>OZ024872.1:58880022-59480022 GCA_964017185.1 Rugalucina vietnamica
ACCACTTGCACATAATCAATATTGGGAAATACAGGTAACCAAAACCCCCCTGAGAGAAAAAAATAATAATCCAAGGGTTTTTGGTTACCTGTATTTCCATTATTGATTTCAGTAAGCTGGGAACCAGTAGATAATATAACAAGAGGACCAATGGTCCTGTAAACGCTCCCCTGAGAACTGGGATATGCAACCTAAGCTGACCTTGCAGTAAAATAGGTCAAGGCCATCCCAGGGTCATGATTTATACAGACTTTGTAGAATTGTATTCATTGAAGCTTCAGGCCAAGTTTCAAAATCAAAGGCCTTCTAGTTCTGAAGAAGATTTATAATGGTTTTTTACTACTTATAGCCATGGCGGCCATCTTGGTCATATGACCTTGACCATTTATATTAGCTTTCACTCGCCTTTTCTAATGATGCTCCACATAAAGTTTGGCTTTGATTAGTCAAGTGGTTTCAGAGAAGAAGATCTTTGAATATTATGGTCATATACATGTATATAGCCAGGGGCGGGGGCAGACAACCCATTGAGGACATTTTTCCATCAACATAAATCTTCTGTCCATCTGCATATTCTCAGCAAGTTTCCCCCACATTTAATTACATTTTACTAACTTTCCCCATTCAAATGCATGGGCAACCTATGTTGGCCTTGCCATAAAATAGGTCAACGTCATCCTAAGGTCATGACTTATATAAACTTTGTAGAGCTCCTCTCCCTGAAGCTTCATGCCAAGTTTCAAAATCATAGGCCTTCTGGTTCTGGAGAAGAAGATTTTTAATGGGGTTTTGCTATTTATAGCCATGGTGGCCATCTTGGACATGTGACCTTGACCATTTATATAAACTTTCATTCTCCCTAAGAATACTCAACAAGACATTTGGCTTTGATTGGCCAAAGGGTTTCAGAAAAAAAGATCTTTGAATATTATGGTAATATACATGTATATTGCCCCGGGGTGGGGGCAGACCTGCCCCTGTGGTCCTTTTGTTTCAAAATCATAAATATTCAGTCCATTTGCCCATTTCCATAAAGTTTTTCCCATCAAATGACATATCGACAATTTTCCCCATTCAAATGCATGGGCGAGCTATGTTGACCTTGCCATAAAATAGGTCAAGGTCATGGCAGGGTCATGATTTATATAAAATTTGCAGAGCTCCTCCCCCTGATGCTTCATAACAGGTTTCAAAATCATAGGCCTTCTGGTTCTGGAGAAGAAGATTTTTTAAAGGTTTTAGCTATTTATAGCCATGGCGGCCATCTTGGTCATGTGACCTTGACTATTTATATTAACTTTCATTCCTTTATCTTAAGGATACTACATATAAAACTTGGCATTGATTGGTTGAGCGGTTACTAGGAAAATTAAGTTTAACATTTAATTTGTAAATGACCTTTGGCCAAGGTCAAGAAATGACCTTGACCTTAAATACTCACATCACTTCATTAGCTCAACATGTTGTCTGTATCTACCAACTTTCAGGTCACAGGCTACAAAACTTCCTGAAAAATTCTATGTTATAACTTTTTTCCATTAAAAAGCCTATGTAATCAAAATTGACCTTGCCGTAAAATAGATCAAGGTCAACCCAAGTCATGATTTATATAAACTATGATGGGCCAGAGTCCCGGATGCTACATACCAAGTTTCGTTGAAATCGGTCCACCAGTTCCAGAGAAGATTTTTTTTTATGATTTTTACCATATATGGGCATGGGGGCCATCTTGGTCAGGTGACCTGGATCAGTTATATAAACTTTTGTTCTCCCTTCCTAAGGATGCTCCACATGAAGTTTGGCTTTGATTGGCCCAGTGGTTTCAGAGAAGAAGATCTTAGAAATTGTGGACGGAACCGGACGGAAAACGGAAAGCCATCGGAAACTTACCGGTATGCATTCGTGGCTGTAAGGAAATGTCCACGTGGTCGCTTTCGACCAATTAATCTTCAGCAGTGACTGCGGTCGCCCAAATTTCCTGCAGTTTTTGACCGCTGCCTACTTATGAATATTAACAGGTGACAGTTTTCGCATAAACAAGTATGGCGTCATTTGAAATCAAGGCCAATTTCTTTGCAGATTTTGGTCAGATTTTTGTTATTTTTGCATTAGAAGTGCATTTTCAACACCTTTCCGCTGGTAATTGGAAAATTGGGTGCATACACACCGAAATATGACACGATAACGGTATGTACGATGATTTTTTACGCTAGAAATCGGCTCAAAGAAGACTTCCAAAACCAAAAGTAGATTTGAATTGGTTTTGTTGTACATAATGTGAGTAGTCATTCATAAACATGGTGTACCCCCAAAATTTGGCTTGTACCCCCAAATTCGAGACACTAAGGGTACATGTACCCTCAGCTAAAAATCAGAGTGGGCATGCTGATAAAAATTGATAATATTAGAACTCGCATATAAAAATATCTTTGAAAATGCTAATATGACTAATTTATATGTTCATTGGTTGCATGTTAAATCTAATTTTACATCAAATTTCTTACAAAAAAGAAGAAAAAAAAAATAAATAAATAAATAAATAAATAAATAAAAATGACTGACATACATGTGATACCTCCCTCATCATCAGGGAGACTCCAGGAAATGAACCATAAAAATGGTAATTTTTTTTTAAAAATGTACCACTTTTTAACACCAGAGGACCAATGGTCCTGTAAACGCTCACCTGAGATCTGCTGTATCTACGAATGTTATAGAAAATAGTCCCAGTTTAGGGGCAGATGAAGCCCTTGGGCCATTTTTTTTTTCAGAATAATCAATATACTGTCCATACAAGTTTCCCTTCAAATGACATTTTAACAGTTTACCCATTCAAATACATAGGCAACCCATGTTGACCTTGCCTTGAAATAGGTCAAGGTCATCACAGGGTCATGATTTATACATACATTGTAGTACTTGAATCATCGATGCTTCATGCCAAGTTTCTTCGAAATCGGTCCACTGGTTCCGGAGAAGATTTTTGAAGGGTTTATACCATATATGGGCATGGCGGCCATCTTGGTCATGTGACCTTGATTATTTATATACACATTGATTCCCCTATTCTATAGATGCTTCACATGAAATTTGGCTTTGATTGGCCAAGCGGTTTCAGAGGAGAAGATGTTTGAATTTTATGGTAATATACATGTATAATGCCTAGGGGCTGGTTGCAAATGAGCTCCTAGGGTCCAATTGTTTTCAGAATCATTAATATTCAGTCCTACTGCCTATTTCCTGCAAGACTTTCACTTTAAATGACATTTTAAAAGTTTTCCCCATTCAAATGCATTGGCGACCTATGTTGACCTTGCTGTAAAATAGGTCAAGGTCATCTAAAGGTCATAATTTATAAACACATTGTAGTACTTCAGTCCCCGATGCTTCATGCCAAGTTTTCTTGAAATCGGTCCATTGGTTCAGGAGAAGAAGAATTTTGAAGGGTTTTTACCATATATGGGCATGGTGGCCATCTTGGTCATGTGACCTGGATTACTTATAAACACATTGATTCCCCCTTCCCATAGATACTTCATATAAAATTGGGCTTTGATTGGCCAAGTGGTTTCAGAGAAGAAGATCTTTGAATATTATTGTAATATACATGTATATTGCCCCGGGGTGGGGGCAGACCAACCCCTGGGGTCCAAATTTTTTTCAGAATTACTTACCTTCAGTCCATTTGCCCATTTCCTGCAAGATTTGCCCTTCAAATGACATTTTAACAATTTTCCCCATTCAAATGCAGGGGCGACCTATGTTGACCTTGCCGTAAAATAGGTCAAGGTCATCCAAAGGTCATAATTTATTAACACATTGTAGTACTCTAGTCCCCGATGCTTCATGCCAAGTTTCGTTGAAATCGGTCAAGTGGTTCCGGAGAAGAATTTTGAAGGGTTTTTACCATATATGGGCATGGCGGCCATCTTGGTCATGTGACCTGGATTATTTATAAACACAATGGTTCCCCCTTCCTATAGATGCTTCATATAAAATTTGGCTTTGATTAGCCAAGCGGTTTCAGAGAAGAAGATCTTTGAAATGGTGGACGACGACGGACGGACAGACGACAGACGTATCTGGATCATGGCCATCCTATAAGCTCACCGTGTGAGCCTAACGGCTCAGGTGAGCTAAAAAAATCAAAATCTCCCTGAAATGAATCAGGAATTTTCCTATATATTCTAAACATTTTTCAAAAATCTCCCTGAAATGGAAGAAAACCCTCCCTGATTCCTCTTTCAAACTCATCACCTGTATGGACTGATTAGCACATTCTATTGATATTTGGGAATAATTACTTTCCCATATACAAGTAGATACGCTTGGCTGATTTTGACGGGTAAACCAAATTTAGGTCTAACAGTAACTATATGAAATGTTTGTTTAATAAAGTTAAAAATTTCCATTGCATGTATTTTGTATAATGAATTTCTTAAATCTTTCAAAAGACCTGACCTGGAATACTCACATAAAGGAAATTCTCACAAAGGCTAATCGCACTTTGGGCTTTGTAAAAAGAAATGTTAGAACAAAAAATAAATCAGTTAAAGAATTAGCGTACAAAACCTTTGTCAGGCCTAAACTTGAATATGGAGCCCTCACATTGATAAAAACATGGAATCCATAGAAATGGTCCAAAGGAGGGCTGCACGGTGGGTTTCAAATCAATATTCCTCATACGACAGTGTTACTGCGATGCTGAGCAATCTGGGTTGGCGCTCCCTTGAATATCGTCGTTACGACTCGCGGCTCGCGATGTTTTATAAAATACAGTATGGCCTTGTTGCAGTACAGATGCTGTCATATTTTAAGCGTCCCAAGAGAATCACTCGCCATAGCCAATATAATCCTCTCGGTTTCCGCCAGGTATTTGCTCGTAGTGATTATTACAGATGTTTGTTCTATCCAATGACGATTGTTTTATGGAACCGGCTCCCTTCAGAAATTGTACTTTAACAAGAGCTCATGACAAGAGCATCCAGCTTCCTATATACCTCTAACTTTCAGCGTGGATCCGCTGCAAGGAAGATCTGTAATCTGATTGGCTGCAAATCTTAAGGAGTTTCAGAGATATTTGAGCAGCTAATGTTTATCTAAGGAGTCATTAATGTATTCTTGCTGGTAGTGAAACCTTGATTTTTATCAACAGCTGCATGTCAGACTAGTAGAACAATTCCAATTTGCGAGTAGCTCTTGATCAGCAAAATCAAATTGTTCTTGATTCATTTCATATGGGATTCAGTTAAGCTATAGAGGATGAAATACTGTTTCAAAATAGAGGATATGCTGTTCTGAAATGATTCTTCCGCATATACATGATTATGTCTATTATTGTTTTTGTGAAAGAGATGTGGTTTTTCTAAGGACACAGCCATTTCTTGTAATAACAATCTGTTAAACTAGCTGATAAGATCATTTAAATGAGAGTGCTAAGCACCCCTGCCCCTATGAAATGTTTATTCAAATAATAGATTAGTATCCTGCATGTCTGATAAAAATTATCCAGTAATACAGCAGTTGCCGAGCCGAGCTGAAATTTGAGGTGATAGCTCTCCCCTCATAAGCTACTTGACTTTTACCTGATCTTGACTCTTTCAAGAGGGAGGTGAGCAAGATCAACTATTCAATGCCATCGAGAGAAATATTGTTTTTAGCCTGCTTTTAACCTCTCATCTTTACTAACAAATCTAACACATTATCATCTTTTTTTTTTCATTCTTCACCATACATGTGATATCTCCCGATCTCGTCGGGTTTTCCCGATTTTGGGCTTCCTAACCCGATTGTCCCCCGCCCAGCACAGTAGGGCCCAAATCTCCCGATTTCAGTATTTGCCTAATTATCCTAATTTTTCGGCAATGTTCCATTTTTAATATTGCGGTAATATACGGTACGTGTTATTGATCATTGACCCGATAAATACCTTGGAGTAATTTAGGAGACAATGCAGAATAGATGACATGTCACTTTATTGCGTAATTGGCGAAGTGAGAAGGGATTAATGATGCGACAAATTGTCAGTCTTACAGGTACAGTGTATAATGTCAACCGCTAATTTGATCAGAGTTCATCTTTAGAAAGATTAATGCGTCTTTAATTTGGAGGGCTTGGATTAAACATTGCCGATAATCGTAATAGGACAATTAATGCTGATTGTCCTTTAAAGATTATCAGGCATTTTGAACCCCGTTTTAAACACGTGGGACCGATTTATCTTTCATTTTTGTGCATTTTTATCTGTCCGAGTAAAAACATTTTTTCCGATTTTTCCCTGAAAAAAGTTCGATCGGTCCTTATATTCACAAGTTTCAGACGCAATATACCACTACTACACACGTGTCAACATGATAATTGCCCCTGTTAATTGCCTATTTATCAAAACAATTTTCGCGGAAAAGTGTGAAAGTTACTGAAACGTGAGGACTGGTAACCTTGTGGTTTTAATGTGTTGGACCCGTAAACATCGCAGTAATTCATGCAACACTTGCTGACTGACCCATTCTAACTAACGCGTGGGCGGAGCTTCTCAATAATCTACCGAAGCCGCTTTGACATTGTCTGTCGTTTCAACACTGCGTAACAATTTTCTGATTTTGAGCTCGGAGCCAAAATCAAAATTTAATATTAAACTCCAGACAGATAGTGACCAGCGATAATTGGGTGGCGGCGCGACATCAAATGATTAACATATAAGTTTAAAACAAACGCCATATAGTTCCAAAAGATCGGGTATTTCATACACATGAAAACGCCGCTTGCGTCGAACGTAGCGTAAGACAAAAAGTCGGGTAAATTTTCCGACCTACAAACTATTGGAACGAAACGGTTATAATAAGGGGGAGCAACTGCGTTATCGAACCAGAAAAATGCTGGGTACCAGCTAATAAACTAAAGTAAACATTGGAATTACAAAAACTTGAAACACAAATTTCTGTGGAAAATGGAAAGAAATTTGTACGTTTTTCTGCTTTTTTCTTTGTCTGTTTTATTTCAATACATTGAATTATTTAAATTTTCTCGAATTGAGGTTGATACAATGGACATAAAGTATGAAATAATAAATGTCATTAGTTTTCGCGACTTCTTAGATACGCTTTGTACATGCATGTTGTATGTCCATGATGATGTCATCACTTAGCTAGACCGATTTGAGAATTAAAATTTCCTCAGCTGTGATTATATTTAATTATGGAATTATTTGTTTGTTATAAAATTACCACCCATTAGCAAAATCATGAAGATATAAGGGATCATAAGGCAAATGTAATGCATCTTTTGCACAAAAATGGCAAAAAATCTTCGCTTTTTAACCGCGCTAAAATCTCCCTATTTGAGACCGAATCTCCCTATTTCAAAACACAAATCTCCCTATTTGGGCCAAAGAAGATATCACATGTATGTTCTTCACTGTCATTCTTTTAAGTCTCACTTTAAATTTTTTACTTTTATTCTCTCGCACGCATCCCTGCGCATAATACTCAGTAATGAGGGTGACGCAGTATCAATAGATAGATCAATTGATAGATATATATCAAAACACGATCACACATGTAAAATGCATATTTATCTACTCAAAACATACCTGTTTACTAAACATTTAATGTTAGACTTAATTGGATTTAAGGGTCGTGACGATAAGCGGCGTTATCAGCACCACCATCGTGCAGAAAGCCAGTGTTGTATTTGAATGTTTTGTCAGGTGTATTAAATTTATTAAGCAAGTGACCAGGTGACCGATTCTCTAATGTACATGATTGCAAGTGACATGACTTTCTAATCAATATTTGTTGTCCGTTCAGTTCCACTGGCGTACTGTGATGACCCCTGATTAAACAATTACCGTTTGTAATGGGGCACTTCTTGAACTTTCGGTTTTGCTGGCTTCAGAGTTTCTGGGTCATAAAATCGCCCTCCAGTTGTACTTCGCGCAACACTTTGGACCTTGACAGTCTTCTTTCCAATTCTAAACCAGTCATCAATTTGATCTGGAGTTATTTCAGCTGTCAAACGACTCATCTTGCTGTTTCTGAAGCGGAAATTTTAGTCACATTGTTTTACCAGAAAATTAAGGAAATTGGGGTTGGTTTGATCATTGCTAAAATGAATAAGCCGGACAAAAATGTTCGGAAACTGTGGACTAACACCCGGTACCAGGACAAAGACCCGTACGAATTGCAACAAAGGCCTTGTAGGTATTCTTGTGGTTGATTGAATGTTATTTATTCAAACGGCAAATCAGTATCAACACATACGTAAAGATACAGAAACATAAAAAGTTATAAAGCACATGATTTATCACATTAGCTAATTTAAAACATTAAAAAAGATTATGCATTAAAAAAAATAAATAGATAAACTAATTAAAAAAGTAAATGCATTAATTTTATTTTATTATTATTTTTTTAATTGATGTTTAACGTCCCAGTCAACAGCAAAGGTCATGTCGGGACGTTGCCTCCACTTTATGGGACCTTTACCCAAAATGTTGACGTCATGACATCCAACAAGTGCTTAAAGAATAACCACCCAACTAAACCCATGCGGCTTAATGTATGGATGGTTTGACTTGAAACCACCTTTCCTGGGCAGGCTCAGGCCTGAGCGGTTAACCAGTATTCAGATAGTCAGTCACAAGTGTATAAAGCCTGAGCTACACGAGAGATACAAGATGTATACATCTTGATCTATACAACTTTTGGTTCATAGACCTTGTAGAACTACATGATGCACCTAGGTGCATGGTCCTTGTACTTTCTTTATTACAAATCCTTAACAATTGTTTAATTCAAGTAAACAAATTACATTAAAGAGCACACTTTCATGTGAATTTATTTTTCAATATATTCCTGAATTTTACCCAGTGCTTTGTGCCTTGCATCCTTCTTGTAATAATCTACCATACTTTCGTACAATAGAATGGGCTCTTTCTTTCAACTCCTTGAACCCCCAGTATACCAAATTTTTTTCTATTTTCCATGCAGTTTTTTTGCAGTCATGATGTAACAAAATTGTTTACAAACATTAACACTTGACCCTTTACCCCATTCCCTGGAATTTTATTGGTCCATTGCTGGTGAGTTATTCAGATAATGAAAAAGATGTATAAGTCAAGGTGTATGGAATAGGACATGTTCTATTCTCAAAAAAGGTTCATGAAGCTCCAAAAAGGTCTATGCACCAAAGGTTTAAGGTAGGCTACACGGAAGACCTTTGCTCTATACTTCAAGGTCTATAGAGCAAAGGTCTTCCATGTAGCCTGCACTTAAGCTTTGCCTGGAGGCACAAGCAGCCCATCTATTTCTTTAGGCCCCAATGGGGGGGGGACCCATATATTGTGTCATAGATTAGAATAGAACTGAATAGAATTTTATTTAGGGCTCAACTATACCCATTAAGGGTTAATGACACATACATACATACATACATACATACATACATACATACATACATACATGTTATGTCCCATCGCACTACTCATACATTCGAGATTTATATCATGGTGCAGCTATTCGATACAATGTACATGATAAGTACAAGATCTGACAAACCGCATCAGAGAGTCGACTCTTTGGCTCAGTGGTAAGAGCATTGGATTTCTACTCCAAGCTACGCATCATCTCTTAGTTACGAATTTCATATTCGTAAGATGGGGGCCGAAATTGACCAATTGAGTCATAAAGTCATTAAAATGACATTCTCGTAATAATAAATGATTACTCTCTCGAAATGGGGGTGTGTTATGTCAAATCGCACCACTCATACATTCGAGATTTGTATCATGATGCGTAGTATCTATAAATAGCACAGCTATTCGATACAATGTATAAGTACAATCTCTGACTAACTGCGTCAGGGAATCGACTCTTTGGTTCAGTGGTTAGAGCATTGGATTTCCACCCCGGCGGTCCGGGTTCGAATTCCATCAGGGACGGGGGATTTTTTTTTTTCAAATTATGCATCATTTCTCAGTTACGAATTTTCATATACATACATATATACATACATACAAACATGAAAACAAATAAATTAATCAGATAATGCATTAATATATGCAATATTAATACTAAGTAATAAAATTATCTTGAGCAACAAGAGACGAATTACCAGTGCATTTCTATCACCATTAACTGACAGACACCGTACGAGGAAGAAAATAATAGGAATATGAGGCATAGCGATTGTACAATCAATTTTAAAACCCCAATCCCAGACACCGGGTACAGTACAGAACATCACAAAATGTTACAACAGCCCAAGAGATATTTTCATGACAAATCTTCATAAATAAAATGAACCGGACTTCATTACGAATCAAACACACAATTAAATCTTAATTGTATCCCTTACCCCTTTCAACATAGGTGGATTTAGATTACAATTTCACAGGAAGTTTTTGGCAAAGATCCTGTCGTAGTGGTTTCCATTCGTGTGCGATAAATTAACGTAACACCAAGTCGTCCGTCGTGGCCATTATACTATTGTGGGTGAATTGGGGCTCAAAGAGCACCCATCTGTAATCATCGGGGCTTTTAACATGGCTTTAAACAAAGCCTGTTGAAAGATGCAAAATTACAGTAATTCTCTTTGGCTGCATGTTGCCAAATCTACAGGGTCACTGAAGAGGCTTAAGTAGCCGAAAACGCGGTATGGCCCACCCCTGTCTCATTAATATGATCACTGCTCTTAAAGGATTTCAGTTTTATTAGCTCACCTGAGCCGTTAGGATCACAAGGCGAGCTTATAGGATGGCCATGATCCGGCGTCCGTCCGTAGTCCGTCCGTCCGTCGTCCCTCCGTCCACAATTTCAAAGATCTTCTCCTCTGAAACCGCTTGGTCAATCAAAGCCAAATTTTATATGAAGCATCTATAGGGATGGGGGGGGGGACCAATGTGTATATAAATAATCCAGGTCACATGACCAAGATGGCCGCCACGCCCATATATGGTAAAAACCTGTAAAAAATCTTCTTCTCCAGAACCGGTGAACTGATTTCAATGAAACTTGGCATTAAGCATCTATGACTCAAGTACTACAATGTTTATATAAATCATGACCCTGCGGTGACGACCTATTTTACGGCAAGGTCAATTTTGGAAACATTGGCTTTTACATGGGAAAAAGTGAAAACTGTGTTGTTTTTTTTAAACTATTGCAGCCTGAGACCCGAAAAGTGGTAGATGCAAACAACTAAGATGAAGATATATGATTAATTTAGGTCAAGATCATCTCTTGACCTTGGCCGGTCTGTCGTTGATACACACTTTTCAAAGATCTTCTTCTCTGAAACCCCTTGGCCAATCAAAGCCAAATTTTATGTGAAGCATCTATAGGAAGTGGGAACAAATGTGTATATAAATAATCTAGGTCACATGACCAAGATGACCGCCATGATCATATATGGTAAAAACCCTTCAAAAATCTTCTCCTCCAGAACCGGTGAACCGATTTCAACGAAACTTTGTATGAAGGATTATGGATGACTCAAGTGCTACAATGTGTATATAAATTATGACCCTGTGATGACCTTGACATATTTTACGGCAAGGTCAACATAGGTTGCCAATGCATTTGAATGGCGAAAACTTTTAAAATGTCATTTAAAGTGAAAGTCTTGCAGGAAATGGGCAGTAGGACTGAATATTAAGGACTCTAAAAATGGACCCCAGGGGCTCATATGCCCCCACCCCGGGGCAATATACATGTATATTACGATAATATTCAAACATCTTATCCTCTGAAACCACTTGGCCAATCAATGCCAAATGTTATGTGAAGCATCTACAGGAATTGGTTATCAATGTATATATAAATAATCCAGGTCACATGACCAAGATGGCTGCCATGCCCATATATGGTAAAAACCCTTCAAAATTTTCTTCTCCGGAACCGGTGGATTGATTTCAACGTATCTTGGCCTGAAGTATAAATGACTCAAGTACTTTAATGTATATATAAATCATAACCCTGTGATGACCTTGGCCTATTGTACGGCAAGGTCAACATAGGTCGCCAATGCATTTGAATAGGGAAAACTTTTAAAATGTCATTTAAAGTGAAAGTCTTGCAGGAAATGGGTAGTAGGTCTGAATATTAATGAATCTGAAAAATAAAAATTGGACCCAATGGCTCATATGCCCCCAACCCGGGGCAATATACGAGTACATGTATATTACCAAAATATTCAAACATATTCTCCTGTGAAACCACTTTGACAATTAAAGCCAAATTTTATGTGAAGCATCTATAGGATGGGGGAACCAATGCATATATTAATAATCTGGGTCACATGACCAAGATGACCGCCATGCCCATATATGTTGAAAACCCTTCAAAAATCTTCTTCTCTGAAACCAATGGACTGATTTCAATGAAACTTGGCGTGAAGCAATGATAGCTAAAGTACTACAATATGTATATCATGACCCTGTGATGACCTTGACCCAGTTTATGGCAAGGTCAACATGGGTTGCCTATGCATTTGAATGGGTAAATTGTTAAAATGTCATAAGAAGGGGAAAACCAGCAGGAAATTGGCAAATGGACAGAATATTGATTATTTTGAAAAAATAATATGGCCCAAGGGTTTCATCTGGGGTTAAATACCATAATATTCAAACATGTTTATTGGTATATGCAGCAGATCTGAGCGCTCACAGGACCATTGGTCCACTGGTTTTTATTTAAAAATTGAAAAATCAAAATCACCGCTATTCCCATGGCCTATAGCGGCCGTTGATACAAATGACTGGTGCATAGTGGTACTTCTGCTGTACATTTTATTCTATTTGTTTCGTATTTTGGGTCGTTTTTATGCCGTTTGCGCCGTAGTATTTGCGTATTCATTCATTTATTTATCTATTTATCTATTTTGAGTCAGTTTACGTCCCTTTTAAGATCATTTAGCTCATATGAGAGGGGCCAGTCAGTCGGTGTGGTGAAAACGGGAGAATCCCGAGAAAAAACACCAGACACATCTTCAAGCAGAGTTTGTCTCGAGCCCACAACAGACACAGCGGTGAGATGATCGGACGAAACGTGTTAACGAAATCAGCGCTCTTCACCACTCAGCCACCGGAGCATTCATTTGTTTAGTTACAGTAAGTTTTGGTAACTGAGTCGCCACTTTTAGGGAAACAGTACTCACTAGACTACTGTGTCACACTAAGAATTTAAAATAAGAAGAATTTTGAGAGAGAGAGAGAGAGAGAGAGAGAGAGAGAGAGAGAGAGAGAGAGAGAGAAAGGGAGAGGGAGGGGGAGGGAGGGAGTGGGGAGGGAGAAATATGGTGCTGCTAGATACCTAATATTGGGATCATGTGTCTTACCAAAAAACATAACTCGGCGCAGTGAGGATCGAACCCAGTGCCTGTCCTTCTGGGCTTTGTTGGGTGGTTATATTTGAAGCACTTTTGGATGTCATGGCATCCTAACTTTCATTGGGCACAAGTCCCATGAAATAGAGGCAAAGTCCCGACATGGCCATAGGTGTTGACTGGACGTTAAGCATCAATTCAAACAAACAAAATACTACATCTGCACTGCAATTGAAATACTATGGTACTGTGGCGACACACACACGCACGCGCGCATACGCAGGCACGCAGACAGAATAAAGCTCCACCACAATTTTCAAAACATTCACAAAAAAGGATTATAATAAGCAAACAGTGGATGAATGATATCATTATTGACAGTGCTATAAACTTACTCAGCTACCAATTTCCAGACCTGCAGGGATTTCAGTCTTGCCAGTTGGCACATCAACTGGATTCAGACAGACACGATAAACGTTTCATACATATTATAAGCAGGTCACCATACGATGGAGGGTCACATTAGCTGACGGTCAGCAACATAAACCGCCTGAAATATATGATTCATGAAGAGGAGCTTACAGGAGGTAGTTTGGTGGCTGTAACTTTAAATGGGCTACAGGTCATATTTCCAAATGTTCCTTTGCAAACAAATGGGTATGACTGTGGCTTATTTATATGCAGCTGCAAATGCCATCGCATTAGCTTATGGCAGGGACCCAACAACACAGGTTTACATACCAAGAATGATGAGAAGTCACCTGTACAAATGTTTCGAAAACAAACACATTGAGCCTTTCCCAGTGGCAAACACCAAGGCAAAACGAAAAAAGCAAAAGAAAGTTTTTGATGTGCCTATACATTTACTGCGATACATGTGGCCGGGAATACCATCCTCAGTGTGATGGATTCGAAACATCCATAACATCAAGTACAGAAAAAAAAACAAAAACAAAAAAAAAAAAAACAAAAAAAAAAAAAAAAAAAAAAAAACAACATAGAAATACCACTTTTTGCAATTTTGGGACTATTCTTCACAATTTATTATCATTTTCAACTACCGGCCCACGCGACGAACAATTTCTTATTATGAAATAATTATGAAATATCATCCAGAGATATTGTATGCAAATTATCATTTTTTGTCGTGTGGGCCAGTATTTAAAAATTTAAAACTGTGTTCAGAAATGGTCAAAAACAGACCAAAAAGTTCAAAATGTGCTCTATTTATGGTTCTTTCTGCGCGTTGCCATGGCAACTCTTTTAGGATAAATGAAGTACTTGTTCTGGTTTTTAAAAGACGAGACATATGGCTGTTTTTAGGAATAGTTTTCTCACCTAAATTCCAAAATTTATTTTTTAGCAAAATCTGAGGCCGAAAACATGCCTTAAACGCCCCAGGCCTATGTCCCGTGTTTGATCCCCGGTCCATTCTTATCAATTCATACTTTCTGTTCCATTCCATATCCCGTTCCATGATCCATTCTATATTCCGTTTTATGTTCCATTCTATATTCCGTTTTATGTTCCATTCCGTATTCCATTCCATGTTCCATTTCGTATTCTGTTCCATTCCGTGTTCCATTCCGTGCTCCATTCCGGGTTTTAGTAACGACCAAATAACACGAACTGACCTGTCGCAGTTGGCCAATGGGATCTGGGAAATTCATGCGGGATGCCCCAGCTTTCTTCGTGTGTCGTCTGTAGCCAAAATCGGCTATATCCCCCAATTAAAAGTGTCAAATGCGAGAGATCAAGATGAGGTATCGTCTGATCTCGCGAGAATGACCAAATAATATACTTACTGAGATTTAAACATTCCCTCCTCGTTTAGCGTCAAGACGTGTTCTGTATTAATAGCGTCAGTTTTTTTAATAGAATCGATGCTGTGTAGTTCGTGACGATACTACACATAAGTGGATCGACTCGTGGCTCTTTGAGCGCTCTCAAAAAGTGGTATTAGATGGCCGTGCCTCAGAGTCAGTCCCGATTCTTTCTGGTGTCCCACAAGGATCGGTCTTGGGCCCGGTCCTATTTTGTATTCTCATTAATGATCTTTCGGATAATATCAGGTTATCTGTTCGGCTATTTGCTGATAACTGTGTTTTATATAGGGATAATCAAGTCTCCATTGGATTGTCAGATTTTGCAATATGACCTGAATAGATTGGCCAAATCGGAAATGGATTGACAAATGTTATTCAACGTTAGCAAATGTCATTCAATGAGGGTGACCCGGCTACATCCAAGCAGGCATATACAATTCAACTACACACTGCATTAGCAAACATTAGAACAGGTTCAGTCCGCTAAATACATAGGCTTAACTATCACGTACAGATGATCTTGCTTGGGGTCAACATATTTCCGAAATTACACGCAATGCAACTAAGACTTTGGGTTTTCTTCGGCGCAATTTGGCACTGGCACCTAGGCATACTAAGGAAGTTGCATACAAAACATTGGTTCGGCCTCAACCTGAGTATGCAGCTCCTATTTGGCATCCCTAGAATGATACTCAGACTGCCATGTAAGGTGGAGAAGGTGCAGAGGACTGCAGCCAGGTGGACATGCAGGAAATGGAGGAACACCAGTAGCGTCGGTGATATGCTAGACGAACTTGAGTGACCATCCTTGGAGTCCCGCAGGGAGCCGTCCTCCTTAACCTTCTTCTACAAGATACACTCCGGTACAGTGTCTCTTGATAAAGACAAATACCTGACCCCGGCACCCAACCTAAGGCGTACTCGGGTATCTCATGAATCACAATACACAAGACCATTTGCCTATAGTGATGCCTTGAAAAAAATCCTTTTCCCCCAGAACTATTCCGGTTTGGAATAGTCTCCCTTCTTCAGTGGTCTCATCCAAGACCATTGAGGAATTCAAGGCTTCTATTTAAATCATTGGCCCAGGGGCATGCGTTTTAGTATGCCTCTGATCTATATCTTGTAAATAGTTTTAATGGTCCACCCCAAATGTTTTTTCCCTCCGACTAAATTCTAAATTTAGCCACCCACCCCACACCTGAGGTGATGATCAGAATTTGACCGACTCAGTATCAGAATTGGAACTGGGAAAGCCTCGAAACTAGAATAAAAGCTGCAATAAATGGGTATCAAAGATTCCATCATTTTAATTATTCATTCCTTATTTGTATACTATACAGCCAAGATTAAACTAGACCTGAAAGAAAACTTTGTGCATGAACTAAGGGAACGTGTCTTCCGAAAATCTTAATCTTCATTCTTATGTATGTATACTAATATATAAACGCTCAACAGTAAGACCTACAGGAAGAAAAATATAAGTAATTCAAAGAGTTTAAATTATGAAATATAATTTGCCTAATCGATCGAAGGGTCCATATAATTAAATAGACATATTTAATCTCAAAAATTAATAAACATATTTAATCTCAACATTTGATAGTTTATATCAAATTAATTATATCTATTTAGAAATAATGTTAAATTTCAAATTTATCAAGTCAAATGATAAATCATTAACACATAGGTTAATATTTCATCATAAAATGCCTCTAAAGTTTTAAACAAACAAGTCAAATGAAAATGATCATAATAAATCTTTTCTTAAAATGACTGTTCAATGAAACATTTATGATTTAATGCACTAGCTCAAAATTTACATGTAAATGTTCTGAAAATTTTAAACAAACAAGTCAACAAGCATTATAATTGACACAACTTATGACTTATTAACAAACCAAATTTTTAACCACAAAGCCATAACACACCACAATGAAATTGTATTGCAATGCAATCTAAATCATACTAAAGAAGTCAATTAATCTAGGGAACAAATTATGGAATATATACTAGTATAAGGGAGATAATCAAAATAATCCTTTGTACAAACAAGCAAAAGCTGATCAAAAGAGAACCTAATTTGAAAGACAACAAATTACTATCAAAATATGATTTAAAGATAAATATATCAAACCAAATAACTATAATTTGTTGAATCAAAATTTGTATTTCATAGCATATTAAAAAATAGTTTTTACTAATTAGGAATCTTAAAAATTCAATATTACTAATTCTAACAAAGTAGGTTCTTAAGAAAGCAGCAAGCTAACAAATTGTGGCGGGTGGGTGGGTAAAAAGATTTTTCAACATGGACCCGTTGCTTCTTGTCAAGACTTTTTCGAACTGTGAGGCGCGAAACAGGGGAGCGCTTTATAAAGGAATGGATTGACCAATCAAATTTAGCAACACATTTGGTGCAGAATTGTACTCAAATTTAATAAAAGGGCAATACTAAAGAAATGGCACAATTAAGATAACATGACGTCTTCATTAAAATTAAATATTTCTATTCAAAAATAACCCAATTATTCATTCCTTATTTGTATACTATACAGCCAAGATTAAACTAGACCTGAAAGAAAACTTTGTGCATGAACTAAGGGAACGTGTCTTCCGAAAATCTTAATCTTCATTCTTATGTATGTATACTAATATATAAACGCTCAACAGTAAGACCTACAGGAAGAAAAATATAAGTAATTCAAAGAGTTTAAATTATGAGATATAATTTGCCTAATCGATCAAAGGGTCCATATAATTAAATAGACATATTTAATCTCAAAAATTAAATAAACATATTTAATCTCAACATTTGATCATTTGATAGTTTATATCAAATTAATTAAATCTATTTAGAAATGATGTTAAATTTCAAATTTATCAAGACAAATGATAAATCATTAACACATAGGTTAATATTTCATCATAAAATGCCAACCCATCGGCCAAAATCAAAAGCAAAGCGACAAAATAAATAAACACAAAAACTGAACATAGCTCTACTATTACGTACTAATAATGCAGAGTAGACTTCCAGATTAAAAAAAAAAAAAAAAAAAAAAATAAATAAATACCATGCAAAGTGCAGAACCAAGAATTTTATGATAACAATTATCATAGTTTAAAAGTACGTTGAAAAATTAAAGTGAAAGGAAATAATAGAGCGAATGTTCAGATAATGAAAGCACAAAACGAACTAAACTGTATTTACAAAAAGAACCAAAAAGCACATATACAACAAGAACAATCTTACCGTGTAAAATGGCACCTTCATTTCAAAACTATGAGAGCAGGTACTAACTAAACTTCTTCTAAACTTTTAAATTCAGAGTCAACTACAATGAAAAAATTAGCAATCTTATAATTTAGATTCTAATTGTCTATTTAACGGTAGCAAATAAACCAGCGTGCATAGACCAGATATTGTGACGAAAATATCTGCTAAACTGTTGAACAGCAATGCAACGCACAAGAACCAGCATTTATAACTGATTATCACAACACTGGAATAAACATTACTGGTATAAATCCCTATTTATAATGTAGCAATAACACGCCAATAGAAGCGAGTTAGTACATTAAAAAGATTTTTCAACTTCTTGTCAAGACTTTTTCGAACTGTGAGGCGCGAAACAGGGGAGCGCTTTATAAAGGAATGGATTGACCAATCAAATTTTAGCAACAGATTTGGTGCAGAATTGTACTCAAATTTGGTTCCATTCACAGTTTCGTAATTTTGATTTTAATTTCGATATTAAGGGGTAGGACATGAAATTGGGCTGTAAATTATCCTCTTTCAATAATTTGCCGACATCTTTCCCCAAATCGGATCACTTATGCCTCAAACATGTGAAAAATACTTATTTTCTATTTTTAGACTGGTAAAAACCGGGATTATATAAGGATCCCGGATCGTTCGCCAGTCATAACGTACTTGATAACAATTATTTCGTCAGTTTTCTAACTACAAATATATAATGCAAGCTAGCAGACTCAAAAGGTGATAATTTAAATGAACTATAGATGTCAATATGGAAAATTTAATTGTGCCATAGAGTATATATCAAATCAAATTAATGTGGTGACAAATAATATATATAAATAATTCTTCAATGATCAAATGAAATAAATGCAATTAATGATTATCTTACAAACATTGTCTTAGTAATCATTTAAAGAATTAAATATTCCACCATCCGCCTTTAATCTCTCAAAGTCCAAAGTCATAATTAACTTTCACTCAAGTAAGTTCATTACTTACTAAACCTAAGTCTTTTTCTCTTAATATCACAGTCCAGTTCTTATCACAGCTAATTAATAAACAACACTTGAATCCTCACCACTCAGATCTTATCCCAATGAAAAATATGTAATGAACTTTGATAATCATATGAGTATTCACTATTCTGAATCATTAACTTCCATGAATCATCAGTATCTATCTACATGTAAAAACATGTAGTTAAATCCATTCAAATAATCAATCTAAAGTTACTATAGTATTGCTTTGAAATTTTTCAAAACAATTTCAATTAAGCAAATCCATTCAAAACTTAATAAATGAAAATAAACAATAAACATACAAAACACAAATAAGCAAAATACCTTCGAAATGAGGGAGGGTGGGATTTGGGTTAATTTTTCTAAGTTCTGTCACCACATAAACCACAAACTGTGACAAAAATTTCAAAACTGTGCGCGTGAGCGGGAAAATTTCTCTTAAATACCAGCTCTTTGTCAAACCACAACCAATGGGAAACAGTTTACAAAGATCAATACAAGAGATGCCTTTCGTGAAAAGTTCTTCCTAATAATTAAGCATTTTTATGAATATAAAAATTGGTCAATTATTTCGTCAGTTTTCTAACTACAAATATATAATGAAAGCTAGCAGACTCAAAAGGTGATAATTTAAATGAACTATAGATGTCAATATGGAAAATTTAATTGTGCCATAGAGTATATATCAAATCAAATTAATGTGGTGACAAATAATATATATAAATAATTCTTCAATGATCAAATGAAATAAATGCAATTAATGATTATCTTACAAACATTGTCTTAGTAATCATTTAAAGAATTAAATATTCCACCATCCGCCAAACCGAAGGCCCAACAAAACACAAAATTCGGGCTAAACGAAGGACCAGAAGACAGCAACTGCAGTTAATCGCTAAACAAAAACAGACACAAACAAGCATCTTACCTTCAAAATCTTGAAATACAGGTACTTCACAGACTAAAAACAATCACTGTCTGCCGAAATCATCGAATGAAGCCCAAATAAACTTTATACATACAGACCTCCAGACTTGCTTGTTGGCAAAAGCTCACACTGAAAATACATTCAAACTGTACTGAGCAATTAATCTAATGTAGAGATAACTCTCAAAAAGAAATACCTCAATCTATTAGATCCTTCAGTATTTAAATGTAGTCCTTCATCTTTTTTGGCATATAAATAGCGTCTGTATGTACCAAACTTGGAGAACATTCTATAAGAGCGAATGAAATGAAAATTCATATCTTTTGCCATGACAGTTCTAAGCTCTTTGTTCACGTCAAAAATTTTCTTTTCTGTTACAGAATGATCCTTAGGTCGAGGCAAAATTGATGACATTATAATCCTAATTGAAGGTTTCTTCTTCCTAATTTGAGCAACTAAATTTCCATAATCAGAAACAATAGACCCAAAGGAGTGACCTTTATCAATATTATTTGTGCCAACATGAATTATTAAAAAGTCATAATTGGTCAAATCAATGTCTCCATTAGAGAACAGTAATGTTAAATAACCAATTGAAGCACCAGGATATGCTTTCAGGGTGACACCAGCAATTGGAGCAACATCTTTAATTATGGAATCGCCTACTATTAGAACTCTTCGGCATTCTGTAACAGACAAAAATGAACATTCATTCTAAAACATAAAACTAGACTGGCAAAATACAAATATGAGTACCAATTCTTGGTTACAGACCTGTGCAAGAAAGAAATATCTCAAATTAACACCAATCATACCCCTCAATCCAAATTAATGCTATGAATTTATCACATATCATAGAGCATTAATTAACCTCACTAGGAACTGGTAAAAGGTATCTGGAAAGAAAAATACGAAAAATATTAAAAAGAAACATAACCTTCACAAAACGCATGTAAAAATATCCAGTTACATACTGAAAACTATTCCCATTTATATACACTTAAAATAACTTATAACTGTTAAAATAACAAAAACAGTGGCATCTCTTTTTTCTTCACATACTTGTGTTGATTAATCGGTTTTGTCCTATGGAACTGACTATGATGAATTTATAAAATTACTCATAACTTTAGAAATCTTGATCTTGTCTGATAAATCATAAGAAAGATATTTTTATAAGCGTCTGAACGCCAATCACCCATTAATTGTATTTGATCTGCTGGAACTTCAGCTCTAAACAGTAGAGTAGTACTACCTCTACGAAACGAATGAGTACTATACTTTGCAGAATCCAATCCTGCTTTTTGTAAGAGGAATCGTAGTTTTCTCTGAAACATGTTGTAAGACACTATCTTATTATTTGATAAAACAAAAAGAGGAGATTCATCTGAAGAAGGAATTAACTTGCACATTTTCTTATAAGCCCTAACCGGACATAGTATGCTACCTTTAATTGGAACAAGAGGCATTTGCAAAACCCTTTCACCAGTTTGTATTGTTTTTGTCCAAGTAAGATTAACTATTAAAAAAGATTTATGAACTTCCACATTCTTTTTCTTTTTCTTTTCCTCAGTATCTGATTCTGAAGAACTGAAAGACAAATTTGAATCGGTACAACTACTTTTTGCAGATTTTTTCTCACATTTTGATTTTTTAGATTTTTTGTTTTTTCGGGCCTTAGCAGTTTTAATATCTGCATCAGATTCAGTGAAATCGCCATCCGAACCCGAAACTTGACTTTCACAAGCATCAGAAGTCTCATTTAAGCCTAACCACAACCAATGGGAAACAGTGTTACAAAGATCAATACAAGAGATGCCTTTCGTGAAAAGTTCTTCCTAATAATTAAGCATTTTTATGAATATAAAAATTGGTCGTACTTGATCCAACGGTGATAATGGTAAGCCCTTTAGGCTTGTCTTCACCGCCAGTATTGGTTCATCATTTGTGTTGTGATCATTACTTCCGGTATTTGTGTGTAGTGCTGCTCATTCCCATCCCAGTGCTAATACACATCATCGACGTTGAAACGAATATGCCTCCACTCCTTATCCAGCTTCGTTTTGAATTCATTCACAGTGCTCGAATTTATAACTTCAGCCGAAAGACTATTCCAAGGATCTATGCTACGTACACAGAATGAATGCTGCCTAAAACCCTTTTTACATCTTGGCTTAAATAACTTTTTAGAGTGACCTCTAGTTTGAGATTTTGAGAAGGTGAACATGGTATTTGCATCGATATTTTCAATTCCATTCAGAATTTTAAATAATTGGATCATATCTCCTTGTTTCCTTCTGTAGTCCAATGAGAATAAGTTTAATTTTGTCAGCCTTTCCGTATATGACAATTCTTTTAATTCAGGAACCATGCGTGTAGCCCGTCTTTGTACATTTTCAATTAATTTCTTGTTTTTCTAAGTATATGGAAACCAAATCACGTTGCCATAGTCGATAATAGGTCTCACAAGAGACTTATAGAGCTTCAACAACAGGTCACAGTCCAAGAGAACGAAGGAGCGTTTAATAAGTCCTAGAACTTTATTTGCTTTACCCACACATTCTGATATTTGTTTGTCAAACTTTAAGTTTTCCTGGAATATAATTCCCAAGTCTTTTTCTTCAGAGTCTTTTGTTAATGAGCTAATATTTCCTTTACTGTCTCTCATTTGATAGTTAAACTCAAACTTAACTAGTCCATATTGTACAAATTTACACTTGAGAATGTTGAACAACAATAACCAGTCATCAGACCAATCACAGCATTGAAATAAATCCACTTGTAACAGCTGCTGATCATATGGGCAAGATATGGCTTTGTACAGTTTTGTATCGTCCGCGAACAATTTGATCAAACATTTTATTAAGTCCGGCAAATCGTTTATAAAAATTATAAAAAGTACTGGCCCGAGTACACTCCCCTGGGGAATTCCTGACAATACTGGTTTCCAGTTAGAAAAAGTCCCATTCACTACTACTCGCTGTCTTCGGTTACTTAGGAAGTCTTTAAGCCACTCGAGCACATGCCCCTTTATTCCAAATGCTTCAAGTTTCTTCAGAAGGCGTTTGTGGGGAACAGTATCAAACGCCTTCTGGAAATCTAAATAAATGCAGTCTATTTGTTTATTCATATCTATATCTTTTGACCATTCATCCACCACTTTCAACAGCTGAAGGATACATCCTCTGTTTTGTCGAAAGCCATATTGGCAGTCCGATAATAAATCATGCTTGTTCAAATGTTTCATAATTTCTTCGCGAACAATTTTTTCAAGTGTCTTGCATAGAACTGATGTCAGGCTGACCGGACGATAGTTGCCCGGACTGGACTTATCTCCCTTTTTGAAAATACAGGTAACATTAGCTTCCTTCCACTGACTCGGCAGTGCACCAGTCTGTAGAGATGTAGTAAATAGTTTATGAATTGGTACAGATAAACTTTCAGCAGTCTCTTTTAACATACGGGGGTGACACTCATCGGGTCCGCACGATTTTGTTGGGTTCAAGCACTGCAGGAGCTTCTTGACATTGTCTATGCCGACATTTATTTCATGTAAAGAATCCAAGGTTTTAGGTGTTATAGCTTTAATTACTGAGTCACCTTCCTTTGTAAACACGGATGCGAAAAAGTTATTTAAAATGTTTGCCTTATCAACATCACAAGAGCGCAATTCTCCATTTTCATTTTTTAGATCGCTTATTCCTGACTTCATTTTAGTCTTTGAGTTGACATACGCCCAAAAGGCTTTTGGATTATCTTTAACAGTTTCTACTATTCCCTGTTCATAGCGTTTGCGAGCAAATCTCACCGCCTTTAAGGCTTGATTCCGATAAATACAGTAATTATGATAGTTCCTTCTTGTTTTAGAATGTAAATATAATTGCCATGCTTTGTACTTTTTCCTAACTGCAATCACACAGTGTTTATCCATCCATTTAGGTTTATTCACTGTATAGTTGTTTTTCTTAAACACCGGCACATTGTTTTCAGTACATGTCTTTATTTCCGCACAAACAAAGTCAAAACTATCCTGTACGCCCATGGTATCCAATTTTGACCAATCAACTAACATAAAGTCCTCCCTTGCCTGAGCATAGTTACCCTTATAATATTGTCGTTTAGTTACATCTAAGTTTGTTCTTTGTAAGAAACAGTCACAATCAATCATTAACTGAATGTGGTCACTTGCACCTAGAGGATCTAAATAATCAATATTTGTAATCCATTCATCCTTGTTTGTAATCAATAAGTCCAAGTTATTTGGGTTTGGCCTTCTCGTACCCGTGTTGGTTTGTCAATAAGTTGATATGAAAAATTGTCTCTTAGGCACTCCAAACGTTTAAACGAATTGTGTTGTACGTTCCTGCTTGTGGTCCATGTATCCCAATTAATCTCAGGATAATTAAAATCTCCCAACACCATAACATATTTACAATTCCAAGTCAATACAAAATTCAAAAGCTGTAATAAATTGTCATTATTTTCATCTGTACCTGATGAACTTCTATAAATTCCCCCTAGCAGCAACTTATCATTTTTGCCGACTCTAATTACACACCAAGCTGATTCCAGGAAATTAATACTGTCCACATCTGAACATGGATATGAAATTATATCATTTTTAACATAAATTATTACTCCCCTACTTTGACCTTATTTCCATAGAAATAATACCCGTCTAAATTAAGTTCAGCTTGTAAAATTTTCGTAGATAATATATTTTTCGGGAAAATCTCTGTAATTACCAACACATCTGGCTGTTTTGAAGCAATAATCAAATATAGTTCATCTCTTTTATTCAGAAGATTATCTGCGTTTGTGTAATAAATTGTCAGCTTGTTGACACCACTGCCTATTTTCATTTACTGTCTCACACAACTATTATTATGTACAGTACACAGATCAATGTGAAAAAAATGAAATAAAAACAATAACGTATTTACAATGTCTTAAATAACTTCAAAGTTAAACTGTTTAGTCGACCCCGGCACTAGTGCCCCCAGCATCAAACCCGTCCTCGAAAAAACTGGGGTGCTCAGCACATATATCATTATTTTGTTGTTTTGCGAGATGTCGCGGTGGTCCATACCATTTATATCGTGTTGTTCTGACACCTGTTGGTTTTGTCGGTCTAGATGTAGGCTGATCCTTCACAATTTTGCCTCTGACTATTCGCAAATTCTCTTCACCGTCTTCCTCCCTTTGCTTTTTCTCACGTCTCAGTTTGTACGCTTCATCGCGCTGTTGTTTAGTTAAGTCTGGGGTAATAAAAATATTTCTAACCGATTCATCCGTACTGTTCCGTAAATATTTTCCAGCTCGTAAAATAATGTTTTTACTTTCCAGGTCTCTAACTTTAAAGCGTAGAGGGCGCACTTTTGCCTGATTATTTCCATCTTTCTTACCTAGCCTAACTAAGTCAAAAGTTTCAATATTGGAATCAACCCCAAGCTGATCTATCAACAAATACTGCAAATTTTCAGAGTCCTCGTCCCGCCTATCAGAGGGTGTATCTTTGTCGCTTTCCTTCAAATTAATGCATATTAAATTTAATTTGCGCTTCTCTTGGTCGGCTCTTTCAGAAAGAACATTGTCAACAACTTCAGTAAGATTAGCTCCAACTTGTGGAGGGTGATCATTACTTTGGCTTTGGCCTTCCAGGCTGGCAAGTCTATTTTCAAAGTCATTGCTTTTAATATTCATGGCTACTTCCTTTTGCTCAAGCTGGGTGACTCTCTGCTTTAATTCTGTTTGCTCATTTTCACAAGTTGTTACCCTTACCAATAGTTTCTTTAGACCGGGGAGAACAGTTGTACACGCTTTGCAAAACCACATCAAACAGTCAGGTGAATTATCTAAACTTTTCAACACAGCTGGTGTTAAGTCTGTACATGGCTGACAGTACCAGTTGTCGCAAAAACTACACAATACTCCTACATCTATGACCATTTTTTCACATTGTTTACATGGTATGGCAACATCATTAGCATATGTATCTTTCTTTGAAGTAGAGGTGGTTGAATTTCTCGTTTTCCTTCCTTGCGCCTGGGCTGACATGGTGGCAAGTGTTGGGCAGCAAAATTACAGATTGTATGACATACGGAGATTTTCAGCACTGTGTTCAATAAATTTGGGAAATGAGCTTATATTCGCTTAGATCACAACAGAATACACCCTTTTGACCAATACTAAACGCTGGATGGCGGTTCTGTCTCCACAAAATTATAGATTTTCTTCAAAATATTGCTGGACGTTTTCTGTGACAATCTTGCTCAACCGGAACCGGAAGTCTCTGCCGGTGACGCTCTTCACTGTCGACTTTGCAGGGGTTATCTTTGTTCACAAATAGCGAAAAAAGTAGATGGATGGCACATATTTGTGCACTGCTCATTATGATCCTGGGTCGATTCTCTAAGTATTTGCATGAGGTCTAGGGGGCTTCCTTTTGCACAGAATATGCATGGGGGCCCAGACTTCAGGCATATTTTACGAAAATTCACTGGTCTGAAAGAGGGGGTAGGGGAAAATATCCCCAATACAGGTAGGGTGATAGTCAGTTCTATGCAATTTAAATGATGTTATTTTGTTGTTAGACATTTGATTTAATGATTTTATGGGAGAAATCGGATTGTTCACCAGATTGGACAGAGCTGTTATCAATTTTGGCGGACCTAGCAAAATTAACTGAAAAATGCTCTAAAAACTGTGGATTGCTACCTTTAATAAAAGGGCAATACTAAAGAAATGGCACAACTAAATAGCATGACGTCTTCATAATTAAATATTTTTATTCAAAAATAACCCCATGAAAGAAATAGAGAATAAATTTTGCGCAGCTCCACGCTCTGGTGAAGTATATGGTCCATGAGCTATTTAAGATGTCGGTACCACCTGACCTGAACAGATCCCCCCGCTCTTTTTCACAATTTTGGCATGTATAGAATTAGATAAAATCGGGGGGACCTTTCTAGGTGGTAGCTTTATGGTTAAAATCTTCGAGTTTATTCTAGTATACCCCTTCATTTGTCTGTGTTTTTCTCTTATATCTCAAGTTTTCTTTAATTTTTGGAACAAGATAGTCAGCTTGTTCATATGTCTTATTATATAACATGGCTATCAATTATTGTCATATCAATCATTTGATACCAATTTTAGCTCTCTAGGACTTTTGGCTGCTGAGATATAAACGTTTCTGTTGGTATACTCCCTCTATTTTTCTGTCATTTTTATCTAATATTTTAAGTTCTCATCAATATTCAACACTAAGAAAGCCTAGTGTTTCATAAATCTTATCCCATGATTATAGAGCAATACCATAGCAATCATTTGCTACCAATTTCGGCTCTCTATAACTTTTGGTTGCCGAGTTATAAAGATTTTTTGGGGGTATATCCCCTCCACTTTTTCTGTGATTTTTCTCTAATATTTATAGTTTTTATCAATATTCGAAAAAAGTAGGTCAGGTTGTTTGTATGTATTACCACGTGATTTTAGAACATTATCTTAGCAATTATTTGATACCAATTTCAGCTTTCTAGAGCTGTTTGTCATTGAGATAGTAGCAGTTTAATTGGTATACCCCCTTCGTGTGCAAGTGATTTTTCTCTTATATCTTAAGTTCTTTTAAATATTTGAGAAACAAGAAAGTCAGCTTGTTTATATACTTGTTGCATGGTTATAGAATATTGTCATAGCAATCATTTTATAGCAATTTCAGCTCTGTAGAGCCTTTTGTAACTGAGATATCAGCAGTTTTATTGATATACCCCCTTCTTTGCCAGTGATTTTTCTCCTATATCTTAAGTTTTCTCAAATATTTAAGCAGCAAAAAAGTCAGCTTGCTAAATACCTTTTACATGGTCATAGAATATTGTCATATCAATTATTTGATACCAGTATCAGCTCTCTAAGACTTTCGGTTGTTGATATACATATGTTTCCTTTAGTAAACCCCCTATATTTTTCTGTGATTTTTTATCTAATATTTTAAGTTTTCATCAATATTCAAACACTAAGAAAGTCTAATTTTTAATAAATCTTATCTTATGATTATAGAACATTACCATAGCAATCATTTGATACCAATTTAAGCTCTCTATAATTTTTGGTTGCTGACGTATTAAGTTTTTTGGTGGTATACCCCCTCAATTTTTCTGTGATTTTTCTCTAATATTTAAAATTTTTTATCAATATTCAAAAAAAGCAAGTCAGATTGTTTAAGTGACTTACCAAGTGGTTTAAAAGCGTTATTTTAGCAATCATTTGATACCAATGTCAGCTTTCTAGGGCTTTTTGTCGATGAGATATTAGCATTTTTATTGGTATACCCTCTTCGTTTACAAGTGATTTTTCTCTTATATCTTAAGTTCTTTTAAATATTTGAGCAACAAGAAAGTCAGTTTGTTTATATACTTGTTACATGGTTATAG
Organism: Rugalucina vietnamica; assembly: GCA_964017185.1. NCBI lineage: Eukaryota > Metazoa > Mollusca > Bivalvia > Lucinida > Lucinidae > Rugalucina > Rugalucina vietnamica. The sequence continues at coordinate 58,908,810 of OZ024872.1, forward strand.
AATATTGTCAAAGCAATCATATTATAGCATTTTCAGTCTCTAGAACTTTTTGTTATTGAGATATATACGTTTCCGTTGGTATACCCCCTTTATTTTTCTGAGATTTTTTATCTAATATTTAAAGTTCTCATCACTATTTCATCAATGAGAAAGTCAAATTATTTATGTTTTTATCACATGATTAAAGAAAGTTATTCTAGCAGTCATTTGATACCAATTTAAGCTCTCTAGATATTTTGGTTACTGATATATTAGCAGTTTTCTTGGTATACCCCCTTCGTTTGCCAATGTTTTTTCTCTTATAGCTTAAGTTCTCTTAAATATTCGAGATAGAAAAAAACATATTTTGTTTATATACCCTTTACATGGTTATAGAATATTGTCATAGCAATCATTTGATACCAATTTCAGCCGTCTAGGACTTTTGGTTGCTGAGAAATATATGTTTCCGTTGGTATACCCCCTATATTTTTCTGAGATTTTTATCTAATATTTAAAGTTTTCATCTATATTCCAACAATGAGAAAGTCAAATTATTTATGTTCTTTATCTTATGTTTATAAAACATTATTCTTGCAATCATTTGATACTAATCTTAGCTCTCTAGAGCTTTTGGTCACTGATATATCAGCAGTTTCCTTTGTATACCCCCTTCGTTTGCAAATGTTTTTTCTTCTATAGCTTAAGTTCTCTTAAATATTCGAGAAACAAGAAAGACATTTTATTCTTATACCCTTTACATGGTTATAGAATATTGTCATAGCAATCATTTGATACCAATTTCAGCTGTCTATGACTTTTGGTTGCTGAGATATATACGTTTCCGTTGGCATACCCCCTATATTTTTCTGAGATTTTTATCTAATATTTAAAGTTCTCATCTATATTCCAACAATGAGAAAGTCAAAATTAATTATGTTTCTTATCTAATGATTATAGAACATAATTCTAACAATCATTTGATTCAAATTTTAGCTCTCTAGAGCTTTTGGTCACTGAGATATCAGCAGTTTTATTTGTATACCCCCTTCGTTCGCCAGTAATTTTTCTCCTATATCTGAAGTTCCCTTAAGTATTTGCGCTACAAAAGAGTCAGCTTATTGATATATCTAATTGTATAATTATGAAACATTGTTATAGCAATCATTTGATACCAATTTCTGTTCTTTACGACTTTTGGTTCCTGAGAAATACACGTTTTCGTAGGTATACCCCCTCCATTTTCTGTGATTTTTCTCTAATATTTAAAGTTTCCTCAATATTTGAACAGCACACAAGTCTGACCATTAACGTATCTTATTATGTCGTTTTAGAATGTTATCATAGCAATCATTTGTTACAAACTTCAGCTCTCTATGGCTTTTGGCTGCTGAGCTATAAACGTTTCTGTAGGTATACCCCCTACATTGGTCTTTGATTTGTCTCTAAAATTGAAAGTTCTCATCAATATTTGAACATCAAGAAGGTCAAAATCATTCTGTATTTTTTCACATTAATATAGAACATTATCATAACAATAATTTAATACAAATTTCAAGTCTTTGGAGTTTTTGGTTGCTGAGATATCTGAATCTCGTTGATTTTTCCCCTTCGTTTATCTGTTATTTTTCTCTAATATCTGAAGTTCTTTTTTAATATTTGAGCCTTAAGATAGCCAGCTTGTTTATATATCTTATTACATGGTTATAGAGCATTGTCATAGCAATCATTTGATACCAATTCAAGCTCTTTAGAGCTTTTGGTTGCTGAGATATAAACAACTGTGCTGGTATTCTCCATTTTCTGTGATTTTAGTCTAATACATGAAGTTTTCATTAATATTCGAACACCAGGAAGTCAATTTGATAATTATATCTTATTACATAGTTATATAGCATTGCAAAAGCAATCATTTGATACCTATTTCTGCTTTCTAGGTCTATCAGTAGCCAAGATACATGTGGTAATATAGGTGTATCACCTTACTAACTGCGCTTATTAGGGGTTGTATTGAACACTCTGTGATTTTAGGTGACACAAATGGGCATTAAAGTGATCCTCTGACCAAACTGACACCCTTGAGCATTTGTTCTAAGGGTTCAAATTACATCCTATAACCCAAACCAAACCCTTCAAATGGCAATATAATTATTTTCCCTTTGTAAATCCTGATTTTCGTCATTTTCATTAATATTCATTAAAATGCAAATGAGATGATTTTCAGTTAGGCCCATGGCATCAACAAATTTGTTAAATAGAATAATTGACACAATAACAAGGAGCCACAATGATAGTTTAGGCCTGAAATTAGTTTTTATGGGATAATTGATTTTTAACTTTTTTTTTCATTTAAATGTTTTAATGAAAATTCATGAATATGCAAGTAAGATAATTTCCATTACTTATCATAGGATAAAAGGGATATGTCTCAGCTTAAGAATGAGACCAAGTTCAATGGTCTAGGATAAAAAACAATTGAGATATTTTCAATTTTCTATGTGTACCCCCATTATTGACGCAAAAATTGAATATTTAGAGTAATTTAATAAAACATAGCGTAAAACGCAAACGCCTCGACTTTCAGATGGCAGAAAACAGGATTTGATAACTTTTTCAATGTACATTTATAAAATAATAGTGTAGAAATTTCCCTTGGGGAGGAAAGGGGAATATGGATAGCTAGAAGACTATTCCCTACCGTTTTTTTGGTGTTAAAATGACGTTTTTTTCTAATTATTGGGGTATCGTAAATAACGTGTCGTTTCACCATTAAAGCTACCAGCAATGCAAGTCCCCCCGATTTTTTACAAGTCTACAAACATAGTCCTACATGAAAATCATAAGGGGATTTGTTCAGGCCAGATGGTACCGACCCCCAAAATTTACGGTATTGGCTCATGGACCAATATTATCATATCTCGATTGTCATTTGGTGTATCACTTCTGCACTTGACCTGAGCCTCATGACCTTTCGGCGATTTCGTTACTCTCCACCACTTTAGACATTAGGAGAAATGGGTTCGTTTATCGAGACAAGTGTGCTCAAGAGACGAAACGACCATAGTCCCATTTAGGACTTAATCGAACTTGACCCAAGGGAGATAAATTTTACCCGCCAAATGTCAATCTGTGTCAGACAAGTGGCAAAGATACAATTTGCAAGCATTTGACCAACGTAAAGTTTCGATTCTGCGGTAAAATCAAGTCACCGACCCATAGTCCGACCAATAACTTTACTGCGACCAATAAAAAGTTTTGTACGAGTTGCTTCCCTTGAAAACCGAAAAATGGAAAATAATACATAATTATCGATTTTTCGGTAATTTCTGTATTTTCTTTCAAGAAATAAGAAAAATAAAGATTTAATATATCATTTTTATATAAATCTCAAATATTCTATAGCTATTTGTGCTACATATGATGAAAATAAGGCAAAACAATGGCTTATTCAAAAACATGCATACATTATCTTTCATTAGCATAACTTTTATCGCTATTGTGCATATAATTGCATGTACGTTTCGATGGGGCGTACACACGATGCGCTTGTACAATCTTTTGAAATACCACTACACTATCTTATCTATCTATCTTCCTTTACATCTTAACCTCCGAGGAGGACTTCAGATGGTGTTCCGGTATACCAAGAGCTGAAGGGGGTTAGTTGAAATAAAAGCAATGAAAAGTGGGTGACAAGACTTTGTACAGTGCGATCAAGAGTGTTAGTATAGTTAAAAGATAAAAACAGATGCTGGTGTTCAAGGACTTTTGTGGTTTATCTGGCAGACAGCTGTGCTAAACTGAGCCAGAGTGGGTAGTACGGGGATATGCAGTGGTAGGGCATTCCAGTGTATAATTGTCCGGGGCAAAAATGTGAACTTGTAGTAGTCTCTTAGAGCTAGGATCTGCCTGTATGCCATGGGGTGATTTCTGGATGATTGTCGGGTGTTCCGGATCAGGAAGTCTTGAGCAGGGATGGCTACAAGGTCGTATGTGACCTTGTATAGGAGGACCAATCGACTATCTATGCGTCGTTGGTCGAGGGTGCGCCAGTTGAGATCCTGTAGCATCGCGGTCACACTAGATGTTTGTTGGTAATCTCTCATTACCCATCTAGCGGCCCGTCTTTGCACATCTTCAAGTTTCTTGATGTCTTGGTCGGTGTGAGGGGACCACACAGTAGAGGCATATTCTAGCTGTGGGCGGACGAGGGTTTTATATGCTGTGGACTTCAGGTCCTTATTGTGGACCCGGATATTACGTTTGATGAAGCCGAGAGTCTGATTTGCCTTTTTAGTAATAGTGTTGATATGATTTGACCAGCTGAGGTCTTCTGATAGAGTGACCCCAAGGTATTTAGCGGAGGATACACTTTCAAGTACACAGCCATGAAGATAATATTTAGTTTCGTGTGGTGTTTGGCGTCGGGTCACATGAATGACCTGACATTTTGAAGGGTTGAAACTCATATCCCAGAGTTTTTCCCATTTCTCAAGGCTTTCAAGGTCTTTTTGTAGGATCTCTGAGTCATCTTGCTTATCAAGTGCAAGGTACATGGCTGTGTCGTCAGCGAATAGACGGACTCTTGATCTAACCTGATCCGGGAGGTCGTTGATGTAGGCTAAAAACAGAATGGGTCCGAGAACTGAGCCCTGCGGGACACCTGAGGATACTGGGATGTTATCTGAATTGGAACCATTTAGGAGAACTGATTGTGATCTATTGTCAAGAAAATCTTTTATCCAATTTAGAGTATTCCCCCTTATACCATAAAAGTGAAGTTTGAGAAGTAATTTTTCATGGGCTACTTTGTCGAAGGCCTTACTAAAGTCAAGGAGGATGAGGTCGGTCTGTTTTTTAGCTTGCATATTTTTGGCGAGTTCATCGACCAGCATTATCAATTGTGTCTCGCAGGACCTCTTTTCTCGGAACCCATGCTGCAGTTCAAATAATATGTGTTGGTTAGTGAAGTGTTTAGAGATTCCAGAAGCCACGACATGCTCAAGCACCTTGCAGAGGACACAGGTCAGGGAGATAGGACGGTAGTTGGATGGGTCGGTTTTATCCCCTTTTTTGAAGATAGGGGATACATTTGCCTCTTTCCAAATGGAAGGGAGCTTTCCTGTGTTAAGGGATCTTTGATAAATCACTTGCAGTATTGGAGCAAGTTCCTTATGGAGGGTCTGTAAGACAATTGGCTTAAGTTTGTCTGGGCCAGCGGCCTTGTGGGGGTTTAGAGATTTGAGCAGTTTCTCTATGCCTTGCACAGAAATGTGGATATCAGGCATTTTGGGGTGTGGGCTGGGTCTGAAGGGTTGCTTTGTGCCAGAATCATGTAAGTCCTGTAGTGTCCTCTGAGCAATTTGCTTAAGGCTTATCGGGCTTTTGGGGCTAAAGACTGAGTTAAATTGGGCATTTAGGGCATTGGCCTTATCCGGGTCTTCAGTATAAGTTTTATTGTTGGCCTTCAGTGATGCAATTCCACTAGAATCCTGTTTTGAATGTTTCAGGAGGGAATACAATTTCTTGGTTTTGACCTTGGGTGGGGCATCAAGGTCATCCGCCTCATTATTAATACCTAGGATGTCTTTCGGGTACTTTTCGTAGGCCCTGTCGGTTATTCTGCGAACTAAGTGCTTTTGGTCTAAGAATTTCTTCTGGTCATCAGGTCTGCCTGATCTTGACCAGCGCCTGTAGAGTTTATCTCTTTTTCTCATAAGCCTGCGGATTTCCTGAGTAATCCAGGGAAATCCGTCTCTAGTACCTGCTTTCCTTATAGGGCATGTTGGGATGACGTCATACAGGTAAGTTTGTTCATTCGGCGGAGGTACATGACTCGGTGTTTATCGCTATGCCATACCAAATTTGGAGCGCAAAATATGGACTCAAAATGAAATTTTTCCATCAAAGCATTGCATATTCTATTAGATTTTCGGATATAATTTATTCCAATGTAAGGAATGCGTAATATTTTGGTCAAATTATGGTTTTATTAGCGTCTGAAAGTAGTAAACGCATAGCGATAATGACCGAGGTTACCACCTCCACCGAATGAAGATAATAGCGGGAAAGGTGACCGATATTGATTTTTTTTTCACGGAAGAGTACCGTGCCGACATGCCCTATAGGGATGTGCTTGTCAATCTCCTGCTGGAGTCTGCCAGCAAACTTATCCCACAGAACTTGACTGTCTGTGGTAGCAGGGATTGATTGGAGTTCCAGAAATAAGTCTCTCATTGATTGCTTAAGCTGGTCCCAGTCAGCTTTCTTGTACAGGGGGATGTCGCGGGGGACCTGCTTTATAAGTTCAGGACGACTCTTTATTTCTGCCAGAACAATGTCATGGTCTGAAAGACCAAGCTGGATAGAAACACTGAGTACTAAGGTCGGGTTTGTGGTGAAGAAAAGATCCAGGATGTTTTGACCTCTCGTTGGAGAGGTCACCATTTGCTCTAGCAGGCAGTCACTGAAGGTTTGTAAGCAGTCTGAGTAGAAGGTCTGGTATTCACAGTCAAGGGTTGGCGTTTGAAGTTGCCAGTCTATTTTTGGCAGGTTGAAATCTCCCAGGAGCCATATTTGGGAGTTGGACTTTTTAACAAGGTTGAGGGATTTATCCAGTTCTAAGAAGCTAGCTTGATCTAATTCGTGGGGTTTGTAGTAAGCGCCAATAAGAACTGATTTGGATCCAATAAGATTCAATTGGACCCAGAGGATTTCGGCATCTGTGTTATACTCAGGTTTGGGATGTGACTGGAAGGACGATTTAATCATGATAATCACCCCTCCGCCCTTAGGGCCTGTCCGGTCACGTCTGTAAATGGTGTATCCGAGGTCAGGAGGGAACAGTTCACTATCATAAATGTCAGATGTGAGCCATGTCTCTGTGCCCACAACTATGTCAGGGTTGTGGGAATCCAAAAATGAATAAAATTGAGATTTCTTTCCTTTAATTGAGCGGAAGTTTATGTTAGCGATTTTGAGTGGGGTATTGGTCAGCTTGTTTTTGGTCTGCTTTGGAGGCTGCTTTGGTTTGGCTGGGGTAGAGGTTTCACAGGGTGTGAAATTTGCTGATTGGTCAAGTATGCTATAAGTGTTACCTGTGTCGAAGGTGCTAAGGTCTTGTGTTCTGCTGGAAGAGTAGTTGTGTGAATTGCATCTAGTGCAATGCCAGGAACAGCTTGATTCAGCCAGGTAGTCATACTGCAGATCACCAACTCTCTGACAGGGTGCATGGAACCACTGACTACAAGTGTCACATTGTAATCCCTTGTGGTCATATGTAACAGGTGATTGGCATTTGCCACATGGGTATAGGGACTCAGCATTTTCTGGGGCAGATGAATCTGAATTCATACTTAAACACACCAGTGCCGAGGCAAAAAGTATCAGGGAGGCACTTTGTTTTCTTTATAGTCTAACTATCTGCAAGACAAATGACTATCAGTGTACTAAGAGCTGAGTTACTGAAAATATATTAAAAGTACTTCCTTCATAACAAAAAAAAAACAAACGACAACAACATTTTTGCGATTTCATGGCCGGGATACCCCCCCCCCCCCATAAGGACCCATACGAGGTAGTGTGACAGGATGTCTCTGTTTTCTTTGTAACCTGGGTACCTACCAGTCTAACAGGCATAGACATTTCAAGGAATTAAGAGGCTGAGATATTGAAAAAAAATATTGAAAATGGCTGAGCATGAACAATATTGCCATTTTCGGGTTTCGTGGATAGAATTTCCCCCTATGGGCCCCATACGAGGTAATGTGACAGGATCTCTATATGTTTTCCATGTAGCCTGGGTACCCACCTGTCTTACAGGCATAGGCATTCCATGAAATTAAGAGGCTGAGATACTGAAAAAAATATTGAAAATGCGTCATAGTATAAAAAAGCTATTTTTGAGATTTTGTGGATAGAATTCCCCCTGGGGGCCCCATACGAGGTAATGTGACAGGATCTCTCTATGTTTTCTTTGTAGCCTTGGTACCTACCTGTCTAACAGGCATAGGCATTTTATGGAATTAAGAGGCTGAGATACTGAAAAAAAATATTGAAAATGACTCAGTAATAACAATATTGCAATTTTCGGGTTTCGTGGATAAAATTTCCCCCTATGGGCCCCATACGAGGTAATGTGACAGGATTTCTCTCTGTTTTCCATGTAGCCTGGGTACCTACCTGTCTTACAGGCATAGGCATTTCATGGAATTAAGAGGCTGAGATACTGAAAAAAAAATATTGAAAATGGCCCAACATGAACAATATTGCAATTTTCGGGTTTCGTGGATAGAATTTCCCCCTATGGGCCCCATACGAGGTAATGTGACAGGATCTCTCTATGTTTTCCATGTAGCCTGGGTACCCACCTTACTTACAGGCATAGGCATTCCATGGAATTAAGAGGCTGAGATACTGAAAAAAATATTGAAAATGCGTCATAGTATAAAAAAGCTATTTTTGAGATTTTGTGGATAGAATTCCCCATGGGGGCCCCATACGAGGTAATGTGACAGGATCTCTCTATGTTTTCTTTGTAGCTTTGGTACCTACCTGTCTAACAGGCATAGGCATTTCAAGGAATTAAGAGGCTGAGATACTGAAAAAAAATATTGAAAAAGACCCAGCAATAACAATATTGCAATTTTCGGGTTTCGTGGATAGAATTTCCCCCTATGGGCCCCATACGAGGTAATGTGACAGGATCTCTCTATGTTTTCCATGTAGCCTGGGTACCCACCTGTCTTACAGGCATAGGCATTCCATGAAATTAAGAGGCTAAGATACTGAAAAAAAATATTGAAAATGCGTCATAGTATAAAAAAGCTATTTTTGAGATTTTGTGGATAGAATTCCCCCTGGGGGCCCCATACGAGGTAATGTGACAGGATCTCTCTATGTTTTCTTTGTAGCTTTGGTACCTACCTGTCTAACAGGCATAGGCATTTCATGGAATTAAGAGGCTGAGATACTGAAAAACGAAATATTGAAAATGGCCCAGTAATAACAATATTGCAATTTTCGGGTTTCGTGGATAAAATTTCCCCCTATGGGCCCCATACGAGGTAATGTGACAGGATCTCTCTATGTTTTCTTTGTAGCTTTGGTACCTACCTGTCTTACAGGCATAGGCATTTCAAGGAATTAAGAGGCTGAGATACTGAAAAGAAATATTGAAAATGACCCAGCAATAACAATATTGCAATTTTCGGGTTTCGTGGATAGAATTTCCCCCTATGGGCCCCATACGAGGTAATGTGACAGGATCTTTCTATGTTTTCTTTGTAGCCTGGGTACCTAGCTGTCTAACAGGCATAGACATTTCAAGGAATTAAGAGGCTGAGATACTGAAAAAAAAATTGAAAATGGCCCAGCATGAACAATATTGCAATTTTAGGGTTTCGTGGATAGAATTCCCCCCCCCCCCCCTATGGGCGCCATAGGAGGTAATGTGACAGGATCTCTCTTTGTTTTCCATGTAGCCTTGGTACCCACCTGTCTAACAGGCATAGGCATTCTATGGAATTAAGAGGCTGAGATACTGAAAAAAAAAATATTGAAAATGACCCAGCAATAAGAATATTGCAATTTTCGGGTTTCGTTGATAGAAACACCCCTTATGGGCCCCATACGAGGTAATGTGACAGGATCTCTCTATGTTTTCCGTGTAGCCTGCGTACCCACCTGTCTAACAGGCATAGGCATTCCATGGAATTAAGAGGCTGAGATACTGAAAAAAAAATATTGAAAATGCGTCATATTATTAAAAAGCTACTTTTGAGATTTTGTGGATAGAATTGCCCCCTGGGGGCCTCATACGAGGTAATGTGACAGGATCTCTCTATGTTTTCTTTGTAGCTTTGGTACCTACCTGTCTAACAGGCATAGGCATTTCATGGAATTAAGAGGCTGAGATACTGAAAAAAAATATTGAAAATGGCTGAGCATGAACAATATTGCAATTTTCACGTTTCGTAGATAGAATTTCCCACTATGGGCCCCATAGGAGGTAATGTGACAGGATCTTTCTATGTTTCTCATGTAGCCTGGGTACCCACCTGTCTAACCGGCATAGGCCTTTCATGGAATTAAGAGGCTGAGATACTGAAAAAAATTATTGAAAATGGACCAGCAATAACACAATTGCGATTTTCAGGTTTCTTGGATAGAGTTTCCCCCTATGGGCCCCATACGAGGTAATGTGACAGGATCTCTCTATGTTTTCTTTGTAGCCTGGGTACCTACCTGTCTTACAGGCATAGACATTTCAAGGAATTAAGAGGCTGAGATACTGAAAAAAAATATCGAAAATGGCCCAACATGAACAATATTGCAATTTTCGGGTTTCGTGGATAGAATTTCCCCCTATGGGCCCCATACGAGGTAATGTGACAGGATCTCTCTATGTTTTCCATGTAGCCTGGGTACCCACCTTACTTACAGGCATAGGCATTCCATGGAATTAAGAGGCTGAGATACTGAAAAAAAAAATATTGAAAATGACCCAGCAATAACAATATTGCAATTTTCGGGTTTCGTGGATAGAATTTCCCCCTATGGGCCCCATACGAGGTAATGTGACAGAATCTCTCTATGTTTTCCATGTAGCCTGGGTACCCACCTGTCTTACAGGCGTAGGCATTCCATGAAATTAAGAGGCTGAGATACTGAAAAAAAATATTGAAAATGCGTCATAGTATAAAAAAGCTATTTTTGAGATTTTGTGGATAGAATTCCCCCTGGGGGCCCCATACGAGGTAATGTGACAGGATCTCTCTATGTTTTCTTTGTAGCTTTGGTACCTACCTGTCTAACTGGCATAGGCATTTCAAGGAATTAAGAGGCTGAGATACTGAAAAGAAATATTGAAAATGACCCAGCAATAACAATATTGCAATTTTCGGGTTTCGTGGATAGAACTGTCCCTTATGGGCCCCATACGAGGTAATGTGACAGGATCTTTCTATGTTTTCTTTGTAGCCTGGGTACCTAGCTGTCTAACAGGCATAGACATTTCAAGGAATTAAGAGGCTGAGATACTGAAAAAAAAAAATTGAAAATGGCCCAGCATGAACAATATTGCAATGTTAGGGTTTCGTGGATAGAATTCCCCCCCCTATGGGCGCCATAGGAGGTAATGTGACAGGATCTCTCTTTGTTTTCCATGTAGCCTTGGTACCCACCTGTCTAACAGGCATAGGCATTCTATGGAATTAAGAGGCTGAGATACTGAAAAAAAAAATATTGAAAATGACCCAGCAATAAGAATATTGCAATTTTCGGGTTTCGTTGATAGAAACACCCCTTATGGGCCCCATACGAGGTAATGTGACAGGATCTCTCTATGTTTTCCGTGTAGCCTGCGTACCCACCTGTCTAACAGGCATAGGCATTCCATGGAATTAAGAGGCTGAGATACTGAAAAAAAATATTGAAAATGCGTCATATTATTAAAAAGCTACTTTTGAGATTTTGTGGATAGAATTGCCCCCTGGGGGCCCCATACGAGGTAATGTGACAGGATCTCTCTATGTTTTCTTTGTAGCTTTGGTACCTACCTGTCTAACAGGCATAGGCATTTCATGGAATTAAGAGGCTGAGATACTGAAAAAAAATATTGAAAATGGCTGAGCATGAACAATATTGCAATTTTCACGTTTCGTAGATAGAATTTCCCCCTATGGGCCCCATAGGAGGTAATGTGACAGGATCTATGTTTTTCATGTAGCCTGGGTACCCACCTGTCTAACCGGCATAGGCCTTTCATGGAATTAAGAGGCTGAGATACTGAAAAAAATTATTGAAAATGGCCCAGCAATAACACAATTGCGATTTTCAGGTTTCTTGGATAGAGTTTCCCCCTATGGGCCCCATACGAGGTAATGTGACAGGATCTCTCTATGTTTTCTTTGTAGCCTGGGTACCTACCTGTCTTACAGGCATAGACATTTCAAGGAATTAAGAGGCTGAGATACTGAAAAAAAATATTGAAAATGACCCAGCAATAATAATATTGCAATTTTCGGTTTCATGGATAGAATTTCCCCCTATGGGCCCCATACGAGGTAATGTGACAGGATCTCTCTATGTTTTCCATGTAGCCTGGGTACCCACCTGTCTTGCAGGCATAAGCATTCCATAGAATAAAGAGGCTGAGATATTGAAAAAAAAATTATAGAAAATGGCCAAACAGCAACAATATTGCAATTTTCGGGTTTTGTGGATAGAATTCCCCCCTATGGACCCCATATGAGGTAATGTGACAGGATCTCTCTTTGTTTTCTATGTAGCCTGGGTACCCACCTGTCTAACAGGCATAGGCATTCTATGGAATTAAGAGGCTGAGATACTGAAAAAAAATATTGAAAATGACCCAGCAATAATAATATTGCAATTTTCGGTTTCATGGATAGAATTTCCCCCTATGGGCCCCATACGAGGTAATGTGACAGGATCTCTCTATGTTTTCCATGTAGCCTGGGTACCCACCTGTCTTGCAGGCATAAGCATTCCATAGAATAAAGAGGCTGAGATATTGAAAAAAAAATTATAGAAAATGGCCAAACAGCAACAATATTGCAATTTTCGGGTTTTGTGGATAGAATTCCCCCCTATGGGCCCCATATGAGGTAATGTGACAGGATCTCTCTTTGTTTTCTATGTAGCCTGGGTACCCACCTGTCTAACAGGCATAGGCATTCTATGGAATTAAGAGGCTGAGATACTGAAAAAAAATATTGAAAATTGCCCAGCAATAACATAATTGCGATTTTCAGGTTTCGTGGATAGAATTTCCCCCTATAGGCCCCATACGAGGTAATGTGACAGGATCTCTTTATGTTTTCCATGTAGCCTGGGTACCAACCTGTCTAAAAGGCCTAGACATTTCAAGGAATTAAGAGGCTGAGATACTGAAAAAATATTGAAAATGGCCCAACATGAACAATATTGCAATTTTCGGGTTTCGTAGATAGAATTTCCCCATATGGGCCCCATACCAGGTAATGTGACAGGATCTCTCTATGTTTTATTTGTAGCTTTGTTACCTACCTGTCTAACAGGCATAGGCATTTCAAGGAATTAAGAGGCTGAGATACTGAAAAAAAATATTGAAAATGACCCAGCAATAACAATATTGCAATTTTTGGGTTTCGTGGATAGAATTTTCCCCTATGGGCCCCATACGAGGTAATGTGACAGGATCTTTCTATGTTTTCTTTGTAGCCTGGGTACCTAGCTGTCTAACAGGCATAGACATTTCAAGGAATTAAGAGGCTGAAATACTGAAAAAAAAAATATTGAAAATGGCCAAGCATGAACAAAATTGCAATTTTCGGGTTTCGTGGATAGAATTTCCCCCTATGGGCCCCTTACGAGGTAATGTGACAGGATCTCTCTCTGTTTTCCATGTCGCCTGGGTACCTACCTGTCTTACAGGCATAGACATTTCATGGAATTAAGAGGCTGAGATACTGAAAAAAAAAATATTGAAAATGGCCCAACATGAACAATATTGCAATTTTCGGGTTTCGTTGATAGAATTTCCCCCTATGGGCCCCATACGAGGTAATGTGACAGGATCTTTCTATGTTTTCCATGTAGCCTGCGTACCTACCTGTCTAACAGGCATAGGTATTCCATGGAATTAAGAGGTTGAGATACTGAAAAAAAAATGTTGAAAATGCGTCATATTATCAAAAAGCTACTTTTGAGATTTTGTGGATAGAATTGCCCCCTGGAGGCCCCACACGAGGTAATGTGACAGGATCTCTCTATATTTTCTTTGTAGCTTTGGTACCTAGCTGTCTAACAGGCATAGGCATTTCAAGGAATTAAGAGGCTGAGATACTGAAAAAAAAAATATTGAAATGGCTGAGCATGAACAATATTGCAATTTTCACTTTTCGTAGATAGAATTTCTCCTTATGGGCCCCATACGAGGTAATGTGACAGGATCTTTCTATGTTTTCTTTGTAGCCTGGGTACCTAGCTGTCTAACAGGCATAGACATTTCAAGGAATTAAGAGGCTGAGATACTGAAAAAAATATTGAAAATGACCCAGCAATAATAATATTGCAATTTTCGGTTTCATGGATAGAATTTCCCCCTATGGGCCCCAAACGAGGTAATGTGACAGGATCTCTCTTTGTTTTCCATGTAGCCTGGGTACCCACCTGTCTTACAGGCATAGACATTCCATAGAATTAAGAGGCTGAGATATTGAAAAAAAAATATAGAAAATGGCCCAACAGCAACAATATTGCAATTTTCGGGTTTTGTGGATAGAATTTCCCCCTATGGGCCCCATATGAGGTAATGTGACAGGATCTCTCTTTGTTTTCCATGTAGCCTGGGTACCCACCTGTCTAACAGGCACAGGCATTCCATGGAATTAAGAGGCTGAGATACTGAAAAAAAATATTGAAAATGTATCATAGTATAAAAAAGCTATTTTTGAGATTTTGTGGACAGAATACCCCCCTGGGGGCCCCATACGAGGTAATGTGACAGGATCTCTCTCTGTTTTCTTTGTAGCCAGGGTACGTACCTGTCTAACAGGCATAGGCATTTTAAGGAATTAAGAGGCTGAGATACTGAAAAAAAAATATTGAAAATGGCCCAACATGAACAATATTGCAATTTTCGGGTTTCGTTGATAGATTTTCCCCCTATGGGCCCCATACGAGGTAATGTGACAGAATCTATCTATGTTTTCCATGTAGCCTGCGTACCTACCTGTCTAACAGGCATAGGCATTCCATGGAATTAAGAGACTGAGATACTGAAAAAAAAAAAGTTGAAAATGCGTCATATTAAAAAGCTACTTTTGAGATTTTGTGGACAGAATACCCCCCTGGGGGCCCCATACGAGGTAATGTGACAGAATCTCTCTATATTTTCTTTGTAGCTTTGGTACCTACCTGTCTAACAGGCATAGGCATTTCAAGGAATTAAGAGGCTGAGATACTGAAAAAAATATTGAAAATGGCTGAGCATGAACAATATTGCAATTTTCACGTTTCGTAGATAGAATTTCCCCCTATGGACCCCATAGGAGGTAATGTGACAGGATCTTTCTATGTTTTTCATGTAGCCTGGGTACCCACCTGTCTTACCGGCATAGGCATTCCATGGAATTAAGAGGCTGAGATAGTGAAAAAAAATATTGAAAATGGCCCAGCAATAACACAATTGCGATTTTCAGGTTTCTTGGATAGAATTTCCCCCTATGGGCCCCATACGAGGTAATGTGACAGGATCTCTCTATGTTGTCTTTGTAGCCTGGGTACCTACCTGTCTTACAGGCATAGACATTTCAAGGAATTAAGAGGCTGAGATACTGAAAAAATATTGAAAATGACCCAGCAATAATAATATTGCAATTTTCGGTTTCATGGATAGATTTCCCCCTATGGGCCCCATACGAGGTAATGTGACAGGATCTCTCTATGTTTTCCATGTAGCCTGGGTACCCACCTGTCTTACAGGCATAGGCATTCCATAGAATTAAGAGGCTGAGATATTGAAAAAGAAATATAGAAAATGGCCCAACAGCAACAATATTGCAATTTTCGGGTTTTGTGGATAGAATTTCCCCCTATGGGCCCCATATGAGGTAATGTGACAGGATCTCTCTTTGTTTTCCATGTAGCCTGGGTACCCACCTGTCTAACAGGCATAGGCATTCCATGGAATTAAGAGGCTGAGATACTGAAAAAAAAAATATTGAAAATGTGCCATAGTATAAAAAAGCTATTTTTGAGATTTTATGGACAGAATACCCCCCTGGGAGCCCCATAGGAGGTAATGTGACAGGATCTCTCTATGTTTTCCATGTAGCCTGCGTACCTACCTGTCTAACAGGCATAGGCATTCCATGGAATTAAGAGGCTGAGATACTGAAAAAAAATGTTGAAAATGCGTCATATTATTAAAAAGCTACTTTTGAGATTTTGTGGATAGAATTGCCCCCTGGGGGCCCCATACGAGGTAATGTGACAGGATCTCTCTATATTTTCCTTGTAGCTTTGGTACCTACCTGTCTAACAGGCATAAGCATTTCAAGGAATTAAGAGGCTGAGACACTTATGGATTTATGGATAGAATTTCCCCCTATGGGCCCCAAACGAGGTAATGTGACAGGATCTATCTTTGTTTAACATGTAGCCTGGGTACCCACCTGTCTTATAGGCATAGACATTCCATAGAATTAAGAGGCTGAGATATTGAAAAAAAAATATAGAAAATGGCCCAAAAGCAACAATATTGCAATTTTCGGATTTTGTGGATAGAATTTCCCCCTATGGGCCCCATATGAGGTAATGTGACAGGATCTCTCTTTGTTTTCCATGTAGCCAGGCTACCAACCTGTCTAACAGGCATAAACATTCCATGGAATTAAGAGGCTGAGATACTGAAAAAAAAATATTAAAAATGTGTCATAGTATAAAAAAGCTATTTTTGAGATTTTGTGGATAGAATACCCCCCTGGGGGCCCCATACGAGGTAATGTGACAGGATCTCTCTATGTTTTCTTTGTAGCCTGGGTACCTACCTGTCTAACAGGCATAGGCATTTCAAGGAATTAAGAGGCTGAGATACTGAAAAAAAATATTGAAAATGGCCCAACATGAACAATATTGCAATTTTCCGGTTTCGTTGATAGAATTTCCCCCTATGGGCCCCATACGAGGTAATGTGACAGGATCTTTCTATGTTTTCCATGTAGCCTGGGTACCCACCTGTCTAACAGGCATAGGCATTCTATGGAATTAAGAGGCTGAGATACTGAAAAAAATATTGAAAATGGCCCAGCAATAACACAATTGCGATTTTCAGGTTTCTTAGATAGAATTTCCCCCTATGGGCCCCATACGAGATAATGTGACAGGATCTCTGTATGTTTTCTTTGTAGCCTGGGTACCTACCTGTCTTACAGGCATAGACATTTCAAGGAATTAAGAGGCTGAGATACTGAAAATAATATTGGAAATGACCCAGCAATAGTAATATTGCAATTTTCGGTTTCATGGATAGAATTTCCCCCTATGGGCCCCATACGAGGTAATGTGACAGGATCTCTCTATGTTTTCCATGTACCCTGGGTACCCACCTTACTTACAGGCATAGGCATTCCATGGAATTAAGAGGCTGAGATACTGAGAAAAAATATTGAATATGCGTCATAGTATAAAAAAGCTATTTTTGAGATTTTGTGGATAGAATTCCCCCTGGGGCCCCATACGAGGTAATGTGACAGGATCTCTCTATGTTTTCTTTGTAGCTTTGGTACCTACCTGTCTAACAGGCATAGGCATTTCAAGGAATTAAGAGGCTGAGATACTGAAAAAAATATTGAAAATGACCCAGTAATAACAACATTGCAATTTTCGGGTTTCGTGGATAGAATTTCCCCCTATGGGCCCCATACGAGGTAATGTGACAGGATCTTTCTATGTTTTCTTTGTAGCCTGGGTACCTAGCTGTCTAACAGGCAGAGACATTTCAAGAAATTAAGAGGCTGAGATACTGAAAAAAAAATATTGAAAATGGCCAAGCATGAACAATATTGCAATTTTCGGGTTTCTTAGATAGAATTTCCCCCTATAGGCCCCATATGAGGTAATGTGACAGGATCTCTCTTTGTTTTCCATGTAGCCTGGCTACCAACCTGTCTAACAGGCATAGGCATTCCATGGAATTAAGAGGCTGAGATACTGAAAAAAAATATTGAAAATGTGTCATAGTATAAAAAAGCTATTTTTGAGATTTTGTGGATAGAATACCCCCCTGGGGGCCCCATACGAGGTAATGTGACAGGATCTCTTTATGTTTTCTTTGTAGCCTGGGTACCTACCTGTCTAACAGGCATAGGCATTTCAAGGAATTAAGAGGCTGAGATACTGAAAAAAAATATTGAAAATGGCCCAACATGAACAATATTGCAATTTTCCGGTTTCGTTGATAGAATTTCCCCCTATGGGCCCCATACGAGGTAATGTGACAGGATCTCTCTATGTTTTCCATGTAGCCTGGGTACCCACCTGTCTAACAGGCATAGACATTCCATGGAATTAAGAGGCTGAGATACTGAAAAAAAAATATTGAAAATGACCCAGCAATAACAATATTGCAATTTTCGGGTTTCTCAGATAGAATTTCCCCCTATGGGCCCCATACGAGGTAATGTGACAGGATCTCTCTGTGTTGTCTTTGAAGCCTGGGTACCTACCTGTCTAACAGGCATAGACATTACATGGAATTAAGAGGCTGAGATACTGAAAAAAATATTGAAAATGGCCCAACGTGAACAATATTGCAATTTTCGGGTTTCGTGGATAGAATTTCCCCCTATGGGCCCCATATTAGGTAATGTGACAGGATATCTCTATGTTTTCCATGTAGCCTGGGTATCCACCTGTCTAACAGGCACAGACATTTTAAGGAATTAAGAGGCTGAGATACTGAAAAAAAAATATTGAAAATGGCCCAGCAATAACACAATTGCGATTTTCAGGTTTCTTGGATAGAATTTCCCCCCTATGGGCCCCATACGAGGTAATGTGACAGGATCTCTCTATGTTTTCATTGAAGCCTGGGTACCTACCTGTCTTACAGGCATAGATATTTCAAGGAATTAAGAGGCTGAGATACTGAAAAAAATATTGAAAATGACCCAGCTATAATAATATTGCAATTTTCAGTTTCATGGATAGAATTTTCCCCTATGGGCCCCATACGGGGTAATGTGACAGGATCTCTCTCTGTTTTCCATCTAGCCTGGGTACCCAGCTGTCTTACAGGCATAGGCATTCCATAGAATTAAGAGGCTGAGATACTGAAAAAAATATAGAAAATGGCCCAACAGCAACAATATTGCAATTTTCGGGTTTTGTGGATAGACTTTCCCCCTATCGACCCCATATGAGGTAATGTGACAGGATCTCTTTTTGTTTTCCATGTATCCTGGGTACCCACCTGTCTAACAGGCATAGACATATCATGGAATTAAGAGGCTGAGATACTGAAAAAAAATATTGAAAATGACCCAGCAATAACAATATTGCAATTTTCGGGTTTCGTGGATAGAATTGTCTCTTATGGGCCCCATACGAGGTAATGTGACAGGATCTCTCTATGTTGTCTTTGTAGCCTGGGTACCTACCTGTCTAACAGGCATAGACATTTTAAGGAATTAAGAGGCTGAGATGCTGAAAAAAATATTAAAAACGGCCCACAATAACAATACAGCAATTTCCAGGTTTCGTGGATAGAATTTCCCCTTATGGATCCCATACAAGGTAATGTGACAGGATCTCTCTATGTTTTCCATGTGGCCTGGGTACCCACCTGTCTAACAGGCATAGGCATTCCATCGAATTAAGAGGCTGAGATACTGAAAAAAAATATTGAAAAAGTGTCATAGTATAAAAAAGCCATTTTTACGATTTTGTGAATAGAGTCCCCCTCTGGGGGCCCCATAAGAGGTTATGTGACAGAATCTCTCTATGTTTTCTTTGTAGCTTTGGTATCTACCTGTCTAAAAGGCATAGGCATTTCAAGGAATTTAGAGGCTGAGATACTGAAAATAAATTATTGAAAATGGCCCAGCAATAACAAAATTGCGATTTTCAGGTTTCGTGGATAGAATTTCCCCCTATGGACCCCATACAGGGTAATGTGACAAGAACTCACTGAGTTTTCTTTGTAGCTTGGGTACCTACCTGTCTAACAGGCCTATACATTTTAAGGAACTAAGAGGCTGGGATGCTGAAAAGAATATTGAAATGGCCCAGCAATAACAATACAGCAATTTTCGTGTTTTTTTTTTTTTGTGGATAGAATTTCCCCATATGGGCCCATACGAGGTAATGTGACAGGATCTCTCTGTTTTCTTTTTAGCCTGGGTACCTACCTGTTTAATAGGCATAGGCATTCCATGGAATTAAGAGGCTGAGATACTGAAAAAAAAATATTGAAAATGGCCCACAATAACAATACAGCAATTTTCAGGTTTAGTGGATAGAATTTCCCCTTATGGACCCCATACGAGGTAATGTGACAGGATCTCTCTATGTTTTCTTTGTAGCTTGGATACCTACCATTCTAACAGGCATAGGCATTTTAAGGAATGAAGAGGCTGAGATACTGAAAAAAATATTGAAAATGGCCCAGCAATAACAATATTGCAATTTTCGGGTTTCGTAGATAGAATTTCCCCCTATGGGCCCCATACTAGGTAATGTGACAGGATCCCTCTATGTTTTCTTTGTAGCCTGGGTACCTACCTGTGTAACAGGCAAAGACATTTCAAGGAATTAAGAGGCTGAGATACTGAAAAAAAATATTGAAAATGAACCACCATGAACAATATTGCAATTCTCGGGTTTCGTGGATAGAATTTCCCCCTATAGGCCCCAAACGCGGTAATGTGACAGGATCTCTCTATGTTTTCTTTGTAGCCTGGGCACCTACTTGTTTAATAGGCATAAGGCATTTCATGGAATTAAGAGGCTGAGATGCTGAAATAAAATATTGAAAATGGCCCAGCAATACCAATACAGCAATTTTCAGGTTTCGTGGATAGAATTTCCCCTTATGGACCCCATACGAGGTAATGTGACAGGATCTCTCTATCTTTTCCATGTAGCCTGGATACCTACCTGTCTAATAGGCATAGACATTCAATGGAATTAAAAGGCTGAGATACTGAAAAAAAAAAAGAAAATGGCCTGACAATATCACAATTTATAACTACCTGTCTAATAGACATAGTTTTGTCATTTGACATTTCACCACTGTTTTCTGTGAACCACAGACCTCATGCTTAGCCAATTTGTGAAGTAATGAGACTGAGATGATGAAACAAGATCTGTTCTGATGCTTCAAGGTCCCCCAGCTTGTTCATATGTTTTTGTAAAATAAAGTTAAAGTCATGATTCAACAACATTGAAACATTAAAAAGTAGCTGAGCATTTTTCGAAAACATTGTTGTCAATATGTTTGCTTGATAAATTCATGCGTGCTGTAGGAGCAATATACAAAATGTTTGTATACTCATTGACTTAAAGGTACTGAGTCTCCTGATGTAAGGTAACTTCAGACAAATACCATTGCAGGTATTGGTATCAATAATGAAGGAACAAGCTGTATTATCTGCTCCTCTACAAAATGTACTACAAGTACTTCATTTTTATGAAGTAACATGTACATGTAGTTCATTTTTAGGCAGGGGTATCATTAGGTTGCACCTAACTCATTGTTGCCTTGTTTTCAGAACATCATTCTTACCTCTGCTGATAGAATAGTGGCGCATTTGGAGGAGGTTCGGGGGGATTCACTCGAAACCCCCTCTTAAACCAAATTATTTCAATTTCATGCAGAAACTTATGAAGAAATCAGCAAAAATGAACCCCCTTGATGGATTTGAACCCCCCTTCCAGAAATCCTGGATCCGCACCTGCAGAAGGGTACCAGCAGGTACCTCTAAATCATATCAACTTATATTAAAAACCTTATTGAACTAATCATTTGTAACCATGCCCCCCTCCCCCCCCCCCCCCCACAACCCCGGGGAATAGCGGTGAGTTTTGATTATTGGTCCAGCAAAACTCCGCTAAGAACTAGGGATGTCATTCGGTGTCAGATTTAAGGTTCCGACGTTTGTAAACAAACATCCGGATGGTTCGCGTCTTCTATCACTGAGTTCCCATTTTGCTGAACTGGCGCGTCAGAAAACAAATTTAATTTAGTAACATCATACTGTATAAAATCTAAAGGTAACTGGTGACTGCAGAGTACCAGTACCTCCTAACTTACTTCTGATGACTGCAGAATACCAGTGGGTACTCCTAACTTATTTCTGCTGACTGTAGAGTACAAGTGGGCACACATAACTTACCCCTGCTGACTATAGAGTACCAGTGGGTACTCCTAATTTGACCCCTGCTGACTGTAGAGTACCAGTGGGTACTCTTAAAGTGCCTCTACTGCCTTAAGGGTGTCAGTGGGTACTCCTAACTTACCTCTGCTGACTGTAGAGTACCAGTATGTACTCCTAACTTACCCCTGCTTACCCGTAGAGTACCCCTGCTGACTATAGTGTACCAGTGGGTACTCCTGACTTACCTCTGCTGACTGTAGAGTACCAGTGGGTACTCTTAAAGTGCCTCTACTGCCTTAAGAGTGTCAGTGGGTACTCCTAACTTACCTCCACTGATTGCAGAGTACAAGTGGGTATACATAACTTACCCCTGCTGCCTATAGAGTACAAATGGGTACTCCTAACTTACCCCTGCTGACTATAGAGTAACGGTGGGCACCCCACACTTACCTCTGCTGACTGCAGAGTACCAGTGGGCACCCCACACTTAAATCTGCTGACTATAGAGTAACAGTGGGTACCCACACTTACCTCTGCTGACTGTAGAGTACGACTATAAAGTACCAGTGGGTACTCCTAACTTACCCCTGCTGACTATAGAGTACCAGTGGGTACTCCTTACTTACCCCTGCTGTCTATAGAGTACCAGTGGGTACCCCACACTTACCTCTGCTGACTGTAGAGTACAAGTGGGTATGAATAACTTACCCCTGCTGACTATAAAGTACCAGTGGGTACTCCTAACTTACCCCTGCAGAATATAGAGTACCAGTGGGTACTCCTAACTTACCCCTTCTGACTATAGAGTACCAGTGGGTACTCATAACTTACCCCTGCTAACTATAGAATACCAGTGGGTACTCATAACTTACCCCTGCTGACTGTAGAGGACCAGTGGGCACCACACACTTACCTCTGCTGACTATAGAGTACCAGTGGGTACCCCACACTTACCTCTGCTGACTGTAGAGTACATGGGTACACATAACTTACCCCTGCTGATGATAGAGTACCAGTGGGTACTCCTAACTTACCCCTGCTGACTGTAGAGTACCAGTGGGTACTCCTTACTTACACCTGCTGTCTACAGAGTACCAGTGGGTACCCCACACTTACCTCTGCTGACTGTAGAGTACAAGTGGGTACAAATAACTTACCCCTGCTGACTATAGAGTACCAGTGGGTACTCCTAACTTACCCCTGCTGACTATAGAGTACCAGTGGGTATTCCTAACTTACCCCTGCTGACTATAGAGTACCAGTGGGTACTCATAACTTACCCCTGCTGACTATAGAGTACCAGTTGGCACCCCACACTTACCTCTGCTGACTGTAGAGTACAAATGGGTACACATAACTTACCCCTGCTGACTATAGAGTACCAGTGGGTACTCTTAACTTACCTCTGCTGACTAATGCATACCAGTGGGCACCCCACATTTACCAGTGGGTACTCCTAACTTACCTCTGCTGACTATAGAGTACCAGTGGGTACTCTTAACTTACCTCTGCTGACTAATGCGTACCAGTGGGCACCCCACATTTACCTCTGCTGACTGTAGAGTACAAGTGGGTACTCCTAACTTACCCTGCTGACTATAGAGTACCAGTGGAAACTCCTAACTTACCTCTGCTGACTGTAGAGTACCAGTGGGTACTCCTAACTTATTTCTGCTGACTGTAGAGTACAAGTGGGTTCACATAACTTACCCCTACTGACTGTAGAGTACCAGTGGGTACACATAACTTACCTCTGCTGACTGTTGTGTACCAGTGGGTACACATAACTACCCCTGCTGACTATAGAGTACCAGTGTGTACTCCTACTTTACCCCTGCTGACTGTAGAGTACAAGTGAGTACACATAACTTACCCCTGTTGACTAAAGAGTACCAGTGGGTACTGCAAACTTACCTCTGCTGACTATAGAGTACCAGTAGGTACTCCTAACTTACCTCTGCTGACTAATGCGTACCAGTGGGCACCCCACATTTACCTCTGCTCACTGTAGAGTACAAGTGGGTACTCCTAACTTACCCCTGCTGACTATAGAATACCAGTGGGTACTCCTAACTTACCTCTGCTGACTAATGCGTACCAGTGGGCACCCCACATTTACCTCTGCTGACTGTAGAGTACAAGTGGGTACTCCTAACTTACCCCTGCTGACTATAGAGTACCAGTGGAAACTCCTAACTTACCTCTGCTGACTGTAGAGTACCAGTGGGTACTCTTAACTTACCTCTGCTGACTGTAGAGTACAAGTGGGTTCACATAACTTACCCCTACTGACTGTAGAGTACCAGTGGGTACTCCTAGTCTACCCCTGCTGACTGTAGAGTACCAGTGGGCACCCCACACTTACCTCTGCTGACAATAGAGTACCAGTGGGTACTCCTTACTTACCCCTCCTGACTATAGAGTACCAGTGGGTATTCCTAACTTACCCCTGCTGACTGTAGTGTACCAGTGGGTACACATAACACCCCTGCTGACTATAGAGTACCAGTGGGTACTCCTTACTTACCCCTGCTGACTATAGAGTACCAGTGGATACTCCTAACTTACCCCTGCTGACTGTAGAGTACCAGTGGATACTCCTAACTAACCTCTGCTGACTGTAGAGTACATGTGGGTACACATAACTTACCCTTGCTGAATATAGAATACCTGTGGGTACTCCTAACTTACCCCTGTTTAATGTAGAGTACCAGTGGGCACCCCACACTTACCTCTGGTGACTGTAGAGTACAAGTTGGTACACATAACTTACCCTTGCTGACTATAGAGTACCAGTGGGTACACATAACTTACCTCTGCTGACTGTAGAGTGTAGAGTACCAGTGGGTACTCCACACTCACCTCTGCTGACTATAGAGTACAAGTGGGTACACATAACTTACCCCTGCAGACTATAGAGTAACATTGGTTACTCCAAACTTACCCCTGCTGACTGTAGAATACCAGTGGGTACTCCTAACTTACCCTGGCTGACTATAGAGTACCAGTGGGTACTCCTAAAGTACCTCTGCTGACTATAGAGTACCAGTGGGTACTTCTAACTTACCCCTGCTGACTATAGAGTACCATTGGATACTCCTAACTTACCCCTGCTGACTATAGAGTACCAGTGGGCACCCCACACTTACCTCTGCTGACTGTAGAGTACAAGTGGGAACACATAACTTACCCCTGCTGAATATAGAGTACCAGTGGGTACTCCTAACTCACCCCTGCTGACTGTAGAGTACCAGTGGGTACTCCTGGCTTACCCCTGCTGACTATAGAGTACCAGTGGGTACTCCTAAATCAACCCTACTGACTGTAGAGTACCACTTACCTCTGCTGACTGTTGAGTACCAGTGGATACTCCTAACTTACCCCTGCTGACTATAGAGTACCAGTGGGTACTCCTAAATTAACCCTGCTGACTGTAGAGTACCAGTGGATACTCCTAACTTACCTCTGCTGACTGTAGAGTACCAGTGGATACTCCTTACTTACCCCTGCTGACTGTAGAGTACCAGTGGGTACTCCTAACTTACCCCTGCTCACTATAGAGTACCAGTGGATACTCCTAACTTACCCCTGCTGACGGTAGAGTACCAGTCAGTACTCCTAACTTACCCCTGCTGACTATAGAGTACCAGTGGGTACTCCTAAATTAACCCTGCTGACTGTTGGGTACCAGTGGATACTCCTAACTTACTTCGGCTGACTGTAGAGTACCAGTGGATACTCCTAACTCTTACCCCTGCTGACTATAGAGTACCAGTGGGTACTCCTAAATTAACCCTGCTGACTGTAGAGTACCAGTGGATACTCCTAACTTACCTCTGCTGACTGTAGAGTACCAGTGGATACTCCTTACTTACCCCTGCTGACTGTAGAGTACCAGTGGGTACTCCTAACTTACCCCTGCTGACTATAGAGTACCAGTGGGTACTCCTAACTTACCCCTGCTGACGGTAGAGTACCAGTCGGTACTCCTAACTTACCCCTGCTGACTACAGAGTACCAGTGGGTACTCCTAAATTAACCCTGCTGACTGTTGAGTACCAGTGGGTACTCCTAACTTACCTCTACATAATGGAGCGTACCAGTGAGTACTCCTAATTTACCTCAGTTGACTGTAGAGTACTAGTGGGTGCTCTTAAAGTGCATCTTCTGCCTTTAAGAGTGTCACTGGGTACTCCAAACTTACCTCCACTGACTGTATAGTACCAGTGGGTACTCCTGAATTACCCCTGCTGACTGTAGAGTACCAGTGGGTACTCCTTACTTACCTCTGCTGACTTTAGAGTACCAGTGGGTACTTCTAACCTACCTCTGCTGACTGTAGAGTATCAGCAGGTACTCCTACTTTATCTCCGCAGACTGTAGATACCAGTGGGTACTCCTAACTTACCCCAGATAACTGTAGAGTACTAGTGGGTACACATAACTTACCCCTGCTGACTACAGAGTACCAGTGGGTACTCAAAACTTACCTCTGCTGACTGATGAGTACCAGTGGGTACTCCTTATTTACCCCTGCTGACTGTAGTGTACCAGTTGGCACTCCTAACTTACCTGTACCAATGGGTACTCCTAACTTACCTCTGCTGACTGTAGTGTACCAATAGGTACACCTACATTACCTCTGCTGACTGTTGAAAACCAGTGGGTACTTCTAGCTTACATCTGCTTACTGTGGAGTACGTTTGGGTACTCCTAGCTTACATTTGCTAACAGTAGAGTACCAGTGGTTACACCTTACTTACTTAAGCTCTCTGCAGAGTACCGGTGGGTACTCCTTACTAACCTTTGCCTACTGTAGGGTACAGTGGGTACTCCTAACCTACCTCTGCTGCCTATAGAGTACCAGTGAGTACTCCTAACTTACCCCTGCTGACTGTACAGTACCAGTGGGTACCTGTTACTTACTTCTGGGTACTCCTAGCTTACCTATGACAACTGTAGAATACCAGTGGTTACATCTTACATACTTAAGCTCACTGCAGAGTACCTGTGGGTACTCCTTACTTACCTTTGCCTACTGTAGGGTACCAGTGGGTACACCTAACTTACCTCTGCTGACAGTAGAGTACCAGTGGGTACTCCTAACTTACCCTTGCTCACTGTACAGTACCAGTGGGAACTCCTTACTTACTTCTGCTGAATGCAGAGTACTGTAGGGTACAAGTGGGTACTCCTAACTTACCTCTGCTGACTGTAGAATACCATAGGGTACTCCTAACTTACCTCTGCTGACTGTAGAATAGAGTACCAGTGGGTACTCCTAACTTACCTCTGCTGACTGTAGAATACCAGTAGGAATTCCTAACTTACCTCTGCCGACTGTAGAGTAACAGTGGGTAATCCTTACTTACCTCTGCTGACTGTAGAGTACCAGTGGGTACTCCTAATTTACCTCTGTTGACTATAAAGTACCAGTGGGTACTCCTACCCTAAGTCTGCTGACTGCAGAGTACAGTAGGTACTCCTACCTTAAGTCTGTTGACTATAGAGTACAAATGGGTACTCCTAACCTACCCTTGCTGACTGTAGATACCAGTGGGTACTCGTAACTTACCTCTGATGACTGTTGAGTACCAGTGGGTACTCAACAGTCATACCACAACTGACTGTAGAGTACTAGTGAGTACTCCTTACTTACCTCTACTGACTGTAGATTACCAGCGGATTGTCCTTACTTACCTATGTTGACTGCAAAGTACCAGTGGGTACTCCTTACTTACCTCTGCAGACTGCAGAGTACCAGTGGGTACTCATAACTGGCCTTTGCTGACTGTAGAGTACCAGTGGGTACCCCTATCTCACTTCTGCTGTTGAGTGTAGAGTACTGTACAGTACTAGTGAGTTGGTACTTCTAAATTACTTCTGCTGACTGTGGAGTACCAGTCGGTACTCCTTACTTACCTCTGATGACTGTAGAGTACCAGTGGGTACTCCTAACTGGCATCTGTTGACTATAGAGTACCAGAAGGTACCCCTATCTTACTTCTGCTGACTGTAGAATACAAGAGGGTACTCTTTAATAAGCTTAATTACCTCTGCTGACTGCAAAGTACTTGTGGGTACTTATAACTTAACACTGTTGAGTGTGGAGTATCAGTGGGTACTCCTTAAATACTTCTGCTGAGTGCAGAGTAACAGTGGGTACTCTTTACTTTAATACTTACCTCTGCTGGATGTAGAGTACAAGTGGGTACTCCTTACTTACCTTTCCTGACTGTAGAGTACAAGTGGGTACTCCTAACTTACCTCTCCTGACTGTAGAGTTACTTACCTCTGCAGACTGCAGAGTACCAGTGGGTACTCATAACTGGCCTTTGCTGACTGTAGAGTACCAGTGGGTACCCCTATCTCACTTCTGCTGTTGAGTGTAGAGTACTGTACAGTACTAGTGAGTTGGTACTTCTAAATTACTTCTGCTGACTGTGGAGTACCAGTCGGTACTCCTTACTTAACTCTGATGACTGTAGAGTACCAGTGGGTACTCATAACTGGCCTCTGTTGACTGTAGAGTACCAGTGGGTACCCCTATCTTACTTCTGCTGACTGTAGAATACAAGTGGGTACTCTTTAATAAGCTTAATTACCTCTCCTGACTGCAAAGTACTAGTGGGTACTCATAACTTAACACTGTTGAGTGTGGAGTATCAGTGGGTACTCCTTAAATACTTCTGCTGACTGCAGAGTAACAGTGGGTACTCATAACTTTAATACTTACCTCTGCTGGATTTAGAGTACAAGTGGGTACTCCTTACTTACCTCTCCTGACTGTAGAGTACAAGTGGGTACTCCTTAACTTACCTCTCCTGACTGTAGAGTACCAGTGGATACTCCTAACTTACCTCTGCTGACTGTAGAGTACCAGTGGGTACTAGTACCTTAAGTCTGCTGACTGTAGAGTACCAGTGGGTACTCCTAACTTACCTCTGCTGACTGTAGAGTATCCCTGTTTGTGGCTGTCAAGTTATGGACTTCCAAAAAACTTTAACGCAAGTATGGCGTGGCGAATCCACACTGGAATGCAGACAACTGAGGCGACTTACTACAATAGCTCTATAAACTTTGTGCATTTGAGCTAAAATGAAATCGATCAATGAAAATGTAAAATAAAAATGTAAAAGATAATAATTGAAATGTGGAGACTCATTTAGTGGGACTAGGAGTAGGGAGCTAAGAGCCTAAGACCCCTGGTAGGGCCTCCATGTAACATGCTAGTCTTCTCCCACCTATGGGTAAGGGCAGGGTTATTGACTTACTAGCTTTCAGTGTGCTGCTATAAGCCTCACCTGGTCCTAGGCCAGGGGACAAAAAGGAGGTCAAACCAGTGCCCTTCACAATAGAAAATCTTTCTTATTTTTTCTATATAATTCAGTTTTACGTCCCTTTCAAGATTATCTCAGCTCATATGAGACTAGCCAATCAGTAGGTGGGGCAAATACAGGAGAACCCTTAAGTAAAACCACCTGGCACACCCGCCCAGTGCCGGGCTGGTACCCACACCAGGTACAGCAATCAGTTCATATCTAGTGATTAACATCATTAAGAAACAATGCTCTTAACCTCTCGGCCACCGCCCGGTGAATCAGAATCAGTATAGTTTACTGGCGAAACGTCAAACTGACAATACCACACCAGGGGATGGGGCTTGACTAGTGACCGGAGGGGCCGAAATAGAACTTCTTCCCTGGCCTGGGTAAAACTAATCATTCAGGCTAATGTCAAAACTATCTATCTATCTTCTGATACTGAGTCGATCAATTTCTGATCATCACCTCAGGTGTGGGGTGGGTGGCTAAATTTAGAATTTAGTCAAGGGAAAATAAAACATTTGGGGTGGACCATTAAAACTATTTACAAGATATAGATGAGAGGCATACTAAAACGCATGCCTCTGGGCTAATGATTTAAATAGAAGCCTTAAATTCCTCAATGGTCTTAGATAGGACCACTGAAGAAGGGAGACTATTCCAAACCGGAATAGTTCTGGGGAAAAAGGAATTTTTCAGGGCATCACTATAGGCAAATGGTCTTGTGTATTGTGATTCATGTGATGCCCGAGTATGCCTTAGATTGGGTGCCGGGGTCAGGTATTTGTCTTTATCAAGAGACACTGTACCGGAGTGTATCTTGTAGAAGAAGGTTAAGGAGGACCGCTCCCTGCGAGACTCCAGGGATGGCCACTCAAGTTCGTCTAGCATTTCACCGACGCTACTGGTGTTCCTCCATCGCCTGCAGGTCCACCGGGCAGCAGTCCTCTGCACCTTCTCCACCATCTCAATCTGAGTTTCATGATAGGGATGCCAAATAGGAGCTGCATACTCAAGTTGAGGCCGAACCAATGTTTTGTATGCAACTTCCTTAGTATGCCTAGGTGCCAGTGCCAAATTGCGCCGAAGAAAACCCAAAGTCTTAGTTGCCTTGCATGTAATTTCAGAAATGTGTTGACCCCAATCAAGATCATCTGTGATAGTTAAACCGAGGTATTTAGCGGACTGAACCTGTTCTAATGTTTGCTGATGCAGTGTGTAATTGAAATCTATATGCCTGCTTGGATGTAGCCGCGTCACCCTCATTGAATGACATTTGCTAACATTGAATTTCATTTGCCAATCCATTTCCCATTTGGCCAAGCTATTCAGGTCATCTTGTAAAATTTGACAATCCAATGGTGACTTGACATTTCTGTATAAAACACAATCATCAGCAAATAGCCGAACAGATGACCTGATGTTGTCAGGAAGATCATTAATGAAAATAAGAAATAGGACCGGTCCTAAGACCGATCCTTGTGGGACACCAGAAAGAACCGGGACTGGATCTGAGGCACGGCCATCTAATACCACTTTTTGAGAGCGCTCAGAGAGCCACGAGTCGATCCACTTATGTGTAGATCCTCTAATCCCGTAGAAGTCAAGTTTGTATAATAACCTTTTATGTGGGACCTTGTCAAAGGCCTTAGCGAAATCCATGACAATCACATCCGTCTGCCTGTGGCCACGACCCACTGCTCGGTCCAGATTACTAACCAAATCATGATAAAACTGAACTAACTGGGTTTCGCAAGACCTTTGACTTCGGAACCCATGCTGACAGTCAGCAAGAATGTTTTCAAGAGCCAAGTGTTTGTTTATGTTGCTGACTATTATATGCTCTAGAGTTTTGCAACAGATACAAGTAAGCGACACCGGTCGATAATTAGCTGCATCGTATTTCTCGCCTTTCTTAAATACCGGGGCTACATTTGCCTGTCGCCAATCGTCTGGTACAGCACCCTGAGCAAGCGACTCATTGAAGATATAGGTCAGTACAGGAGCAATTTCAGAACTACATTCCTTCAACACCCTAGCACTCAGGCCATCTGGCCCAGGCGCCTTATGTATATTCAAATTATTCAACAGTTTAATGACCCCATTGGGGTCAACTGTAATTTCACCCATAGCGGTGAAAGGACTTGTGCCTTTGGAGGGGATTTCATCATCTGATTCGCGAGTGAAGGCTGACTGAAACTGCCTATTACAAATATTAGCCTTATCCAAAGTGTCAGTCTTCAAGATACCATTTTCTCTAAGAGTATTGATCCCAGACGCGTCTTTCTTAAGGGACTTGACAAATGACCAAAACTTTTTTGCCTTTTCATTTTTTCGGGGACAATCGGGATCAGGGTTATCATTTTCAAGGGAGAAGATATTGGTAATATGCTTCCAATATGCATCTCTAATGCTCTTTTGAACATGTGCTCTGAACCGTTTGTAATGGTTCTTAATGTCAGGGCTGCTTGACTTGCGAGCACGAAAGTAAAGTTTATCACGTTTCCTTATCAAGCGTTTGATCGAGCTATCGATCCATGGTAAGCTATATTTTGTCTTGGTCATTTTTGATGGAATAAACCTTTCAATAGCCGAGAGAACCTCCGACTTAAAACTGACCCACATGTCATTGACTGACACCTGACTATGGTCAGTTGAAAGGAACGAATCCCTATAGCGCGCTAGATGGTCATGGAGACCGTCCATATCCGCTCGTTTATATAGGAAAATCTTACGCGGGGCCTGCTGAATCCGTTTAGCCTTTATGTCATATTCAATATAGACAATGTCATGATCTGCTTTGCCGATCGGGGGCATCCCTTTAACACGGTTAATTAGGGATGGCGAGTTAGTGAAGAGTAAATCAAGGGTCTTGTCTTCTCGGGTGTGTATATTTACCATTTGGGAGAGGCAGTGATCCTGTATTATGTCCACAAGTTTAGTCTGAACTGGCCTCTTTTTGACCCCCTCGGGTACCTGCATTGTGCTCCACTCAATATCACCACAATTGAAGTCACCGCCTACAAGAACATGGGCATTTTTATTTGACATAATCCGAGAAAGTGAAGTATTAAAATCCTCAAGATATTTCAGTTCAAGCTCCTGAGTTGGGAACCTAGGGGGACGATAGAATGATCCAAGGTACAAAGTCCTACATCCAATAATGTTCAACTTACACCAAATTATTTCGCACTTGGTGTCCAATTCCGGAGCTTCAGTACAGAGAAGATCACGCCTAAAAGCAATGAAGACACCACCATGCGCATCACTAGCTCTGTCTTTCCGGATAGCATCAAAGGAATCTGGAAAAATCTCTGAGTTTTTAATGTCTGGGGTTATCCATGACTCATTCCCCAATATGATGTCAGGTTTAGCCGATTCTATGACAGTGTGAATTTCAGCCTTTTTATTTTTAATTGACTGACAATTCATGATCAAAATTCTCAAGGGGTGGTTCAGGACCGCCCTTTTGGTCCTGGGTTTTGCTTCTTTTGTTTGCACAATAGGCGAAGAAGCTGCATTGGGGGGGCCAATATTGTCTGGTATCGGACTGTCAGGCTCGGACAGGGACGAAAGGGACTCAAATCTGTTGGATATCTCAAGAGAAGCTGTAGTGTCAAACAACGAAGTGGAAAAGTTTGGCATTCCACAACGTATGCATTCCCATGCTATACTTTTGCTAAGTGATTTATTGTAAATCCCATACATAGTTGAAGTCATGCCTTGACAGTCTATATGGTACCAGATGTTGCATGAGTCGCAACAAATCCCGCGGTCATCCCATCCAACACTGACATCACACAGTCCACACGGAAAGTGAGAGTTGTCAATAAGGGATTCTGGACCAGGATTTGTTTCGGTGTCCCAGGAGTTACTTATCAGAAGAGTAAAAATGTATAAATGTATAAACAGCGACATTTGGCCTGCACTGCGAGTACAGTTAAAAAGTAATTGCCCCGGTGTAGTCTGACTGGTCAGCCGTCAAAATGAAGTATCATACCCAGTGGTTCATTTTGCCAAAATGATAAATCAGTTATCAAAAATTCATTTTGACGGCTGACCCGCCAGACTAGCCCCGGTGAAGATAGGCAGTGGTAAACAGGTGTGGAATATAACGTTTATTACCCTTACAAAATATGACACAAACAAAATAAGGAGACAGATCGACACAGAAATCTATGCTTATGATGTTAGCTACTCCCTTTCATGAGTTTTTGGTGGTCAAACACGTCAATCGGCTGTTTCATAGGACCAGTTTTCTGTTTTGTAAAACTTTAAAAAAAATGGCGTCAACCGATACTAAATCCCGGAACAATCCCGGTACGTGCGAAAATTAATTGATAAATGATTGTGTACACGTGTGTAAATATTTTTCTTTATTTCTATGTTTGTCCACTTAAACGATTGTCATTCACTGGTAAATAAGAGTCCATTAATTTAATTTAGTTTTTGCATTTGATAGGTTAGATCTTACTGTAGTACCGGATAATAGTTATTTCTAAATTTAGTTATCAAGGAAGATAACTCCCTACGGGTCGGAACTTATCGTCGGGGGAAAAAATCTACGGGTCGCTGTGTTGATTTCGGTCGATTCTGCTGATAAATCATATTTTATTTTTCTGCCATATTTATCAAAGGAATCGTTTCGAAATTTGCGAAAGACGTTCGTCTATTATTCTGGATCTGGATAAGTACGTTGCAGGGCCTTTCAGCATATGAGCATGCTATTATCCGGTCCATATTCAAACACAAGGGTCTGTTACTCTGTATCTTTCTTTGCTATTATTTCTTTTATAGAACTGGGGGAGGGGGTTACAAGTTACAAAGGGGTAGTTAAGATGACGAACTGATAGATTCTCATATTCCGTACTTTATTATCAATATTATATGAGCAGCGTCATGTGAGAAACCTGAAATTTTGCCATAGACCAAGACACTGGCTATCTGCATTAACACCGCTTATCGGTGAGAAATATGATGCAGCTAATTATCTACAGGTGAGAAATATGATGCAGCTAATTATCGACCGGTGTCGCTTACTTGTATCTGTTGCAAAACTCTAGAGCATATAATAGTCAGCAACATAAACAAACACTTGGCTCTTGAGAACATTCTTGCTGACTGTCAGCATGGGTTCCGAAGTCAAAGGTCTTGGAAACCCAGTTAGTTCAGTTTTATCATGATTTTGTTAGTAATCTGGATCGAGCTGTGAGTCGTGGCCACAGGCAGACGGACGTGATTGTCATGGATTTCGCTAAGGCCTTTGACAAGGTCCCACATAAAAGGTTATTATACAAACTTGACTTCTATGGGATTAGAGGATCTACACATAAGTGAATCGACTCGTGGCTCTCTAAGCACTCTCAAAAAGTGGTATTAGATGGCCGTGTCTCAGACCCAGTCCCGGTTCTTTCTGGTGTCCCACAAGGATCGGTCTTAGGACCGGTCCTATTTCTTATTTTCATTAATGATCTTCCTGACAATATCGGGTCATCTGTTCGGCTATTTGCTGATGATTGTGTTTTATACAGGAATGTCAAGTCACCATTGGATTGTCAAATTTTACAAGATCACCTGAATAGCTTGGCCAAATGGGAAATGGATTGGCAAATGTTATTCAACGTTAGCAAATGTCATTCAATGAGGGTGACCCGGCTACATCCAAGCAGGCATATAGAATTCAATTACACACTGCATCAGCAAACATTTGAACAGGTTCAGTCCGCTAAATACCTAGGTTTAACTATCACAGATGATCTTGATTGGGGTAAACATATTTCTGAAATGACATGCAAGGCAACTAAGACTTTGGGTTTTCTTCGGCGCAATTTGGCACTGGCACCTAGGCATACTAAGGAAGTTGCATACAAAACATTGGTTCGGCCTCAACTTGAGTATGCAGCTCCTATTTGGCATCCCTATAATGAAACTCAGACTGCTAAGGTGGAGAAGGTGCAGAGGACTGCTGCCCGGTGGACCTGCAGGCGATGGAGGAACACCAGTAGCGTGGGTGAAATGCTAGACAAACTTGAGTGGCCATCCCTGGAGTCCCGCAGGGAGCGGTCCTCCTTAACCTTCTTCTACAAGATACACTGCGGTACAGTGTCTCTTGATAAAGACAAACACCTGACCCCGGCACCCAACCTAAGGCGTACTTGGGCATCACATGAATCACAATACACAAGACCATTTGCCTATAGTGATGCCTATAGTGATGCCCTGAAAAATTCCTTTTTCACCAGAACTATTCCGGTTTGGAATAGTCTCCCTTCTTCAGTGGTCCTATCCAAGACCATTGAGAAATTTATGGCTTCTATTTAAATCGTTGGCCCAGAGGCATGTGTTTTAGTATGCCTCTCATCTATATCTTGCAAATAGTTTTAATGGTCCACCCTAAATGTTTTCTTTTCCCTTGACTAAATTCTAAATTTAGCCACCCACCCCACACCTGAGGTGATGATCAGAAATTGATAGACTCAGTATCAGAAGATAGATAGATAGACCGTCGTGCGGATAAGCGGTGTTATCAGCATGACATGGAAATCGATATCCAAATGTAAAAAATGTTTCGAAATGGATTCATTTTAAGTTGATACATATCATACACTAGCTTCAAAACTGAAACAGAATATTATTTTACTTCTTAATTAACAAAAATATTATTTTGAAGAAATTTTACTTCTTAATTAACAAAATTATTATTTTGAAGAAATTGGCTTACCTGTGATTTTACCTGTAAAAATCGGCCATGCCTATGCATCAATGAAAAAGTAGTCATTTGTAAGATGCATTAAAATCCAGCTTGCCTGCCAGGCAAGTACTGCTCAAATTTTTATATCAACCCCTGTTCCCTAAACCATAAAGACCATTTAAGACTTCTGGATTGCAAAATGGTGGTCTACAGTGTAACATTTTTCTTGAGGTCTTTCAGAAAAGTGAGATTTTAAAAAATGCAGTTTCTGGAAGATGGTGAATAGACAGTAGCTGTCTTAACGGCAATACGCTTCACAAACATTACACTGTTCACTCCATGTCTTAGTCCATACAATCGCCAAAGCTTTATATTGCTAATTTTGCCTTTGTGAAATAAAAGGTGCAGATCAGCTGTGCAGTATACTCAATTAATGTATTCTCGCTAAATGTGGACTCACAGCAAGCGGTATTTTGCGAGAAAACACACCAATATGACACCAACATGTGAGTTTTCTAGAAGAATACATCACTTAAATGTAAACCCTTCACTGACTACAAGTTAATCAAACATATCCTATTTTCAGGTGAATTATGAAATAAATAAATAATTGGTTTGAAAATCAATTAGATTTCTATAGACCTGTAATACCCCTTGTAGTACTGTAGACCTTCTTTCTTGTTCAAAATAAATGAATTGCACCTCCTTTTGAAAAGTTAGACTGTTTACACGTTGCTTTAAATATACTTAAGGAATTAAAATACGCAACCCATGAAATTTCAGCTTTTTCGTAAGTATTTGATGTTTTGATAAAATCCTTTTTAGAAATGACCTACTGACTGCTTTATGCAAGTGACGAAATGAGAAAACGTCATTTTACTGATAAAATTAACGCCAAAACATCAAAATACATGAAAAACATAAATTGTGATGTAAATGTCGGGACGAAAGTGAAAATACCAAATCCTTTGCTTGCTAGGTTATCAGACATCAACTTGATAATGTGCAATAAAGACTAGCATCATTGCATACTTAGGTGTCATCCCATGTTGCGTTAAAACTGGTTAACGGAATGCTGAAGTTTACAATAATGAAGAATAAGCAATTGACACCATTTAAATTATTTGATTAGGACCATTTGTGCTTAAGCGGTGTATATCGAACCAATATAAGACACAATATGCTTTTTAAAACAACTGTGACATCACAGGTATGGTAGAAATTGGTCACCGGAGTGTTTGTTTTGACGTACGTTAAAGAGAATATGACGTTATGCAAACTGGGGAAAACGGATAATCTGCGTTTAGTAAACAACCCATTTGCGTACTGTTATCATAAGTTTGGTGATCGATCATTTTCAAATCAGAAAAATTGAAGGAAATAATGGTGTCCTCTTGAATGTTGGATGTTGGATTTTGACGTTACGTTTTATTCACGTCTGATGTTCAAATGTCATAACTTTACAGAAATAATCATTTTATTGAATAAAACACACACCAAATATTGTAAAATGTCATGTGGTCAGGTCAGCTAAAAAATAGGTTTTCGAGTTATACCAGCTGTTTTCACTTAAAAGTTACGATTTTTAAAAAAATCATAGGGGGTGGGGGGGGACTGACTAGTCAGTTTTCCTGGGGAAAAAACGGGCTGGCCCATTCTTTCCCTGGGGAAAAAACTGACTTGGGGAAAAACTGACTGGGAAAAAAAGCTGACCATCATACCCAAGTGAAGCGGGATTAGATTACATGAAATCCAAGATGGCTGCTTTATGCAGGGTTTGTTTACAAAGTCTGTGTCAAGTCAGAAATAAATGGAACTTCTTGAATGTTTATCAGAATGATGTAGGACATCCAGGGATAAGAAACACTAAACTTTTTTTCCTGTTTTTCAGTTGATATCTTGGAAGGTTTATGTTTTGGTGTAAGTAATGTGAGAATACATTCAAGCGAGCTAACTGCACAGCTGATCAGCGCCTTTGTTTTCACTACTCTGATAGTACAAGCCGGGCAAGCCCTGTTCTTTTAAAATCTGAAATTTCAAGCTTCTTGCCTTTTTTGAAGACTGTACATGTCAGTTTGTGTCTGACCTGGTCGGAAACCCCAAAGACCAGTTTTCTCGCGTTGTAGCCCATGTAATGTAATGTTTGAGCCGCCTCATGAGAAAACGAACAATCTGCATATGCAAAAACAAAGACGCAGATCAGCTTCGCGGTAACCGCGAAGCTGATCAGCGCCTTTGTTTTCGCTACACGGATAGTATGATTCCTCTACTTTCAAAATCCAAAATTTCCAGCCTATGGCCACCCTCTGTCCTTGTACAGCCCGGTTTGTGTCAGACCTGTTTGGAATCCACATAGTTGGTTTTCTCACGAGGTGGCTCTAATATAATTGTTTCTTTCAGAGGCAGGATGGAGGAGAACTCAAGTAAGACCAAGAGAAAATCTGCAGAAAGTATTGAAGAAACTGAACTGGACAATAATTACAAGAAATTAAAAGACTCTAATGACATAGAGATAAATGAAGAGTTTAATGATCAGAACGATTACCTAGAAGGCACAGAAGAGTATGATGTTGATGATGATGATATTGTTATACTGGAAGGTTCATTAGCTATTGGTTACAAACCTGAAGATCACTCTCAGGAGAATGGTCATGTGTCCAGTTCTGAAGAAGGAATAGGAAGAAAATTTGATGAAGCAAATACCAATACAAATGCTGGTGGTGATCAGGAATCAAAATCTGGTACTGAAATTGAACCAGAAACAGATCTAGAAACACCTGATTTGAATAAAATGGTGAAATATGAGTCAGTTCAAAGAGATGCTACAACAATAACTGCCATAGTACCGAATGTAGATGTTGACATTGTGTATGACAAAATTCTTAAGTTCAGAAATGAAGGAAACCGGGTTGATATTGTCACAAATGACATCCTAGAGAATATGGACAGACATGAACCTGAACAGGTAGCAGTGGTAGAAAGTTCTAGTGATGAAATATTTGAAGATGTTGCTGCAGTGCTGGTTAAATGTCCAAATGCAGATCCAAGTAAGGTTTATGATTTGTTAGATGAATGCAAAGACAAGGCATCTAGAGTAGAAAATGTTATTGGTCAGCTTTCAAATACCAGTGTTGACAATGTAAGCTCATCCGGTAGTGACAAAGCTGTTAAAGTGACATCAAGTGAAAAAAGTACCAATTTATTTTCGGATCCAGAATTCAAATCAAATCCATTATACAATGATGTAAAGACACTGCACAAAGTTATGCCTGATAGAGATCCAAATGAATTGTATGCATACCTTGAAGCACATTTTGACAAACCTAATAGAGTGCAGATTGTAATTGATGAATTAGCAAAATCAGAAAGTCAAGAATCATTACCATTGATTTCCAAATCAAATAGCTTTGAAAATATGACCAATAAAGGCAAAGGACCATTGACTTCTGAAGATAAGCTACAAACAGATTTGAAAGAATTAAAGGTTATATTTCCCGACTGTGATCCTAATTTCCTGTATGAAAAGCTTGAAGAGAAATCAAATGACCCTGAAAGAGTTGGAAAGGTTGCCTATGCATTGTTTGAATCAAATAAATATCCTAAATTGTCAGAGGTTTTAGAAAAAGAAGCGAAAGAAAGGACTAAAAGAAAGTATAAGAAAATGGATTTTGTTCTCAGTGAATTTCTTGCAAAGTTTCCAGATCCTTTTGAATTCTTTGCTGATGAGGATAAAACTGTTAGTGATAGTTACAAAATTCATGTGGTAGCATACCTGAAAAATACCTATCCATTTGTGAAGGATGGTTTCATTAAGAAGACTTTAGAGGACCATAAACACCATCTAAATCCTGCCATACTACAGATTGAAGCTGAAGTGCAGGAAATTTCAGGTTAGTATAACAAACAACAACAAGTAAAAGTTCCAAATTTTGGTCCCCTAAGATATTGTTGCTATTGCCCTTAAATATGAGTAAAATCACATTGTACTTACAATGTCTCCTAAATGTGCACACAGAAAGGTAGATAGTGTAAAACCTAATCAGGCTGCTTTACTGGGGCTATTCTACATGTATGTTCATCCTGCCCAAACTTGCTGACTGGATTGCTTCAATATCAAGAATGCCTATATTTCTTGGAATTTGAGATTTTGGTCATGTTGCTGTTTTATGAATCTGACCACTTCATATCTTTCTTATATTGTTACAGCATCACAGACAGGCCGAAGGTCTAAGAAGTTACGAGCCACGCCAAGAACTGAGGAGTTGACATACCCAGAGGAACCAGATGAATTATTCTTCCAAGAACTACTCTTTACGCAGCATAGACAAGAAATCAGAGGTCTGATTTGCCTAATTTCATTACGAAAACTTGCCCATGCAATATACAGAGATTTTTTTCAGCTGTAAAATTGAAAATTTCACCAGAAAAAATTTGATTTTTTTACCATTTTTGCTCAAAACATACATTGTGGATAGAACTGCCTGGCCCAGGCGGTTCTAACAAGTACCCACAATGTATGTTTTGGATCAAAAATAAGAAAATTAGGTATACCCCTGCAAATCTCAGTTTTACTATTTAAAAGTGGGGTTTAAGGGGTATTCATTGCATGGACATGTTTTCCTAATGTATTATTGATGGCTGATTGGTTGGATGCCAAGGCCTGTAGGATCTGAATATAGTATAGTATGATAACAATTTGTGGTACGTGTCACCACTATAGCACAGGCCCATGTGGCTGGGTAAAAGTTGACTCTTCAGGGTATGTGTTTTTTTCTTGATCAGATGTTTAATTTTTCTCTCTATACAAGTAAGGGTAGCACATTACCAAAGTGGAAGAGCATTCGACTCTGAATCGAGAGGTGCTAGGTTCATTCCCCACTGTCTTCAACAAGTTGTGTCCTTGAGCAAGATGCATTAAATTCCCAGAGTACTGGTTAATGCGCAGGAAGTGATGACTTTGTTCGGACATGACTGTAAAACTGTTGTCAGGAACATTAAACCTCAATACAAACAAATCCACATACATGTCCTCTAACTAACTTTAAACGTTTGTTCGAATAAGTAGTTGAGCACTGTCACCTAAATAGTTTAGACATTTTGCCGGTTCCTCAGCAAGTTACCAGTTTTGGTTATATATGAGCTGCCACATGGGAAAACCAACAATCTGCATAGGCGAAAACAAAGGCACTGATCAGCTTCGCAGTTACTGCGAAGCTGATCAGTGCCTTTGTTTTTGCTACATGGATAGTACAATTCCTCTACTTTCTTAATCCAAAATTTCCAGCCCCTAATTACCATCTTCTGTGCTTGTACAGCTCGGTTTGTGTTGGTCCTGGTCGGAACCCAAATTGTTGGTTTTCTCATACACAGGCTCATTTATGTTTATCTGCCTTGTATTTTTTTCTCAATAAATGGTGATATTGATTTTTCAGACCATTTAGATGATGTCAAGAGAACCAGGGAGATGAAACTGGAGGAAGCCAGAAAGAATGGAGAGCTCCACGAGTGTGGTTGTTGTTTTGATGATGAGTGCCTGTTTGAGGAGATGCAGGCGTGTGCTGATGGCCATATCTTCTGTAAGGAGTGTATCAGAAGGTCGTGTGAGGCTGCAGTGGGGCAGGGGCAGACAAAGTTCCAGTGTTTAACAGGTAAGAGAAAACAATGAGCTGCATGAGTGTTGGTGTTGTTTTGATGATGAGTGCCTGTTTGAGGAGATGCAGGCATGTGCTGATGGCCATATCTTCTGTAAAGAGTGTATCAGGAGGTCGTGTGAGGCTGCAGTGGGGCAGGGGCAGACAAAGTTCCAGTGTGTAAGAGAAAACAGTGAGCTGCATGAGTGTTGGTGATGTTTTGATGATGAGTGCCTGTTTGAGGAGATGCAGGCATGTGCTGATGGCCATATCTTCTGTAAAGAGTGTATCAGGAGGTCGTGTGAGGCTGCAGTGGGGCAGGGGCAGACAAAAATCCAGTGTTTAACAGGTAAGAGAAAACAGTGAGCTGCATGATTGTTGGTGTTGTTTTGATGATGAGTGTTTGTTTGAGGAGATGCAGGCGTGTGCTGATGGCCATATCTTCTGTAAGGAGTGTATCAGGAGGTCGTGTGAGGCTGCAGTGGGGCAGGGGCAGACAAAAATCCAGTGTTTAACAGGTAAGAGAAAACAGTGAGCTGCATGAGTGTTGGTGTTGTTTTGATGATGAGTGCCTGTTTAAGGAGATGCAGGCATGTGCTGATGGCCATATCTTCTCATTCTTCTGTAAGGAGTGTATCAGGAGGTTGTGTGAAGCTAGAGTGGGGCAGGGGCAGACAAAAATCCACTGTTTAACAGGTAAGAGAAAACAGTGAGCTGCATGAGTGTTGGTGTTGTTTTGATGATGAGTGCCTGTTTGAGGAGATGCAGGCATGTGCTGATGGCCATATCTTCTGTAAGGAGTGTATCAGGAGGTCGTGTGAGGCTGCAGTGGGGCAGGGGCAGACAAAGTTCCAGTGTGTAAGAGAAAACAGTGAGCTGCATGAGTGTTGGTGATGTTTTGATGATGAGTGCCTGTTTGAGGAGATGCAGGCATGTGCTGATGGCCATATCTTCTGTAAAGAGTGTATCAGGAGGTCGTGTGAGGCTGCAGTGGGGCAGGGGCAGACAAAAATCCAGTGTTTAACAGGTAAGAGAAAACAGTGAGCTGCATGATTGTTGGTGTTGTTTTGATGATGAGTGTTTGTTTGAGGAGATGCAGGCGTGTGCTGATGGCCATATCTTCTGTAAGGAGTGTATCAGGAGGTCGTGTGAGGCTGCAGTGGGGCAGGGGCAGACAAAAATCCAGTGTTTAACAGGTAAGAGAAAACAGTGAGCTGCATGAGTGTTGGTGTTGTTTTGATGATGAGTGCCTGTTTAAGGAGATGCAGGCATGTGCTGATGGCCATATCTTCTCATTCTTCTGTAAGGAGTGTATCAGGAGGTTGTGTGAAGCTAGAGTGGGGCAGGGGCAGACAAAAATCCACTGTTTAACAGGTAAGAGAAAACAGTGAGCTGCATGAGTGTTGGTGTTGTTTTGATGATGAGTGCCTGTTTGAGGAGATGCAGGCATGTGCTGATGGCCATATCTTCTGTAAGGAGTGTATCAGGAGGTCGTGTGAGGCTGCAGTGGGGCAGGGGCAGACAAAAATCCAGTGTTTAACAGGTAAGAGAAAACAGTGAGCTGCATGAGTGTTAGTGTTGTTTTGATGATGAGTGTTTGTTTGAGGAGATGCAGGCGTGTGCTGATGGCCATATCTTCTGTAAGGAGTGTATCAGGAGGTCGTGTGAGGCTGCAGTGGGGCAGGGGCAATCAAAGTTTCAGTGTTTAACAGGTAGGAAGATGTTGTAATGCGACTCAAGTGTCTGTTTTGTAATCATAAGAAAAGTGAAATCAAAACAGCAATTTTGATGTTGCAATTTTTTTCAAGTCTTTTCAGGATTTTTAGCTCACCTGAGCCGTCAGGCTCACAAGGTGAGCTTATAGGATGGCCATGATCCGGTGTCCGTCCGTCCGTCCGTCCGTCGTCCGTCCGTCCGTCCGTCGTCCACCATTTTCAAAGATCTTCTTCTCTGAAACCGTTTGGCCAATCAAAGCCAAATTTTACATGAAGCATCTATGGGAAGGGGGAACCAATGTATGTATAAATAATCCAGGTCACATGACCAAGATGGCCGCCATGCCCATATATGGTAAAAACCCTTCAAAAATCTTCTTCTCCGGAACCAGTGGACCGATTTCAACCAAACTTGGCATGAAGCATCGATGACTCAAGTACTACAATGTGTATATAAATCATGACATTGCGGTGACCTTGACCTATTTTACGGCAAGGTCAACATAGGTCGCCTTTGCATTTGAATGGGAAAAATTGTTAAATTGTCATTTAAAGGAAAAATCTTGCAGAAAATGAGCAGTAGGACCGAATATTAATGATTCTGAAAAAAATTGGGCCCCAGGGGCTCATCCGCCCCCACCCCGGGGCAATATACATGTATATTATCATAATATTCGAACATCTTCTTCTCTGAAACCGCTTGGCCAATCAAAGCCAAATTTTACATGAAGCATCTATGGGAAGGGGGAACCAATGTATATATAAATAATC
Organism: Rugalucina vietnamica; assembly: GCA_964017185.1. NCBI lineage: Eukaryota > Metazoa > Mollusca > Bivalvia > Lucinida > Lucinidae > Rugalucina > Rugalucina vietnamica. The sequence continues at coordinate 58,952,805 of OZ024872.1, forward strand.
CAGGTCACATGACCAAGATGGCCGCCATGCCCATATATGGTAAAAACCCTTCAAAAATCTTTTTCTCTGGAACCGGTGGACCAATTTCAATGAAACTTGGCATGAAGCATCGATGGCTAAAGCACTACAATGTATGTATAAATCATGACCCTGTGATGACCTTGACCTATTTTACGGCAAGGTCAACATAGGTCTCCAATGCATTTGAATGGGGAAAACTTTTAAAATGACATTTAAAGTGAAAGTCTTGCAGGAAATGGGCAGTAGGACTGAATATTAATGATTCTGAAAAAAAATGGACCCCAGGGGCTCATGTGCCCCCACCCCGGGGCAATATACATGTATATCTTCACTGTATTCAAACGTCTGAAACCACTGAAACCACTTGACCAATCAAAGCCAAATTTTATGTAATGCATCAATAGGAAGGGATAACCAATGTGTATATAAATAATCCAGGTCACATGACCAAGATGGCCGCCATGCCCAAATAAGGTAAAAACCCTTCAAAAATCATTTTCTCTGGAACCGTTGGACCAATTTCAATGAAACTTGGCATGAAATATCGATGGCTAAAGCACTACAATGTATATATAAATCATGACCCTGTGATGACCTTGACCTATTTTATGGCAAGGTCAACATAGGTCACCAATGCATTTGAATGGGGAAAACTTTTAAAATGTCATTTAAAGTGAAAGTCTTGCAGGAAATGGGCTAAAGGACTGACTATTTAATGATTCTGACAAAAAATGGACCACAGGGGCTCATATGCCCCCACCCCGGGGCAATATACTTGTATATCTCCATAATATTCAAACGTGCTCCTCTGAAACCAATCGGCCAATCAAAGCCAAATTTTATGTGAAGCATCTAAAGGATGGGGTAATCAATGTGTATATAAATAATCCAGGTCACATGACCAAGATGGCCGCCAGGCCCATATATGGTAAAAATCTCTCAAAAATCTTCTTCTCCGGAACCAGTGGACAGATTTCAAGGAAACTTGGCTTGAAGCATCGATGGCTCAAGTACTACAATGTATATATAAATCATGACCCTGTGATGACCTTGAGCCAGTTTATGGCAAGGTCAACATGGGTTGCCAATGCATTTGAATGGGAATAACTGTTAAAATGTCATTTGAAGGAAAAAGCCAGCAGGAAATTGGCAAATGGACAAAATATTGATTATTCTGAAAAAGAAAATGGCCCAAGGGCTTCATCTGCCCCTGCACTGGGATTAAATACCATAATATTCAAACATGTTTATTGGTATATGCTGCAGATCTCAGGTGAGCATTTACAGGACCATTGGTCCTCTGGTGTTAATAGGTGAGATATTTTAAGGAAAATTAATTAAAGTGAAATATTATTACAGGTGGGCTCTGATGGGAAATGGTAGTGGGATCATAATTAAAAGAAAGCAAGCCTTTGGTACTACCCATATAACACTCAGTCCCAACATGACTGAAAAACTGTTGACTTGCATGTTAAGATTCTAATATAGGTATCAGCTGTGGTTGTCAGTGTTCAAACATTTGATGGATCACATGGAAGGTGTTTGAACACAAGGCCAGCGAATGTTTGAACACTGAAACAAACGATTGTTATGGTATGCTTGCATTTTCACTATAATCCACTAAGAATTTCATGAAAATAACATTAACAACGTAAAAACTCACCTAAAACCTCGGAGCATCTTCAACGTCGGCCATTTTGTTTCTATGAAACACATGACGTCACGTCGCATTGACCAATGACATCGGCCAAAACCCATGTTCAAACGGCAAATGAATTTCACGATTTGAACATGGGTATTTCTGTTTGAACATGACTTCCGACCAATATTTAACTAATTGAAAATGACTTCGAACAGCTATGCGCATAGATATCTATGCAAAAATAAATGATAACTCACTTGATTAATTGAAATGTAAATGCACAATAAGTTTTAACCGTTGAATACATACAAAAATAGAATTGATTCTTCAATGTTTTCAGGTTCATGTGAGCACCAGTTCCCCCTATCAATCCTCCAGGAGATCCTCCCCTCTTCTCTCTTCTCTCTGGCCCTCAGGAAGATGCAGGAAGAAGAGATACAGCAAGCCAACATTCCCGACCTTGTGTCGTGTCCATTCTGCTCCTTTGCTACCATCATGTCCAATCCAGATGATAAGGTCTTCAAGTGTCTCAATCCAGAATGCTTGAAAGCTTCCTGCAGGTAATGGATAGTGTACTTATATGTTGTAAAGGAAGCTATATTCAAGTAGTACTAATTCCTAAGCTTAATAGTCTTAGTCTTACTATCTATATTTTTAGTATTTTACTACAGGCAGATCTGTATAGTTGAACATAGTGTACCCTGTGAGTGGTATTTTCTTAGTTAGGTACCTTTGATGTGTTAGCTCAGTCTCGACATGACTGAAAAAAAGCTAAGATGTTAAGCACAACAAAAACAGATAATATTTTCAACAATTTGATATTGCCAGATCACTTTTGTTGAATAGAGTGTATTTGTTAAGTACTCAAGAAATGGTGTCGAGAAGTGGTGGTTCCATCTCAACATGTTTGAAAAATTGTTGACTGTGATCAACACAAGTATCAGCAATAACAACACAAGCACAAACAAAGAAAAGCTTATTTTATAACATATGGGCCAGTTGATCAAAACTTTGTTAATACCTCAACTCGTTAAGTAAATGCTGACTACATAAGCAAAGTCTCACATTTTATCAACGGAAAATAATATATTAGTGTATTTGTAATATTCATGTTTTAAATTTTGATGAATCGTTAACTAACGATGGCATTAATTTTGAACAAATGGTCCTTTTCTGCAAATAACAGGTTAAGTTTTAGAAAGCTAAGCTTGAAGACAACTTAAATGTAAAATGGTCCATGCTTGTTTTTGAAATGCATTTCAACAGTAGCATACTGATGTCAAGATTCTGTGCAAATAGGTTGTTTTCATCCAATTTCAGACTTTGTAAGGAGCCTAATCATGTACCACTACGATGTAATGAGATAGAGAAACAAGGAGAAACAAGCATGAGAGCCTACATTGAGAACAAGATGTCAGAGGCTATGCTCAGGCTATGTCCTCGCTGTAAAAAGAGGTCAGTATTATTTACCCTAGACATGTTATTAAGATGGAAAAAAACAGTGAGATCAGACCGGACACAAATGAATCTTTAGAGCTGGATGCTTGAAACTTCTGTTACAGGAATGAAGAGTTTCGGATAATCACTGAAAAGTAGTTAGTTTTGCTGTTTTCATTAATGTGACTTTCGTTAGAATTGCTTTTTATGCCCCCAACTTTGGAAAAGTTGGAAGGGCATATTGCTTTCGGCTTGTCTGTTCGTTTGTTTGTCTGTCTGTATGTTTGTGCGTCTGTTACACAATTTTAAAACTTCTCAATGGTCCATGCTAGAGATTTGAAATTTTATGTGTGAATTCCTCATGAGAAAATAGTTGACCCATATTTTTTATCATGTCCGAATTATGCCCCTTTTCTGGGTTATGTCCTTTTGAAAACAAAATTTGAAAGTCTTGTGTGCAAGATATCTCAAGAAGTATTTGAGCTAGAGCCTTCATATTTGGTATATTGGTTGGGGCTGAGGAGTAGATCACCTTATTAACTTTTGTGAACTTTACCGCAAATTTTGACAAAATTACGGATTTTTGAAATTTTGATTATTTTTTCAACTTTTCAGTGAAATTTGAAACTTTTAAACGGTGAATGCTAGGGGTTTTGAAATTTCATATACATATTCTTAATGAAAAAATAGTTTACACAATTTTTTTTTCATGCCCAAGTTATGCCCCTTTTCTGAGTTATGTCCCTTTGAAAACAAAATTTGAAAATCTTGTGTGCAAGATATATCAAAAAGTATTTGAGCTAGAGCCTTCATATTTGGTATACTGATTTTGGCTGAGGAGTAGATCACCTGATTAACTTTTGAGATCTTCACCTCATATTTTGACAAAAATTACGCAATTTTGAAATGATGATTGATTTTTCCAATTTTCGGTGAAGTTTGAAATTTTTCAAGGGTGAATGCTACGGTTTTGAAATCCCATTTACATATTCCTCATGAGAAAATAGTTGACCCATATTTTTTTCATCTCCGAGTTATGCCCCCCTTTTTGAGTTATGTCCCTTTGGAAGCAAAATTTGAAAATCTTGTGTGGAAGATATCTCAAAAAGTATTTTAGCTAGAGCCTTCATATTCGGTATACCATTTGAGGTGGAGAAGAAGATCACCTGATTAACTTTAGGTCAAATTTTGACAGAATTACAGAATTGTGAAATTTTAACTCCATTTTTAAGTGTGCATCTGTTATCACTGTTAGTCCTCAAGTTTGCTATTTGTGCCCAGGTCTGCTCTGTTTGCTTACATGATTTTCATAAAAAATAATGAAATAAATGAATCATAAAAACTGTGCCAGGTTAGAGGCCATCATACAGTTGGGGGCATAGTGTTTTACAAACACTTATTTTTAGTTACCCGTTCTTTTGAGCACATGCGACATATGAGCCACAACACCAGAAAACAAAGGCGCTGATCAGCTTCACAGTTACTGCGAAGCTGATCTGCGCCTTTGTTTTCGCATAGGCAAAAATCTGGTTTTCTCATGACGTGGCTCATATGTTTTTTGTCAAGAAATATGCTATATTGTCCTTTATGATCAAGTACATAATACATAAAGGTGTTGTGAATTATTTCCAGGTTTTACAAAGAGTTTGGTTGTAACAAGATGACATGTGTGTGTGGAAACACCATGTGTTATGTGTGCAGGGAATCACCAATAGACTATGACCACTTTAATGACGGAAAGTATGTATAGCTTCTAGTGCAAATCAAATATAATATTTTTGCAAGTGTTTTATTTTACCGATTCTGATTTCGACATGACCCTTTACTAAAAGACAGTATATCATAATCATTTATTGCACAGTGGTCTTGGGTTGGCCAGTTTTTACTGTCCACAAAAAGAAATGGTACACATATCATGATGTATACAAAAATGCAAAGCAAATAAGAAAATATTAGTTTGCTAACAGTGTTTTGATAGACTATCAATAATTATAGAATTAAAAATCACTACAGTTTGTCATCACGAAAACATGTCTGTGTAATGTATACCCCATTTGAACCCCACTTTTATATAGCAAAACTGTGATATGCAGTGGTATACTTTTTTTTCTTCTTATTTTTGCTGCAAAACATAGATTGTTGGTACTCGTTAGAACGGCCTCGGCAAGGCGGTTCTAATGTGTAACCTCAACCTGTTTTGAGCAAACATAAGAAAAATATCAAAATTTTTAAGTTGAAAAATTTCGATTTTTAAAGCTTAAAAAATTTCTCTTTATTGCATGGGCAAGTTTTCGTAATGTTTATCAAGCTTGCCAAGTATGAAAAAATGAATTAATGAAAACAAAATCTTAGACTAGGCTATAAAACCAAGCATCACAGATGATTAGTTTGGATTGTTCAATAATGAAGGAATAACACTTTTACAAATGAGCTGCCCTATGGGAAAACCAACAATCTGCATATGCGAAAACAAAGGCGCAGATCAGCTTCGCAGGATCAGCTTCGCAGTTACTGCGAAGCTGATCAGCACCTTTGCATTTGCTACTTGGATAGTACAGTTCCTCTTCTACTTAAATCCGAAATTTCAAGATTCTAGCTTTTTCTGTGACTGTACAGGTCGGTTTATGTCGTACCTGGTCGGAAACCACATTGTTGGTTTTCCCACGAGGCAGCTCAAATCATGAAAGTTTATTCCTATAATTTCAGTTGTGATGAAGGTGACATTAATGCCCTCCACAAGAAAGAGATGCTGGAAGCAGCTGAAAAAGCAAAGGAGGAATACCTGAGAGACCATCCAGAGGCCGAGGACATCGACTTGAAATATGACCCTGTCAAGCTCGTAGAAAAATGTAAGTTTTGTACCAGTCTGTGAAAAATGAGGTAGGAAAGGTTTAAGTTCTCAGTTGTTATGATGATGGTATTACATTTGTGATTACAGAAATATGCCCATGCAATAGACGGGTATTTTGTTTTGCTGTAGAAAATGAAAACTTTCAGTTGAAAATTGTTTCTATTTAGCTTATATTTTGCTCAAAACTTATTGTTAGAATTGCCTCGCCATGGCAGTTCTAACAAGTATCCACAGTCTATATTTTGAAGCAAAATTAAGAAAAATAGGCACGCCCTTGTACAATCCAGTTTTGTAATAAAAAGTAGGGTATATGGGGGCACACATTTTATGGACATGTTACCATGATGGTTGGCTAGAGATGGAAGAAGCTACAGGTACTCAGAAAGCTGGGAAATAGTATCTAAGAAACATCCTGAAGCTCAGAATAATACATGTAGAATTAAAAAATGGCCCTACCAATTGCAAAGTGCTAGAGAAATTTGTGTCAAAGAACATTCCATTGGGGATCTATGGCATAAGATGGTTTGAAGAAATGTGAGCCACGTCATGAGAAAACTGGATTTTTTGCCTAGTGGAAAACAATGGCGCAAACCAGCTTTGCATTAACTTCGAAGCTGATCAGTGCCTTTGTTTTTGCTACTCGGATATTGCAATTCCTCTTCTTCTTAAATCCAAAATCTCAAGCTTCTAGCCTTTTTCTGTGACTGTACAGTCCAATTTGTGTAGGACTTGGTCAGAAACCTTGAAGACCGGTTTTCTTGCACCATGGCTCATATGTAAGTTGTCTTGGCTGTCCCATATCTGCTTCTTTTTTATGTACACTTAATTGCAAATGTTTGATTGGTGTCGGGTAAATCTAAAGTTTCTTTATTCATGCATGTGTCCTCACTTTATCCTTTGCATAATGAGCACGGTTGAATATTTATTTCCACTGTTAAATGTTTCTGCATGGGTTGGCTTGCTTGATTATAAAGGAGCATAGAGGCTAAGTGGTCTAGGGTCAGACTTCAGACTAATGAACATCATGGCGGCCATGCTGTGCCCTTGAACAAGACACTGTAATCTCTCTCTAGTGCTAGAACACAGGAAGCAATTGTTCCATCCAAACATGACCAAAATAATTTGTGGACTGGCAAGTAAACCATTAACTCTACTTAATTGCTTGATTATTTCAGTTGCTGGTATGACAGAAAATAATGAGGACTCAGCGGATGAGTATGATGATGATGATTACTGAATACTACAGTGTAAGCAATAATAAGCAATATTAGTGTGGCTTTATTAACCAGTGTTTGACAGTTTGACTTCCTATATCCATATCATTTAAATACATGCTCTTAATTTTTAGTATTTTTAGCTCACCTGAGCCGTTAGGCTCACAAGGTGAGCTTATAGGATGGCCATGATCCGGCATCCGTCTGTCCGGCGTCCGTCTGTCCGTCCACAATTTCAAAGATCTTTTCCTCTGAAACCGCTTGGCCAATCAAAGCCAAATTTTATATGAAGCATCAATAGGAAGGGGGAACCAATGTATATATAAGAAATCCAGGTCACATGACCAAGCTGGCTGCCATCCCATATATGGTAAAAACCCTTCAAAAATCTTCTTCTCCAGAACCGGTGGACCAATTTCAACGAAATTTGGCATGAAGCATAAATGGCTCAAGCACTACAATGTATGTATAAATCAAGACCCTGTGATGACCTTGACCTATTTTACGGCAAGGTCAACATAGGTCTCCAATGCATTTGAATGGGGAAAACTTTTAAAATGTCATTTAAAGTGAAAGTCTTGCAGGAAATGGGCATTAGGACTGAATATTAATGATTCTGAAAAAAATTGGACCCCAGGGGCTCATGTTCCCCCACCCCGGGGCAATATACTTGTATATCTCCATAATATTCAAACGTCTTCTCCTCTGAAACCACTTGGCCAATCAAAGCCAAATTTTATGTGAAGCATCAATAGGAAGGGGGAACCAATATGTATATAAAAAATCCAGGTCACATGACCAAGATGGCCGCCATGCCCATATATGGTAAAAACCCTTCAAAAATCTTCTTCTCCAGAACCGGTGGACCGATTTCAACGAAACTTGGCATGAAGCATCGATGGCTCAAGCACTACAATGTATGTATAAATCATGACCCTGTGATGACCATGACCTATTTTATGGCAAGGTCAACATAGGTCGCCAAGGCATTTGAATGGGGAAAACTTTTAAAATGTCATTTAAAGTGAAAGTCTTGCAGGAAATGGGAAATAGGACTGAATATTAATGATTCTGAAAAAAATTGGACCCCAGGAGCTCATGTGCCCCCACCCCGGGGCAATATACATGTATATTTCCATGATATTCAAACATCTTCTCCTCTGAAACCGCTTGGCCAACCAAAGCCAAATTTTATGTGAAGCATCTATAGAATGGGGGAATTAATGAATATATAAATAATCAAGGTCACATGACCAAGATGGCCGCCATGCCCATATATGGTAAAAACCCATCAAAAATCTTCTTCTCTGAAACCAATAGACTGATTTCAAGGAAACTTGGCGTGAAGCATTGATGGCTAAAGTACTACAATGTGTGTATAAATCATGACCCTGTGATGACCTTGACCAAGTTTATGGCAAGGTCAACATGGGTTGCCTATTGCATTTGAATTGGGAAAACTGTTAAAAGTCATTTGAAGGGAAAAGCCAGTAGGAAATTGCCAAATGGACAGAATATTGAAGATTCTGAAAAAAGAAAATGGCCCAAGTGCTTCATCTGCCCCTGCACTGGAGTTATATACCATAATATTCAAACATGTTTATTGGTATTTGCAGCAGATCTCAGGTGAGCGTTTACAGGACCATTGGTCCTCTGGTTCTCTTTGTTTTATTTAACATGAAAAGATCCATTTTCTATGAAAAGTGTAAGCAGTATAGTCCCAGACAAGATGCAGCAATATTCAAACAGCTTCAAAGTCCAAAGGCTAGTTTGTATTTGACCATGAAGGAATCTATGTAGATGAGTTTTAACATAAAATGAGCCGCCTCATGGGAAAACCAACAATCTGCATAGGCGAAAACAAAGACGCAGATCAGCTTCGTGGTAACCGCGAAGCTGATCAGCGCCTTTGTTTTCGCCACTCGGATAGTATAATTCCTCTTCTACTTAAATCCGAAATTTCAAGCCTCTAGCTCTTTTCTGTGCTTGTACAGGCCGGTTTGTGTGGGACCTGTTCGGAAACCACATTGTTGGTTTTCCCATGAGGCGGCTCAAATGTTATAAGCAGCCACTTTAGAGACACTTAAGTTACATCTGCTTGCCTTACCACTTACCCATTGTTGTCATGCTTCGCATGTGTTTTGGTTTCTGCTTGCATGAACATACTGTTACCTGGTACACTAGCATGTGCAATTTGTATACGGTGTAAGTGTTATCTGCTGGAATATGTTTGGGAAATGTTGATTTATTATCGTTATTTTGATCCCTGCTTCATCAGTCTTACAGGTGAGACTTAAAACCATACATGCCATGCCACAGGCATTATTATATGAAATGTGAGAAAATATTCTCTGAAAGGGCGACCCAAAGCTAGTATATTTAGTATGCAGCAATGTTATATTATGCTTTACATAGATCCTGCCACCTGTGCCCTTGAGGTCCATACAGGACAGGGGCCATTAGCTCCCCTACATGTAAAACTGTCCAGATCAGGTGAGCATTTACAGGACCATTGGTCCTCTTGTTTATCGAAGGGCATGGGTAAGATTGTTGCAGCATTCTGTAGATAGAATGCAGTTCTGTGTATGATATATTCATATTTGAGCTGTGTCATGAGGAAACTGGATTTTTGGCTGTGGGAAAACAAAGGCACAGATCAGCATCGCATTACTGCCAAGCTGATCATCGCCTTTGTTTTCGCTGCTCGGATAGTACAATCCCTCTTCTACTTATATCCAAAACTTCAAACTTCTAGCCTTCCTCTGTGACTGTACAGGCAGGTTTGTGTTGGACTTTGTCAGAAACCTCGAAGACCTGTTTTCTCATGTCACAGCTCATTTATAGATGCAAATTATTTTTCAGATTCCAAGGAAGGACAACCTGTGTATGATAGTGGCAGTACTGATGGTGAATCGGCATACAGTGATAGTGACAATGACAGTGATGCCAGTGTGTCCAGTGAGACATCGTCAACTGATAGTGAGTCAGCTGACACTGATGGATCAGAGTTAGTCGAGGAGCAGGTTTATACTGATGAGGAATATTTTGTTGATGATATCTGAGGTACAACGTGAGAAAATTGGTTTTGGGGTTTTCGACCAGGTCCGACACAAATCAAGCTGTACAGTCATACAAAAAGGCTAAGGCTAGAAACTTGAAACTTTGTATTTAAATAGAAGAGGAATTGTACTATCCCAGGCACTGATTAGCTGTGCAGTTAATGCACAGCTGATCTGTGCCTTTGTTTTTTTTAGCTCACCTGAGCCGAAGGCTCACAAGGTGAGCTAATAGGATGGCCATGATCCGGCGTCCGTCCGTCGTCGTCCGTCGTCGTCCACAATTTCAAAAATCTTCTTCTCTGAAACCGCTTGGCCGATCTAGTTGAAATTTTATGTGGAGCCTCCTTGGGTAGTGGCATTTCAAGTTTGATCGCGAAATCCAGGTCACATGACCAAGATGGCCGCCACGCCCATATATGTTAAAAACCGCTCAAAAATCTTCTTCTCCAGAACCGGTGGGCCGATTTCCTCTAAACTTGGTATGTAGCATCGGGGACTTAAGCCCATCATAGTTTGACAAAATGATGACCCTTGGATGACCTTGACCTATTTTACGGCAAGGTCAAATTTGGAAACATAGGCTTTTACATGGGAAAAAGTGAAAACTATGGATTTTTTGAAAACTATTGCAGCCTGAGGCCTGAAAAGTGGTAGATGCAAACAACTAATGGAGTAGATGAAGGTATGTGATTAATTTAGGTCAAGGTCATCTCTTGACCTTGGCCAGTCTGTCGTCCATACACACTTTTCAAAGATCTTCTTCTCTGAAATTGCTGGGCCAATCAAAGTGAAATTTTATGTGGAGCATCCATGGGTAGGGGAGACGAAAGTTTGATCGCGAAATCCAGGTCACATGACCAAGATGGCCGCCACGCCCATATATGGTAAAAACCACTCAAAAATCTTCTTCTCCAGAACCGGCAGGCCGATTTTCATGAAATTTGGTATGTAGCATCGGGGACTCCAGCCCATCATAGTTTGATAAAATGATGACCCTAGGATGACCTTGACTTATTTTACGGCAAGGTCAATTTTGGAAACATAGGCTTTTACATGTGAAAAAGTGAAAACTATGGATTTTTTGAAAACTATTGCAGCCTGATGCCTGAAAAGTGGTGGATGCAAACAACTAATGGAGTAGATGAAGGTATATGATTAATTTAGGTCAAGGTCATCTCTTGACCTTGGCCAGTCTGTCGTCCATACACACTTTTCACAGATCTTCTTCTCTGAAACTGCTGGGCCAATCAAAGTGAAATTTTATGTGGAGCATCCATGGGTAGGGGAGACGAAAGTTTGATCGTGAAATCCAGGTCACATGACCAAGATGGCTGCCACGCCCATATATGGTAAAACCACTCAAAAATCTTCTTCTCCAGAACCGGCAGGCCAATTTTCGCGAAAGTTTGTATGTAGCATTTTGGACTCCAGCCCATCATAGTTTGATCAAATGCTGACCATAGGATGACCTTGACCTATTTTGCGGCAAGGTCAATTTTGGAAACATAGGCTTTTTCATGGGAAAAGGCGAAAACAATGGATATTTTGGAAACTGTTGCAGTCTGAGACCTGAAAGTTGCTAGATGCAGACAACTGATGGAGTCAATGAAGGTAAGTAATTAATGATGGCCAAGGTCATTTCTTGACCTTGACCCAAGGTCATTTGAATATCAAAATTAAAATTATAGTTTTCTCAGAAATCACTGGGTTTGGAAACTATTGCAGCCTGAGACCTGAATCTTTGCAGATGCAGACAACTTATGAATTCAATAAAGGTGTGTGAGTATTCAAGGTCAAGGTCATTTCATGATGACTTAATACTCCAGGATCAGGCTTCAGGTGAGCGTTCTCAGGACCATTGGTCCTCTGGTATTGCCAAAACTCTGGTTTTCTCATGATGTGGCTCATTTGTTTTTAGTCATTTGTTTAATGTTTGCTTTTAGACCCAAAAAATGAGCTACCATATAATTCACTGGATTTCAGATGCAATGTTTTGAGTGCATATATGAATGTACAGCTGATTTTCAGCTAATTCCATCCACAGGTGATTTGAATTGAGCCGCCTCGTGGGAAAACCAACAATGTGGTTTCTGAACAGGTCTGACACAAACCGACCTGTACAAGCACAGAAAAGAGCTAGAAGCTTGAAATTTGGGATTTAAGTAGAGGAGGAATTGTACTATCCGAGTTGCGAAAACAAAGGCGCTGATCAGCTTCGCGCTTACCGCGAAGGTGATCTGTGTCTTTGTTTTCGCCTATGCAGATTGTTGGTTTTCCCATGAGGTGGCTCAATTGACACTAAAACATGCTAGTGTGGGATCTGTAGCTAGACGTTTTTGAAATTATCACCTTAGGTATTTGAGCATGTGCCTGTGGAAACCAACAATTTGGGTTTCCGACCAGGTTCGACACAAACCAGGCTGTACAGTCACAGAATGAAGCTAGAAGCTTGAAATTTTGGATATAAGGAGAAGAGAAGTTGTACTATCTGTGTGGTGAAAACAGAGGTGCTGATCAGCTGTGCAGTTACTGCACAGCTGATCTGCATTTTTGTTTTTGCATATGCAAATTGTTGGTTTTCTCATGTAAAGGCTCATTTTACTTTTAAGAAAAATATACAAATACCTGTATTGACTTATTTTGTCAGGATGTTTACGTTTATTCAATGAAAAGGGCAATTTCTTTGTTTGTTTTTATCTAAATTGTTTATTTATTTCACTTGTAATTTTTGAAAGAAACAATCAGCCACTATTAATTACGTTCACTAAATACCCACTTCAGCACCACTTTTATAAAGTGAAAATGGGGTTTGCAGGGGTATACCTATTTTTCTTAATTTTGATCCAAAACGTAGATGGTGGGTTCTCGTTAGAACCGCCTCTAATGTGTACCCAAAATCTATGTTTTGAGCACAAATTAAGAAAAATATCAAAATTTTTCCGCTAAAAATTTTCATTTTTCACAACTTTGTTGTAGTATTACAAGGGCATGTTTTCGTAATGGTATGGCTACTTTTAGGGAATGTTTCTTTAAGGATGATAAAGCAAGTATCTTTATGTTGTAGCTGGTACCCATTATTTATTTAATATATATATATTTTACCACTGTTTTTGTACTATACTAATGTTATTGTCTTTTGAAGCATGTTTCCTTCAAAATTCTAACGTCTGAAACTGGAGAGAGAGAGAGAGAGAGAGAGAGAGAGAGAGAGAGAGAGAGAGAGAGAGAGGGCCTGGGTTTAATACCCACCATTGCCATGTAATGTCCTTGAGCAAGACATGTGAAGCTCTCACAGGACTAGCTCAATCCCCATAAACATTGGCTTTGACCAGGCATGACTGTCAGTTGTTGACTTGGGTGTTAAGCCATAATCAAACCAATTTCTCACCAGATATGCGCCCAAAAATAATATATATTGTATACTGTGATACTTTCGTTGCAAAGAATGTTGTTGAATGTTAAAAATCAAATGATGCTACCTGTGCTGTTATCCAAGTCATTTGTATACCATTACATGCAAAGATTTGCTGTCGCCCAAGCATGTTTGAGGTTATATCATGTCTTGGACGACAGCAAGATCACTACAAATTTACAGCCTTCAGCCATATATACTCAGATGACAGCAGGGTTTTGCATGTGATGGTATATAAATGACTTGGACGATAGCACAGGTCGCATCATTTGATTTAAAGATCCTGAGAATCTTTGGATCAATTTACTTTTGTTTATGAATGTGTAGATATGTCTGTAGTTTTACCTCTTCTTGACAGATTGTTATCTATGACAGATTAAATCCTGTTTATCTATTTGGTGATATTGACTTTCTCTTTTTAAAAAATTTCAATTTATTATTCAGTGAGCGCAGTGGCGTAGTAGTAGAGCATCACACACCGAATCTAGAGGTCCTGGGTTCGATCCCCACTGGCGGCACCATGTTTTGCCCTTGAGCAAGGTACATTAACTCCTCAGAGTACTGGTTAATACCCAGGAAGCGATGGCTCAATCCCGGCATGATAGAAAAATTGTTGACTGGCATTACGAAAACATGCCCATGCATTATACAGAGATTTCTTCACTAGTAAAAATTAAAAATTTCCATGGTGATATTTTTGATATTTGTACCCACATAGATTGTGGGTACACAGAACCGCCTCGGCGAGGCAGTTCTATTGAGTACCCACAATCTATGCTTTTGAGCAAAAATAAGAAAAATGGGTGTACCCCATACCAACCCCAGTTTTGCTATATAAAAGTGGGGTTTGAAGGGGTTATACATTACACAGACATGTTTTCCTGATGGGACGTTAAACCTCAAACAAACAAATCAATTTATTATTCTCCAAACTCCAGTGTAGCAAATCTATACCGATCTAACTCAGTTGCTCTGATTTTGCCATTAAAATTAGGATTATTTTCCGATGAATTCTAAATACTGTCCATTATTGTCTTCTAAAATGGTGTCACTGAGTTGGGATTTTAAATCAAATTGTATCAATTCCTGGTCATTCTATTCTGAGAATAGAACTTCAGCCTGAAAGGCAGGTTTGTCTTTTGAAAAACATGCAAAGTGCACATTAGAGATCAGGAAAATAAAGTGCGGTGTCACGATGAAGTGGTATAGGACCGTAACATTACCAAAACATGCCCATGCAATATACAGAGACTTTTTTCACTGTAAAAATTGAAAATATCATATTTTTCTTATTTTTGCTCAAAAACATAGATTGTGGGTACTCGTTAGAACCGCCTCGACGAGGCGGTTCTAACATGTACCCACAATCTATGTTTTGAGCAAAAATAAGAAAAATATCAAAAGATTTCTGCTGAAAATTTTCAATTTTTACATTTTAAGAAAAATCTATATTTTACATGGGTATGTTTTTGTAATGAAGACCATAAGGAGTGCAACTGGTTTAGTAAAATTCCAAGTTGTTTTTATGATTTCCTCCCTTTAGTTTAAGTATTAGCCAAATCAAGATAAGTTTGCTTGATATTGGACATGTTCGAGAACTCAAAAGGTGCCATAACTTACACCAGGGCCCAGTTGTTCAAAATTAACGACATCGTTAGTTAACAATTCATCAAAAATTTCATGAATATTACAAATACACATATTTTGTTGATAAAATGTTAGAATCCTTTGCATTTGCATTGCAAAGGATTCTCACATTTTATCAACAAAAAATAATAGTGTATATCCTTATGTAGTTAGCATTTACTTAACCAGTTGTGGTCTTATCGACGACGTTAAAGTAACAAAGTTTTGAACAACTGGCCCCAGAAAGCTAAGACTGCTTGCATTTATGTGCTTGATAGTCCTCATGAATGGTTTAATTTGGGTACGTGGCATCGTATGTTATATCAAAATTACACTCATGCAATAAATAACAGTTTTTATTCATCTATGAATGTGAAAATTTACATTAAGTGTTTGGCGATTTTCACATTTTGCTCAAAATAAAGTTTGTTGGTACACATTAGAGCAACACAAACAATGTTTTAAGCAAAAATAAGAGTAAGATTTTTGAAATCCATTGTTTAACATATGTGGGGCTCAAACGCAGAATAGAGGTGGGGCAGTATGATCAAATGAGCCGCCTCGTGGGAAAACCAACAATGTGGTTTCTGAACAGGTCCGACACAAACCGCCCTGTACAGCTTCAGAAGCAGGCTAGAATCTTGAATTTTGAAATAATGTAGAGGAGGAATTGTACTATCCGAGTAGCGAAAACAAAGGCGCCGATCAGCTTCGCAGTTACTGCGAAGCTGATACTGCGAAGCTGATCTGCGCCTTTGTTTTCGCATAGGCAGATTGTTGGTTTTCCCATGTGGTGGCTCAAATGATTAAAAGTTGTAATGAAATCAGCCTTTACCACTAGGCCATGGGTCCATGACACAAATATCAGGTAATGAGTACAGGACGCTTTGCTTATCAGTTGCTAGAATCCAGGGAAACACAACTTGAACACTATTTAAAACATGCCCTCTGGCAAACCCTTTGCTATAAGGAAACCTTATTTAAAGATTTTCCAAAGTCATTGCACTGAAAATGCACCAGATTCCATAATACTTATCTAAGGACTGTTGACTTCAATTTGATATTTAATAAGCATTACCTTAATTTGAAACACCTGTTAAATTAAAAAGAGAATCATAAAAATGTAATTTCATTTGCATCAGTTATAGATGTCTTGCTTTATCCATAATCCCTTTAAACCATGTTTCCTGCATAAAGTGAGAAAATATAAGCTTTCTTAATGAAAGCATGGAACCCCCAAAGTGAATTTAAGTTTCACAATTTATAAGTGCATTTGCATGCTTACTTTCAACTTGAAAGATTTGTTTTAATGTTTAAATTGATGTTTTACGTCCCAGTCAACAGCTATGTTCATGTCAGGATTATCCGATGTTGCCCCCATTCAATTTCTACCCAACATTAGGATGTTCTGACACACAAAATGTGCTTGAAAATATAGCCACCCAAGTAAAACAAACTAAGGATTATATGTATGGACTGTTTCACTTCAACCACTTTTCTTGAGCGGACTCAGACATTCTGGGCAGTTTACCAGTAACCAAAAAGTCAGTCAGTAATTTATAAAGCTTTGCCTGGAGGCACAAGCAGCCCATTTATTTCTCCGGACCACAATGGGCGGTGGCCCATATGCCATCGTGAAAGAAATAACAACAGTGTCCGACAAGGTTTTTAGCTCACCTGAGCCGAAGACTCACGGTGAGCTTGTAGGATAGCCATGCTCCGGCGCCCCTCTGTCATCGTCCGTCTGTGTACAATTTCAAAGATATTCTCTGAAACCACTTGGCCAATCAAAGCCAAATTTTATAGGAAGCCTCTATAGGAAGGGGTAACGAAAGTGTATATAAATAATCCAGGTCACATGACCAAGATGGCCGCCACACCCATATATGGTAAAAACATTTAAATTCTCCTCTAGAAGCCAAAGTCCTAGGATGTTGAAACTTGACACGAAGCATCGATGACTCAAGTACTACAATGTGTATATAAATCATGACCGTGATGACCTTGACCTATATTATGGCAAGGTCAACATAGTTCGCCTACATGCATTTGAATAGGGAAAACTGTAAAAATGTCAGTTAAAGGGAAAATCTTGCAGGAAATGAGTAGTAGGATTCTGAAAAAAATGGGGTGTACAGGGATATACTTATTTTCTTAATTTTGATCCAAAACATAGATTGTGGGTACTCATTAGAACCGCCTTGTCGAGGCTATGGGGTCAAATCAATGTTTTGAGCATAAAATACAAAATTAATGTATCAATTTTTGATTTTTACATCTAAAATTTTCTATATACTACTTGGGCAAGGTTTCGTCCATGGGATGATGCATCCTCAGTAGGAAGAAATTTTGTATGCACATCAGGATAACATGTCCATACAATGAATGCCCCCTCATACCCCACTTTTATAGAGAAAAAAAATGGGGTTTACGGGGGTATACCTATTTTTCTGGTTTTTGCTCCAAAACATATATTTTGGGTAGGTGGTTCTAACGAGTACCCACAAGCTATGTTTTGAGCAAAAATAAGAAATATGTTTCAGCTGAAAATTTTCAATTTTTAAAGCTAAGAAATTTTTGTTTATTGCATGGGCAAGGTTTTGTTATGATTTTTCTCTATGATGCTGCTTTTCTATACAAGTGGTGAGACCGTAATTAGTCTGATACTTTGATACGTAAGAGCTTAAAGGCAAAGTGCCTAATAGAAGTTTGAGTGTGGCACTTGAGTCTAATTTATACTTGTCGACAATTCGTATTACTTTGTAATGAGAGAAATCGTCTCAGCGAGGATGATGAATACTGGCTTAACAAGTAGCAAAATTAGTTGTTGAAAGTCTGATTAATTGTTCCAGGCTTAGAACTACGCCTTGCCCGTTTAAAGTCTAATATGTCGTTTTTAAAACAATGCGTGTATGGCAAAGAGCCCTTAGTGTATAAACTGAAAGTCGTTTAAAGCGTTTGAAAAAATGTTGCACATACGGTCTACCATGTCAATGGCTTTGGTATGTGTGTGGGGGTGGGGTGGGGGGTAAAGTTTGAAACTTTTAATGCAATGATCCGATTTTCTGACAAACTATGACAATACATCTGATAGGGCCGTGATAATCTACCATTTTCTTCTAAATGGAAATACACCTGGGGAAAGTTCTTAGCGTACTTGCTCCCCTGGGCAAACAGTATCAGTAATAAGTTCGTGATTGCATTCTATAAATTAACATTTACTGTTTGCTTAGTTCAGTTCTCGCCGAAAGTGGCATACGAAAATTAAACCAAGGCACAATAATTCTTAAAGGAGACATTTCCAACACGGTCCTTTATTGAAATGCTGAGAAAGTAATTAAATGTCTGACACGGTTCTTCATGACTATGAAATATTGCCGAATGACAGGTATGCGTATATGAGCCGCCTCGTGGGAAAACTAACAATCTGCATAGGCGAAAACAAAGACGCAGATCAGCTTCGCGGTAACCGCGAAGCTGATCAGCGCCTTTGTTTTCGCTACTCGGATAGTACAATTTCTCTTCTTCTTAAATCCAAAATTTCAAACTTCTAGCCATCTTCTGTGCTTGTACAGCCCGGTTTGTGTCGGACCTGTTCGGAAACCACATTGTTGGTTTTCCCACGAGGTGGCTCATATATTCAACCCTTTTTGTATCCATAGAACATCTGTTTGAAGCTATTTTATTTAAGTCTGCTCAAACAACAAACCCATAGTCAGTTGTTGAAATTAGCGTACCAGTTGAACATGAATAACGATCAATGCAATAACGTTTGCCGAGGCTTGAGGAAGTTGAAAATAGCAAACATATTTCATCATGGACTTGAGCAGGACATTTCTACACCAAAAGTCTTGTAAAACAGTTACTTCAAGGCCTATAAAGATTATGCAAAATGAACATTCTCAGATCTTTCCGGGCTGTCATTGTCATTAAAAAGTTAAGTTGTGATATTTCGGACAAAAAGTATTATACATGTCCGTGGATAGAGGTACGTTAGACGACTTAACGTTTGCATGTTATTTTTCTAGGAAAATTTCCTCACTGGATTTCATAGGAAGTGAACAAAGGAAAATTGAGATAAACCCCTAATTGTTTTTTTTTTTTTTTTTTTTTTTTTTTTTTTTTTTTTTTCTGGAAAAAACTGAAATCGTACATAAGAACATCCGTCGGTATATAATTAATGACTGTTTTTGTTATTGCTTTTTGTACGTAGAAGATAATTTGTCCAAAAGTGTTTATGTACATGTATTTGGGGGTACATAGCTAGGTGCGCCTTACACATTCACTGTCTACTGATGTTGCTCATTTTAGTGTGTGTCATTATGTACCATGTCGACGAGATAGTAGCACCTGAAATTCGTCTGTAGTGGTTCCCGTAAAATTGAGGAAAGCAAAGCATCTCTTTCAGAATGTAATTCGTCAGAGCTTTTTGTCAGTCAAGGACAAGACGTTGCGTGCATTTCAAGTTACTGTTCGTGTCAAGTTCCAATGAGACCATTGATGTGTATGTGAAAACCTTGCTGCTCCAAAGATATCAAGATAAAACGACAACACTTATTCTTGTAACTGGATTCAGTCTTCTTAAAATGGATTCAGTATCAGCATCAGCCAACTCTTGATTTTTTCACATGCCCAAACCTCCCAATATTTTTGTTGTAAACCCCATTGCCGAAGAATGCCTAACAAGCATTTACAATTGATACGAATCATTCCCTGAGTGTGGATTCTTGTCTTGCGTGTCCCGATATAACATTACGAAAACTTGCCCACGCAAGATATAGAGAATGTTTTCAGTATCAAAAATTGAAAATTTCATCAGAAATTTTTTGATATTTTTCTTATTTCTGCTCCAAACAAAGATTGTGGGTACACGTTAGAACCGCCTCGGCGAGGCGGTTCTAACGAGTACCCACAATCTATGTTTTGGAGCAAAAATAAGAAAAATAGGTATACCCCTGCATACCCCACTTTTGCTATATAAAAGTGGGATTCAAAGGGGTATATATTACACGGAAATGTTTTCCTGATGAGATAAACTTTATCGTTTGAATTCTTTGTTTGATGTATAACAAGATTCAAATGGATTAATTAGAATTCATTATTCCAACATACAATGCTGTTTTCACATAGGACAAATTGCACAAGTACATGTACAGCCAGTTGTATGAGGAGCTTCATTTTATTATATTTTTTTTTACTACTGACAGTAGTTTACTAGTCTTTTTTAAATTATTTATTGAGCTCTGGAACATGCATATAATTTCTACAATGATTTAATTTTGAGTTTGTGTTGTTACATCACTGGTGTTTTAGCGTCTACGTCCAGCCCTTCAGCCAAGGCCATACGAATACTTGTTGGAAAGAAACCCTTCCAGGATGGAAATGTCCAAATCGTTTCTAAATAAAGTAAGCTATTGCTATATGGACGCGTCCACTCGAGCGATTACAAAACATAAGGTTAAGTTTGAAATGCTTTCCATCAAAGTGCCATCCAGGGCTTTATGTAATCTGCATGTGTTTTGGCTTTACCAACTGACTTATGAGTAATTTACGTGCAACTAAAGAAACTGGTGGAACGTAATAATGTCCTATGGGAGTCTAGTCTTATACAAGAGGATTGGTATTAATTAATCATTTTATTGCAATCTTAGTTCTTCAAGAATAAAGTTGAGTATGGTTATAATTACTTTTATCTTGATTAAATCTCGGCAGCATCAAGGTTATCAACTACAATACGGTGAGCTAAGGCAAAACTTGACGCGAGATGCACGCAACCACGCGTAGATGTCCATGAATGCTTATCATCTGTATATTATCTTAAATTCTAACACACCTCGCCTATATAGCCAGTGGTTACAACTTTCCTCCAAACAGTGAATTACTACTCAGCAATTCACTGCTAGAGCTGATCTATTTCTTAAATCAGAGGGAAGCATCAATAATGTACTGGTCAGTTGTTCGCTTTTGGTAGAAGTGGCCGTAAGTGAGATTAGATATTCCGTATTGATGCTATTAAAAGCACCATTCCACCCGAGGCACTAAGTAAGAAAAATGCACAGTACAGGATATAAAAATAACAGCACGGATGAAGACCGATAGCACGCTTTGCAAACCAATGCCCACAGCTTCAGCGCTGGCTTATATTTACAACCGGTTGTAATGGCTCCAGTCGCCGTATATATATATATACATTTGATTTTTTGGTTTCTTCTTAAACGTTTTGACACTCAAAGCAGAAAAAGTGCAGTGCAATTTTTAACACAAAATAACACACCCAACGAATGAAACTACATAGAAATCTCCACAAAATGAATTCGTGATATTTTATAGACACTAAGTAAGCATCATGCTGTTTGGTACCAGTTTATTACAGAACATAATACCATTTGCTCCCACGGTTGCAACCAAAAATAATGTGCGCCATATTTTCAGGATTATTAAAATATGTCTGGAAATCTAGGTTGAATTAAAAAGTGATTACGTTTCGTTATTTCATGAAAATGTTTTGCCAAAATATTCTTTATAATAATTATTTAACATATGCTGGCAGAACAGTTTAATCATAATAAATGAGCCATCGCATGGGAAAACCAACAATCTGCATAGGCGAAAACAAAGGCGCAGATCAGCACTGCGAAGCTGATCAACGCCGTTGTTTCCGCTACACGGATAGAACAATTCCTCTTCTACTTAAATCCGAAAGTTTAAGCTACTATATATAGCTCCTTTCTATGCTTGTACAGCCCGGTTTGTGTCGGACCTGTTCGGAAACCACATTGTTGGTTTTCCCACGTGGCGGCTCAAATGTACATAGTTTGGCATGGAACCTCACGAGCTATCATATTTTCAAGCCGACAGTCGGGTCTTCTATTTTGTAACGCTGCAACCATTTCAAAATATCCCGATAGATAAGCCATTCCAGTCCATCCCTCAGCGAAAGTAATTGTGATATAGCTTAAGTCCCATAGAAAGACATTCAATATTGCGTCCGACATACAACCCCGAACTTACATTTCGTACCCCTGTTAAAGATGGCTGCAGCTCCTAATTAAAAAATCGTTGAATAGTTAAAACTTCACTCCCGGAACTAAGTTCCCTTGAAGGTTATAAATAAATGAGGAATTTTCAATAAAATTAATTAGGTAAGTATAAAGTATAAGCTTTTTATATCAGGCAAGTGCAATCTTCTCAGAAATAATTAAATCTAGATGTTTTTCAGAGATCATTTTCAGAGCTGTGTGAGTAACTTTCAGTCAATATACAACTGAGGCTTATCATAGTGAAGCCTTCTCAGGCAAAACGCAAGAAAGGTAATATTCGAACTTTTGAATCTATTTAACCTATTTAGGAAGAGTTTCCCTTTGTACTTGGTCTGTTTTAGACTAACCACTAGCTTCCATATCATTCTTTTTTTTATTTATTTTTTCATACAGTTTTAAGTGAATTTCATTATTTGTCTAGGAATATTTCTAACTGGCTGAAGATGTCAAGACAAGAGAAAGGTCAAGACAAGAGAAAGCACCAGCAGAATGGTATCAAAATGAAGAAAGCATACTTAATGCAAGGATTTACAAAAACATGTACATCAAGGTATATGAGCTAGACTAGGTCTGTTTAGCAGCATTGTGATGCCTTAACTACTACATATGCGCTCTGTGATACGTACGTATTTTACCTGAATGTCTCGATGCACGCAATTCTAGAGATTTGCGAGAAATTAGTTTATTGAAGAATCTGAAACAATTGTGAAGTTTTACAAATTAGTTGCCTAAAGTATAATTTATTGTCTTCCAGACATAATGCTGAAAAATGGTGTTCTGTCTAATAAAGTGTGAAAGAATGATACTTAATTTCAGTCAATCACATTACTCAATATGAAATCGTATTATAAAAAGACTTTGTCTAAAGAGTTGAGATTGACCTGGACAAAAGATAGCTGGGGCTTCGGAAATGATACTATAAGACTTCGTTTTATTTCAGTTGTTTTCGCACACTCATCATGATATGGTGCAAAACGAAGTCCGCCGATGCCTGTTTTGTAGTTGCTCATAACCTGCCACATAGGCGTGTTAAATTACCGGAGATTACCGTTAATAGCAGGACAAGCCGCGTCTCATTTTAATCGTTAGGAACATATCATCTTAGAATACGTATTTAATGTAACTTTTCCTCTATTCATACCAGAACGTGGCCGTTTGCTGAGTGTTTGTCTAAGAACATGTTTTAACTAGATGTTTAATGCTGGTTCGTGTTTTCATTCCAATTAACCTAAGGGGCTAAATGCCGTTTTCAGAAGTTGAGACAAACTGAGCCAGACTGACCCAGCAATGTTTTGATGGATATAATCAAGATAGCTAAGTATAGTCTAAATAAATGGCTGAGTATTTCAGGAAAATCAAACTGCAAAATTTAGAATGTTCTTTTCCAAGAGTAATCAATCAAAAGGAGTACTCACATTGTAAAGTATGGACGCCATTGTAAGTGAACAATCGTGTATGTGGATTGAAGATCTTGGTTTCAACAATATGTATTATTAGAGAAACAATAATATATACATGTACAAAAATCTCATGTTGAAACAGAATTAGACAGAAAGCTCTATGGCTTATATAAGTCATCTCCTGAGATTGAGGATCTTGCGACAGCGTTTACATACCCCTTAATCGCTTTCAGGCGTGATGTTTTGCAGCTGAGGCAGACTTCAGTTCATGAAATATGGTGTTATAACATACAATATTTATTAGGTTTGTCTCTTGGCGTTGATTTTATTATCAACCCGAGGTTATTCGTAAATCTTCATTTCGGGTTAGTTTTGCTATAAGGGATACCGTTGTATCTGCCATACCAGTATTACCGTATTTCAACTGTCGTTGCAATGGCCTTTATAAGTCTGAGAACATCTTTTACCGTCACTTTTCCCTAGACTTGTTTCCTTTCGTGCTCCGTGTAAACAGAAATTCTTAACAAAGAAATGGACCAAAGCTTGAAAACAATTCCACGTTTCTGATGGGATTGGAACCCAGAGTGCTTAATTTGTATAAGAAATGTAATGCTTTGTACTTAGCAGTAATATTTCAGTTGTGCTATGTGTTATTATCATAACTTTCATCAAAAAGATAATCCACGATCTAAAACATGATTAACATTATCATTCACCCAGAACAATCTCAGGCGATTGCTTCAGCAAAACACACTTGATACGTTTTTCCTGGTTTAAAGGAATATGTGACTTGATCTAAGGTCAAGCCTGCTATTTGCGTCAGTTGCTGGCTTATTGAACCTCCTACAGTAATCGCTTTTGCTAAATTTGGATATAACATGCACCTGTCTTTTTATCACCTTTCCTGTTTAAAATTGCAAAATAACAGTAATTTTCACTGACTCCATGTTGCCTAGTTCATAGGGTCAAAGTAGGCAATGCTCAGGGTCATCTAGGGTCACTGACGAGGCTTTAGTAGCCGAAACAGAGTTGTGTCGGTTTTACTGGTTTTGCTCCATTTTGCTGGTCTTGTGCCGTGTGTCGGTCCTAATGGGTGTCCCGGCCCGTACATCATCCATATTGCAGGTTATATTTTCCTTTTGGTCCTTTGAGATCAATGATGGTATTCTGAGATATCAGAAATTTATGCTTAGTAAAGATGCATTCATCTGAACGATTTTAATCGTTTGGCTCTATTTAGACTTGCCTGTCTATGTACTGACATCCCAGTTACAATTCGTAAAATTAAGGTTATTGTCTCCGGCTCTCATGTTGCAAATGACCATCTATTGGGAAAATAGCTGAAAGGGCCTGTTACAGGGTATGGGAAATTAACATGGGAGTTTGCCCACGCATGGAATTTTATGAAATTATGTACATTAATTGTCTTGGTTATGACTGCTATAATAATGGTGTATTCCCTTGTAAATTCAATTCCACTGGCAAATTATGACGTAATATATGACGTCACTATGATAGCTAAGGTCACTCCACTTTAAACGTTTCTATAGTGAACAACGATTCATAAAGCAAATGTTGGAAGCTTTCCAGAAATAAAGTTGTCATTGGTAAGGTTGCTGATACTATAAATGACTTTGTTGGTATCAAGATAGTGGAGGAGCAGTCATTTCCATGTACATGTAACCCCAATTTTCACCTGCTTATTTTAAAAGAGGTAGAATTTGAATTAAAATTTTTCTGTGTTCCAGTCTTTGTCAAGACACCATTTTAATATAAAAACTGCCCACATATGTTAGGAATGTATTCCTGAAATTTCACGAAAATCGTGGACCGGTAACATGGTGTTTTTGTTACATTCATTACACATGACCCTTATTCATCCAAATGTTAACTTTTCACTAATAATTACAAAGTACTTTGATAATTGATTTATGACTGTAGGAGTTTTACTGTAGGCTAAATATAAGCAATTAATATTATTAAAGCATGTTTTTAATGAAATCCAACACACAGACCTTATACCCTGTTACATAAGTTACAGTTTGGACAGACTTAAAATAATTTAAAGATTTCAATAAAGTTTTGTGTTTAAACATCACATAAGTATAACTGCAGGGTTTAAAATGCAATATTATTGATCTTCCTGAATTCAGAAGTTGTCTGTCAGTACTCTTTTTATTTGTTACATATGTTACATTTAGCGCAAACATGTACTGTGAACAATTTTCATATGATACGACCTTTAAGAGCTGAACTTTTTCTTCTTATTTAAAAAGGATGTTATATGTGACTAGTTAATACACATGCTAAATCATGGGGCTCTTCAATTGCATTCAATTTATCCTTATTTAATTAGCATTTTACAAAATTATAAATTAAAGGAATCGATTCGGAAACGCATATTTAGCCCTGTACATATTCATTTAGTTGTTACAATACAATACAATACAATACAATACAATAAACTTTATTGGCAACTAAACATACAAACATGCTTATGGCCAACAAAACAAGCAAGTGAAACATATTTAACAGAGGAGTGTACACAAACATATAAATAGAAAGAATATTTAGCATATTTACATAACAGCGGCATACACATGTTCTAGTTATATGAGATACTATAATTTATAAAATGATTTATTTTTTCTACGTGACATTTGCGGTTTCATTTCTTCTTTTTTGTGCAAAATAAATATATTTGCTTAGTTTTAATAATGTATATTTGGATTTTGATGACATGAGTAGTTTAAATTTTGTCATATTAGGCCAATGACAAAAGTACCGAGAAAAGTATTTCGTTCTTAAATCGTTATACAGGGGACAGGTTAACAAGAAATGGTACTCATCCTCTATCATACGCATATTACACTTTCTACATAGTCTTTGGTCTCTATCTGATCCTATATGTCGTCCTGTTTCTATTTCAAGTTGATGTGAGGATAACCTAAAACGGCTTAATGTTTGCATGTATGTTTTATTTTTTATTAGGTTTAAATATGTTTCTTGTTCGTTATTTTCTTTATATTTGCTATATAATCTAAGTCGACTTGAATTGTTGATTTCCATGGTCAACGTTTGATTGTATTGGTCGAATATGCGCATTTTTATAGCTTCATATGATATTTCTGTTTCTGGCTCGAGACGCCATAAATGCGACAGACCTAGGCTATCAAGTATTTTCTTCACTTGGAATGCCCAGTTAAGGCCACCGTATGTTTGTCCGTCATTCAGATCGTTAGTTAACATATTAAACATTGACTTTAGCAGGGGATCATTTGATTCTCGCAGTTTTAACCAATATTTTATCATTCTTAGTTGTCGGAATATTATAAGTGGTTTTCTACCCAATTCGCTATATAGTCCTGACAAATTTGTGGATCGCTGTACGCCAAGTATATATCTACAGAATCTGGTATGTATTCGTTCTATTTCGGGTCCGATATGGTAACCCCATATTTCTGAGCTGTAAGATAAGACGGAGCTCACCAGGCTATCAAATAATTTAAACTTCTCTGGAATATTTAGACGTATATTGGATAAAATTTTGTATAGATTATGTAACGCATAAGATCCATGATCCGCAATATATTTTTGTGTTCGGTTCCAGTTTCCGTTTTTAAAGAACGTTATGCCTAGATATTTGAAATATTCGACATTTTCTAAAGGTATGTCACCATAAGTAAATATTTTTATCGTTTTTTCACCATTTTCAAATATCATAATCTTGGTTTTATCTGTGTTTACATGCAAGTCCCACACTGCGCTATACTCACTTAAGTTGTTTAACATATGTTGTAACAGCTCAGGTGTTTTACCGAAAAGTACTACATCGTCAGCATAGAGTAGCATGAAAAGATTTACATCTTGCAATGAAAAGGAGTTTTGATCATCGTCAGTGGAGACTTTTTGAACAAGATCATTTATGAAAAATGTAAACAATAAAGCTGACAAGGGATCCCCTTGCTTTAAACCTATTTGTGACGGGAACGACGGAGATATTTTGTGCTTATATTTGACATAAGCCTTAACATTGTCATACATAGATCGGAGACATCTTATCATTTTAGAACTGACGTTGATCTGTATAAGTTTTTGCCACAAATGATTTCTATTGATTGTGTCGAATGCCCGACGGAAATCTACAAAGGAGCAATACAGTTTTTCCCCACGACTTAGGGTCTTAGATATAATACTATGAAATAGGAAGATGCAATCAACTGTTGATTTGTTAGGTTGAAAGCCAAATTGGCAATTGTTTATTTTTTCATATTCGTCTGCCCATTTAATCAGTCGGCTATGAAGTATATGCGAATAGATTTTTGACATTATGTTAATTAAAGTTATGCCTCGATAGTTATTTACGTCGTCTAAGTTTCCCTTTTTATGTATGGGCGTTATGACACCTTCTGACCAGGATTTTGGATAGCACTCTGATGAAAATACTACATTAAAGATTTTAACGAGAATTGGGCATAATATATCTGCGGAAGATTTAAAAATTTCAGACACGAGACCATCTAGTCCAGGACTTTTCTGAGTTTTCAGGGATTTAATTACTTTCATTACTTCATCTGGCGTAATCTCAAGGTCAAGGTCATTAATAATATTGATGTTTTCATTGCTTGCATTAGAGTCGGAAATATTTATGTCGTCAGCTGACTTGTACATTTCTGAGAAGTGTTCAAAGAAATCGTCGGTGCTTAATTTGTCTGAAACAGGTGCTCGAGATTTATTTCCCTTTTTAATGGATTTCCAAAATTGCTTAGGATTTTCTTTTGCCAGTTTTGAAACACGCTGACCTTGTTCAAATTGGTAGGTAGCTTTTGCACGGCGTTTTACTTTGTTTAGTTTCGAGCGACATCGGACAAAATTTGTCTTATTTTCATGTGATTTATTTTGTTTGTACGAGCGTGTTGCATTTATAAAGTCCTGTTTCGCAGATTTACAGTCATTATTGTACCATTCGTTAAACTGATTCGGCCTAGAGGATGGGTTACGAGTTTTGCCATGTGTATGTGTTTTACCAAAGTGGTCGAAAGCATTATTAAATAAAAGATTTGAGAATGAGTTGACAACTGTGTCCAATGAGTCAATTGGGTTTGCAGTATCAAAATCTGATAACATTTCATTATACATATCTAAGTGTGAAATCAATGTTTGTCTGAAGTCCTGTGTTCTCTCAGCTTGCCATAAAATTTTATTTGTACTAGTTTCTGTAGTGTTTTCATAATCATAATTGTGTTCATTCATATTTTGGCAGTTAATCTTAAACAACAAAGCACAGTGATCCGAAAATTCGGTCGGGTCACACACACTAAAGTTTACTATGTGATCAAAATAGTCACGTGACAACAATAGATCGTCCACTACGCTCCGCCCATTTTCGCCGATGTAAGTGTAGTCACCAATCTGAGCGTCCAATCCGATACGTCCGTTCGCTATTAGTAATTCGGTCGTCATGCATAACTCGAGAAGGCGTTTGCCATTGAAGTCCAATACACAATCTTTATTTACTCGCTCAGGAATGTTGTCGTACCGTATATACTCGCTAAGTCCATCTTGTTACAGTACGTGTTACAAATCAAATTCCAACAATTTACCCCATAATTAGTACACAATCATCGATTGAAAATTACGCTAAAATGCGTCTCGAATCGCGAAGGTTGTCGCCATATTTATTTACCTGTGACGTCACTCACTCACTTTCGGATTAGAGCCATTTACAAGCGATCGTACTCCACTTCATTTTATCGATAAAATTCGCAGATTAGGGTAAGAGTAAAAAAGAAATAAAAACAGAAAAAAATGTCATCTGTTACAGGGATCTCGCGGACGCAGGACCCGGCGTCCCGGGACGAGTAAATCTGGGCTCAGACACATGGTTTTCCTCAGTGGTGATTCCCGGGGCGCAAGATGTTTTTGCCGCGATACGTCCCAATATTTACCTGTGTTTTGTTGTCTATGAACCAAAAAAGCATCTTAGAGACATCCATCCGAGTGTATTTCGCACCTTTATGATGTAAATCCAATCAAAATTATGAAAGAAAGAAAGAAGAAAGAAAGAAACAGATTTTATTCAAATCCAGTAGGCTAGAAGCCCGTGAGGACACAATACAAACATATATACATGATGACATATCAAAGGACAGTGAAATATTTCGGAGAAGGTGTGCTTATTTGTTAACTTATATGATATAATTGTATAATAGTGTTATATGTATACATTTGATCCTATATATAATATATTAATCTTCAATGGAGAATTTAGTTTCATCTATACGTACAATTACAAAATTAATACAAATACAATAAATCATGATTTTAAGTTATACAGTAAATCTATTTTATTCTAGTATTATTATCATTGTTATTATTAATTTTGTTTATCAGAAATCCTCCGCTACCTTCGGCAACCTTATAATTTAAGTAAAACAAGGCAACCAAAAAGTAGCATTATGGATAAGAGATTTGTATATGTTCAAAATAACCCCATTTCCTGTCTAGTCGAAACGAAATACAAACCAGGATCTAGGGTGCTTGAACATGGTTTAAAGTGACCGTACAACAGTAGAATGCATAAGTGTACATATATAAGAGAAAAATGCGTTTAATTATACACAAAATCAACGCAAAACATTGGACAACATAAACTCACATCACAACAGTAGAATGCATTAAGTGTACATATATAAGAGAAAAATGCGTTTAATTATACACAAAATCAACGCAAAACATTGGACAACATAAACTCACATCACCTTATTCAGCTACGACAAACCATGAAACAATATTGTGACAAAAAGTAAACAGATTTTTCATGCTTAAACTGGTCAATTGTTATACAACAACTCAGTACGTAGTTTAAAAGCTTGATATATAAAAATACATAACTTGCGTATGCACCCAGTATTGGTAGAGTTAATTAATTCTACTAATTTAAACATATTAGGTCTTTTCCAATAGTATTTCGAAATGTATTTCTTTCTCAATTCTAAGTAAACTGGACATTGCAAAATAAAATGATATTCGTCTTCTAATATGTTACAGAAAAAAACATTTTCTTTGATTTCTAGGAATTTTGACTGGCCTTACCCATCTGCCTGCCTCAATTTGTAACCTATGTGATGACATTCGTAATTTGCTATATGCTTGTAAATACTTTGAAATATTGACTTTATCAAGATATGGCTGAAACTGAAAAGTAACAAACGATCTGTAAAAAATTGCCCTGGAGGACGCCTCTAAACTAGACTGCCAATTTTGAATAAAATTATCGGTTAATCTTTGTTTAAATAATGAAATAAAATTATCAATATTACCTACTCCCTGTTGGATCCAAACCTCGTTAAAACCCATAGATACAAGAAGATTGCGTAAAAGTGAAACCCAATTTGTTTTATTGGGATATAATTCTATATCACTTAGCATCATATTATATACCACTTTGATGTATTTTACATCTTCTAAAAATAATATTTTAAACCAGTATTTAATAATCATCAAATATCGTTTTGTAATACAACTTGTTCTCCCTAATTCACCATAGACAAAATCATTTTGTGTAGTTTTTTTGACACCTAATAATCGTTTGCAAAACTGTAAATGTACTCGTTCTATCACATTAGCTTTAGAAAATCCCCATACCTCACCCCCATAATTTAAAATAGATAAAATCAATTTATCAAATATCTCCAGCTTATGTCTTGGAGAAAGAAAAGTAAATTTATACAGATATCTATTCAGTTGAAATATTGCTTTTTGTGCTTGCCCAGCTAATGTATTTTGACATTCCGAGAAAGAGCCACCGGCTGTAAACACAATACCTAGATATTTGAATTTTTTTACTATTTCAAGTACTTGATTATCATAATAAAAAATTAAATTTTCTGGGAGAACACCGCCATTTCTGAAAACCATTATCTTAGTTTTATCAACATTTACTTTCAATTTCCACCTGTTACAATAGTTTAATAATAAATTTAGACCTTCTTGTAGTTCTTCAGCACTCTTTGAAAATATAACAATGTCATCAGCATAAAGCAACATGAAAATTTTTAAAATATCAATATCTAATCCCTCATAACCTTCATTAGCGAAAACCTCTTCTAAATCATTAAGAAACAATGAAAATAACATTAGAGATAGACATTCCCCTTGTCTAACGCCAAGGGCACATATGAATTCAGATCCTAATTTATTATCAAACTTAACTCTTGATTTAACTTCAGAATACATTGATTTAATTATGTTCAATATTTTACCACGAATACCTAATTTAATCATTTTATACCATAAATTATCTCGAACCACATAGTCGAATGCTTTGGTAAAATCAATAAAAGCACAATACAGTAGTTGACCTTGATTAAGAACATGTGTTCATAAGCTATGTAATACAAAAACATCATCGACTGTGATCATATTCACTCTAAAACCTGCTTGAGCTTCTATAAGGACATAATATTTTTCTGACCATTCTGTGAGTCTATTATTAATAAGCCTAGTAAAAAGTTTTCCTAAACTACTTAAAAGCGTTATACATCTATAGTTTTCGGCTTCAAACCTACTCCCTTTTTTATGTAGTGGTATAATGTATCCTTCACACCATCCTTCTGGGAAAGAACCATTTTCAAATATTTTATTAAAGAGACACAATACGATTGGCAGTAAAACATTTTTTCCATGAATAAAAAACTCATTAATCAATCTATAGGGGCCACTTGATTTATTAGTTTTTAACGATAGTTAGGTAGTCGATAATCTTTCATATATATAATGGCGATCAAACGATTTAAAGAATGGCGGTCGCATCTTTTGATGGCGCGTGTCCTTGTGTAAATAACTTATGAGGGCGAACAAACAATTTAAAGAAAAGCGGTCGCATCTTTTGATGGCGCGTGTCTTTATGTAAACAACTTTAATTGCAGTCATTGTTGACAGGTAAGCTGACCGTTTGAGGCGTGTTTACCGTGTCACATGCTAAAAATAATTATCCGCATGAATGGAAATCTTTTCTGGATTGTTGGCAAACAAATTAGAAATGCATGCGCATTAAAAATCAATTAGTGATGGGCGGTTCATCTCCGATTATAGATTTAATAAAATAGATAACTGAAGCAAATTAATCAAGTTATGTAAAAAAGTGAGATGACCCCTGGAGTGTGTACCGATTCCGTTTTGGAATAAAATGGATGAAAAACTTGCGAATTCCTATTTTTTCTATAGTGCGCGATTCTTTGCCGAATTGTATGTGAAATGCCAAAATTCGGAATAAAAACTACCGTGCGTAGATACATGTAACAGTAATTCCATTCCGTTCATACTGGATTATTAATAAGAAATAGTGAAAATGTCGACACCTACGATTTTGAAGCGAAAAGCCGACGACAGGTATCTGGAAAAAAAACTATTACATCCTTTCTGTGGCTTGTTTTTACAGTTAATCGCCTGGCACTGAGGCATCTTCGGTAAATATTATTCTCCGGTATTATCACATAAATACTTCTATCAAGTTTAACGCAGAAAATATCCACAAATACAAATTAAAATAACGAAATTATCGCGAGAATATTTGAACGTCTTGCAATTGAAATGAGCGGCTTAAAGAGAAAGTGAGTGAGTGACGTCACAGCTTTATACTGGTTACCGCGTTCACCGTGTAATTATCGATAAACCGGTAACCATACCCGATAAAGATGGCGATTCACTCAGATGCAGGAAAAAACGAAGGTTTCCCAACTTTGAACACGAATAGTTGCGTAACAAACCCGATATGCATTCTCTTGTACCAGGAATGAATTTATGATGGTATTTTACGTATACACACGGCGTCTTATGCGGTTCCGAATCCATTCCTTTAAGAAATTACATTTCATTGAACATCACAATACATGTACTGCGATATTAATCTCAAGAAAAGATTATAAGCTCATAACCCAATCTGTTTTT
This sequence comes from Rugalucina vietnamica, assembly GCA_964017185.1. Lineage (NCBI taxonomy): Eukaryota > Metazoa > Mollusca > Bivalvia > Lucinida > Lucinidae > Rugalucina > Rugalucina vietnamica. Next base: position 58,986,458 of record OZ024872.1, read on the forward strand.
CTGACATTCATTCACCATTCAATGCTTTATATTTATGCAAACCCTATCTTAGTACTTTTGCAGGCTTGTGTAACCAATAAGAACACATGATATGCAAGATTAATGTTTGTATTTGTATGAAAGGAATCTAATTTGTCTACAAGATGTTTGTCATGATATTACAGAACGTACTTTATTAAATCTATTTTTTACCAAGAAATTATTAACTTGAATATTCAGTTTTGATTGATGTAATGTATGTAACGTACAATATATATGTTTTAAATAGGCTGAATATAGGAAGAGGATTTGCTTTAACGATAAAACATACTTCATAATCAGCCTAAGTGCATACATTTTATAAGAGATTTTGGTTTGGTGTTTATTTTGCATGCATTTATGTGGGTAACGTATGTAATGCAGTGATGTTGTATTTGACTGAATGCTTTAAATGCTTAAAATACTTATGGCATATGACTTCAACATAATTTATGTCTGTTTTAGTTTCATGTAAAGATCAAAATCAGATTGTATGTTGAAAATCAAAGTTATAAAATTTGGGTACAGTAAGCGATATAGGAGGTACTCTAGCTTTCCCTGTAAAAAAATAAAACATGGAATTGGTATGCTAAAGTAATATACACTGAACATTTGTCTGTATTTCCACTTGTGTCTTTTACAATAAAATACTATTGGTCCAAGAGTAAGAAATAATAATATCAGATTCAGTTTATCACTACGAGACAATTCCACATGGACCTCCCTGTCTCACTCCTATATGAGAAGCATATATATGATTATCAGTTAAACAAAGTTAAACATCCTCTATTATTTCATCTTAAGAATAATTCAGAACTTTAAGCATTGATTCAGCTGAAGGCAAACTGTAAGCCATTTGGTCTCACTGCTTTTTAGAATTACTTTATATCGTTCTAAACCTAAAGAAAACAGTCAAGTGTGAAAAACAGATGGTAGAAAACCATAATGAATAACATCTTTTTGGCAAAAGTAAGCAATGGCCAATAGCTGCTGCAATTAGAACCAAGGTTCAACCTAAAATCCCATGTGGAAAACAATGAAATAACAAATAGTTACTTGTATAAAGAGAATGTACAGTTTGCCAACAGAACGGCTATTTCCCAACAGGTGGTCACTCAGTTACATAAATGTAACTACATACATATGCCGTTCAGGGTTGTCTTAGCACAATGTGTGTCATAAATGTGCATTATGGTCATAATCCAAAACCTTTTTGCGATGTTTTGGAGCAATTTCAACATTTTGTTAAAATTATGAAAAGTGACCTACATGTATACAATGTAAAAAATGACAATGTTACCGGCTTTGAATTATTATGAAATTTTGCTCATATCAAGAGGATATATATGGCATCTTTTTATGCAAATATGGTATCTTGACAAAGACTGGAACATACTTATCTTTTAAGTAGAATTTGGTATTTTTTCTAAATTTTCGAGAAAAATTTGAGAAATTTTATAATTATTTAATTAGGAAATCAATATAATACTTCTGTAAAATGATTTTATGGTATAAGTTTAATGCCTGGGATGTTCTCGAGCCAACCCACTTGACAAATCTTAGAAAATTATAAAACTTAAATTTTACGGCACACAAAGATGAGGGCAGGTATCATGTCATTGTGGGAGTGAGCCAAGGTTGTCTCCTGAGTCCTATAATTAATTATTTAATTCAATATATACATTTTCGTAGCTCATATATGATGACCTACTTATGTGTAAAATTTAAAGAAAATCCATGCGTGGGCACATTTGTAACACCCCCTTTGGTTTACAATATATTTTCTTAGTATAAGTACCTGATTGTTAATTTAGTTTTTTCCCACCTCGGCTTTTGGAGTGGGTATTTCTTTCTGATTGCGCCCTTTCCTGAGCATTGCCTACTTTTACCTTTATAGGGTCACTAATGAAGCTTAGATAGCCGAAACCGCTATTACTGCAGCTAGTGTTGTGCCGTGTGACGAATCTAAAAGGTCTCCCTGTACATCATCTAAGGGACGGCTGGGTCATCTAGGTGACTATGTCATAAGTTTAGCCAATTAGTTTTTTTTAGACTGAGTTGGCAATATTTTGAAAATTTAGAAACATGGTCCACGAAAAAGAGTCTCATTTCAATACTGAAAATTATAAACTTAGTCCGTAAACAAAACCCAGTCAGGAAAATTGGATATATACTCGGACTCCGTATTCTCGGTGGCTTCGTATTCTCGGTGTAAACGGGTTTTCACGAGATAAACAAAAACTGCGCCACCTGGTGATTGTTGACGTAAGCAAATCAGTCACTGAAGACCTCCGTCAGCTTCCCCTGTCAGTTTGTCCAAGATATTTCGATTATCGGTGAAAGCAAAACAACGGAAACGGCACCTGAAGTAAACAAATACATACGCTGCATGCAAACCAACCCACAACCCGAAAATACCCTTATCTGTCCCAGACAAATGATACATGCGAGCAGTTTTCACCGGCCTAAATCGTCGGCTCATTAATATTCATCAATGGAACAGTTCCGGTCACGTGATCATTCCCGCCAGTCCAAAAAAAAATATGGAGGAAAATGAGAGTCACAAAATACAAATAAACTTTTTCTATGTGTCATATTCAACTTGTTTTGTTTGCATTGAAGGTTGCAGCTTTAGTAATTTAGTCACGATTCTTATGTTAAACACTTATATTTCAAAGAAGAAGCATAGAAAATCATTTTTATAATAATAATTCATGATTTTATGTTCCTGACCCAATCTTGATGGGGAGTAGGTGCGTGGGGTTTGCTTTTCTTAAATCTGAGCAGTCAGTTTTATTGTGACTTGTCTTCAATTGATAAAATTATTTTTCACTGCTGAAATTTTTTGAGTTACCGTCGTATTTAGATGAACTGGATGTTTGGGGTGTTTCTACGGACCGATTTAGTCACCGGTGTGCCACCGTAGATAACTTTTTTACTTCGGGTAGTAGTTACACCGAGTATATGACGTCAGAATTCAAGATGGCGCCTTCTAACACGTGTCGTTGACAAAACGAAACGTCATGGAAACCCAACATAATATTGAATATTCTTGCTGTGTTTCGACAGAATGATAACAAAGGTTCGATAATTTAATCACGGTTTAATTGTCCGTTACATGTATATTTCTTGTTTAATACTGATCGTTGAAGCGTAAGTACACCGGAAATACGAAGGGCCAGCATATATACACCACAGCAATTCTACATACTCGAACTTTCAGGAATTGGGCACAGAACTTTTTGGGGCGCTTTTAATTAATGGCAAAACCACCGTTTTCAATATTGCGATTTACTTTGAGCTGTTAAAACCTTTATTTAAATTTTCCTTTTTACTCTTTCCAAATGTTCGTACTTTTCCCTGAATCAAATGAAGTCATATTATGTCTGTCGGATTAATACAGTTTTGTACATCGTGAGTTTATTTTTCGACTAACTTGTCAACAATTCGTACGTGCGCTTCACCAAAGATTCCACATACATGTACCTGAAATATGAATATATGCAATAAGAACGAAAATATAATCGATTAGGACGGTCAGGAAAGATAAAAACCGTGCAGTGTATGCGTGTATACAAAGGAGTTGTTGTTTTTTTATTCTAAAATTGGAACAAATCAGTGGAGACATACAAATAAGAAACGTCTCTGCAAAGTAAACATTCGAAGTATTTTCGGCCGGTAACTTCATTGATATTGAAAGTCATGTCAAGATTGACAATGTAATACATATATTGAAGGCCGTGGCGATTTTCTTTTAAACTGCTATTTGCTTAATGCTAATTGCAATGAGCCCATGACAAGTTGCATTTGGCAAATTAATGACATTTGGTAATTAGCTAAAGGCATTTAGCATTTGGCACGTAGCAATTAGCATGTCGCATCGGCCTTCCATATACATACACAATTAGTGATATTCAAATGTAACGAGCCAAGTTAATTCCCTGTAAAATTGTCAAAGATTGTGCTAGAGTTCTCTATGGGCTTAGGATAGGTTGCATTTTTGTCGATCCCTAAGCCATCAGTAAAATTGTATACATGTATAATTAATGTATATATTTACCTCACTACAATGTCCTTTGGAGTCAAAACAAAGGTGCTCCAGGTTACAGTTTCTGACAAAGAGCGCATCTTGTTCAGAAGTACTTCGCATTTGAACATATTATTATTAAGAAGGAAATCGGATTCTCTCAATATGTTGAGGTTAGACTTATACGACAGCATTTTTTTCTTTTTGTAGGCATGTAAGAGTTCCCGGAGAATTCTCATCACACATTCTATACAATCAAGATTTGTATCTGAACATGTTATATGATGTTGTAGAACTGCAGTCTTTATATGGTTGCTGTCAATAGACACTGGACACAAAACCGCTGAAAGATATTTCATCACCTGGTAGCAACGCTTGTGTTTGTCGGATATTCCTGTTTTGAAAGCGTCTAGTTCAGCCAAACACCACGATTTTCTCCACTTGAAGCTGTCTTCATGCACAAGTACATCCTCACTATTCTTCTTCTTCTTCTCCTCCTCATCATCATCATCATCGTCGACGTAGCCGTAATGAATTACATTACAGCTTTTAGGAACAACGAAGTAGTCGTGTTCACCGCCAGTACCCGATGAAGTGGGCTTCCAGTAATCTAACGCAGGTATACAGTCAACATATATTGGCACTGAATGGAGTGGTTGAGGCTGTTGTAACAAAAGCTTGTCAGGCGCTGTCAGACTCTTTGCTTTGCTCTTCCATATGAATCCCAATGAACAATTGTTTGGACCAGTTGAGCGAGGGACAATCTTTATCCCGGTGTTGATGCTCAGTGTACCAGTGGGCGTTTCTACTGAACACATATCGCAGGTACTCCTGTTTTCTTTAGACGGCAATCGCTCGCGAAGTGAAATATTGAACTCTTCCACGGTATTTCCTATGAAAACTATTTCACATTTTAGAATGAGGCAGTCACAATACGAAGTTAAACAATAGTTTATTTCGTTCAGAAAGAGGTTGCCCATTACACGCTTTTGCTTGACGGTCTCTGAACTGAATCCGTCCTCTCTGTCATAATATTGACGCATGCGCTGTAATTCTACATGTGGGCATACTATCTCAATGCATCCCTCACATTTACTTTGTACAGCTTCAGTTTCACATTGTTTAATAGATTGTTTCAAGACGGCAAGAAAATCAAACTCAAGATAAGTTTCTTCATCTAAACTAGTCTTCCACATTGACGTTTGTTCCGCCATACTGCCACTTGGCACAATGCGAGTAATAGAAAATATGCCTCGGTCGTTGACTCTGGTCTTTATTCTCTCTAACATTGTTGCCACAGCACCTTTGATGTCCCGTATCTCCTGACTAGTGTAGTCGATGGCAGCGTTTGACAGAATGTGTTGGACAAATTGTTTAAACTTTTCTAGCTGTTCGGGGTTGAGTGGTGGGAAGTCACTTCGTTGGTCTTGATAAGTATAAGTTCCCTCTACTTCTGTGGCCATTCCTCCTGTAATATAAGGGTGCTGTATAAAGGGCTAGTTGATGCATACGATATGTTGATGCACTTGGAATGAAGATACGATGCTATTAAAATCAATGGTGCGAATTATTATTTGCAGAAGTTTTTGTTAATCTCTAATTTGTCTGAAAACTTTGTGGAATTTGAACTACAAATGAGAATTTATTGTGAACAGTTCACTATCAAAATACAAAAGTAACTTATAAGCTTTACGGGACTTGAAAATCAATTTAGGTCACATTGTTTTCTGTCTCTTCCTATTTCATAGACGAAAACGGGTACGATAACCATTCAAGTTAACCACGTGATCAACTTAACCACATGATCAAGAGTTTACAGATAAACTAGCCCTGGTCTCTGCAATTCATGGAATGCGAACGTATACGAACATATCTTATGCAAATCGAAAAAAATCTATCTCTCGACTGAGCTAACGCGGATATCCCACAAACTATGATGGGGCGTATGATTAGTATCCGGGTTTTATACATTGTAATTTGCTTTAAATCGACATATTTTTTTTTTATTTTACATACCTGTATTTATTTCCCCTTTCGTGTTGTTTTTCACATAGGTCGATCAATCATGATCCACTTTTTATTATAAGGCGATGTCGAGATCGCAATTACTGCATTTTAAAACAAATCTACATAATATATCATGTTATTATCATTACAAACGATACTTCTTCAAAGAAAAACTTACCGTGTTTGATAAAAGAAAATCGACGAACTTTCGATTTACTACAATTTGTGGTTTACTCATTTGATATAATTAGAAACATGGAAAATCCATTGCCGTGACCAGGGTTACCGGAAGATCTCTCACTTGAATTGTTTTTCTCTAATTTTGAAAAGCTGTGGTTAAGTATGCAGTCGCATATAAATTTACCATGGTTCCACTGGCCAAAGGCAACATGTTATCGGTCACAATAGTGCGGGGTACCGTTGTGTTATAGTATTTTACCGTGGGCATGTAACAAAAGCTTTTTAAACAAGTTTAAATGATATACGTGTAGTAAATGATATACGTGTATACATGTAAGAATGGACCTTTATGAGTCATTGCGTAACGAAATGTAACAAAAGCTAACTCTCCAATAGTAGTTGTTTGCCTTTTGGTGTGTCATTCCAGAAATCATGTTGTATCTGATGAATATTTTGCGTCCTAGTAATTTGTTTTTGTTGAATTCTGGGTAACGCTTGAATTCATTGTTTGACGTAAATAACTAGCGTTGATTACGGTTTTGGTATTGAAGTTAGGCAGACTGACTGTACCTTTCAGTTCAAAAATATTTTTGCCGATATGTCCTATATTCTGAGATTAAGAGAGGCGTTTTAAAACATGGGCGGATCCACAGGGGGGACAGGGGGTCTGGACCCCCCACTGGAATTGCCAGATTATTAATTTTTGCCATGTTGAAAATTTCCGTCAGACCCCTTCTGGGAATTTGGACCCCGCCCCCCACCCCCTGAGAAAATTTTCTGGATCCGCGTATGCTAAAAGTCCTTTAGTATATAACCACCCAAGTAAACCAAAAGGGGATCATATGTATGGATGGTTTGACTTGGGAATTTGGACCCCCCCACCCCCTGAGAAAATTTTCTGGATCCGCGTATGCTAAAAGTCCTTTAGTATATAACCACCCAAGTAAACCAAAAAGGGATCATATGTATGGATGGTTTGACTTGAACCTCTTCTAGGGCAAGCTCAGACTTGAGAGGTTTACCAGTAATCAGAAAGTCAGCCAGTAGTTTATAAACCTTTGACTGGAGGCACAAGCAGTCCATATATATTTCCGGGCCACAATGACAAGGACCCATATGCCATCGTGAAAGAAATAAAAATTGTCCGACAACTTGGTTCTGTTGAGAAAACTTTAAAGTAGACGAAATCGATACAGTATTTTATACTAAGTCCCTTTTCATGCAGATTCGTCTGATACTTTGATACGTATTAAAGAGCTTGATCGCATAATGCTTAATAGAAGTTTGAGTGTGGCACTTGAATCTAATTTATACTTGTCGACAGTTCATATTACTTTGTAATGAGAGAAATCGTCTCAAAGAGGATGATGAATTCAGGCTTAACAAGTGGCAAAATTAGTTGTGGAAAGCCTGGTTAATTGTTCCCGGCTGAAAACTAAGTCTTACTCATTTAAAGACAAACACGTCCGTTTTATATCAACGCGTACAGTGACGTAGATACATGTACTTATTTTTCACAATGCGTACTGTACGCATCAAAATAAATGTACAATTTTTATACGTACCGACAATACAACTGTGTACACGTTTTCTGGGGATTGTTATTCTAACCTCTCATTTAGAATCAAACTTAATATGTGTACACGTATGGACAACACCATTTAATCAAGTATGAAAATTCAAGCAAACTGGTTGATAATCCTGTAATCATATGTCATTCTATCATTTAGGCATGTTACACCATACTTTTGTCCCCTGCATAGATAATAAGAGAGAAAAACATTATATAATGACCAGAAATCGATGCAAAACGCCTATTCAATAAACCAAAGTGACACACTACCATTAAACTTCATGAATAAACTTGTCGGGCCGAGTTACTAGTACTGAACGGAGAGCACGTATATGGTTACCGTATCACTACTGAAGATACATATATATTGCATGATATGTAATATGGAACGATCAAAAGATGCATTAATATTATAACTACTTTTCGATTGTTGACAGAGCAACCAGACAAAACTAGTTGAAAGATTGTCATTTTGTGACAATTTTAAAGTATTGTTATCTTAGTACGCATAAAACCGAAAACTGGTTGCGTACCGCTGATTTTTACTGGTACGCAAGGTCTGAAATTGTCATGCGTATAGAGCGAAAAATCGTGCGTACATACGCAGTACGCATCGTTATCTACTTCGCTGGCGTACATGGCTAAAATGAGCTTGTTTAGACTAAAAGACCATTTCAAGCGTGTGAAAAATGTTGCACATACTGTCTATACTACCATGTCACTGTTTTTCTGGCAAACCATGATCAATACATCTGATAAGGCCGTAATAATTAACTATTTTCTTCTATTAAATGGGAACACACTTGGGGTAGTTTTTTTTCTTACTTGTAACCCTGGGCTTACAGTGTCAGTAATAAGTTCGTGATTGCCTTATATAAATTAACATTTACTGTTTGCTTAGTTCAGTTCTCGCCGAAAGTGACATACGAAAATTAAACCAAGGCACAATAATTCTTAAAGGAGACATTTCCAACACGGTCCTTTATTGAAATGCTGAGAAAGTAATTAAATGTCTGACACGGTTCTTCATGAATATGAAATATTGCCGACGGACAGGTAAGCGTATTCATGTATATTTAACTCCTTTTCGTGCATAGAGGACAGAGGCCTGCAAATATAACGTAGCAAGCGATTGGCCCAAACTACCATAGTCATTTTAAGATGTAAGGCTACCTATGGCTGGTCATAAATGAGCTAAAGGTCATACGAATACTTGTTGTAAAGAAACCTGCCAGGATGGAAATGTCCGAATCGTTTCTAATCAAAGTAAGCAATTGATAAATGGACGCGTCCACTCGAGCGATAACAAAACATAAGGTTAAGTTTGAAATGCTTTCCATCAAAATGTCATCCAGTACTTTATGTAATCTACATGTGTATCGGCTTTACCGACTGACTCATGAGTAATTTACGTGCAACTAAAGAAACTGGTGGAACGTAATAACGTCCTATGGGAGTCTAGTCCTATACAAGAGGATTGGTATTAATTAGCCATTTTATTGAAATCTTGTATCTTCAAGAATAAAGTCGAGTATGCTTATTATTGCTTTTATCTTGATTAAATTCTGGGAGCATCAAGGTTATCAACTACATACGTTGGGCTAATCAGCGCTTGACGTGATATACACGCAACTTCACGTAGATGTACATGAATGCTGATTTTAAAATCAGAGGGAAGCATCAATAATGTAGTGGTCAGTTGTTCGCTTTTGGTACAAGGGGCCGTAAGTAAGATTAGAAATTCCATATTGATGCTATTAAATTTAGTAAAATTCCAACCCAGACATCGGGCGAGAAAGAATGCACAGTACAATATAACAACCCGCAAGAAGACTGGCTATTTCTCAGCGATATCACGCTTTGCAAACCAATGTCCACAACTTTAGTTCTGGCTTATATTTAAATGGGTTACGAGTTACGTGACATGGCTCTAATCGACGTACATATAATATTATTATTTTGATTTTCGGGTTTCTTCTTAAACGTTTGACACTGAAAGCAGAAAAATTGCAGTGTAATTTTAAACACAAAATAACCACATCCAACGAATAAAAGTACATGTAAATCTCCACAAAATGAATTCTTGATCTTTTACAGACACTAAGTAAGCATCATGCTGAAGTTAATACCCAATGCTCCCACGGTTGCACCCAAAAATAATGTGCGCCATATTTTCAGGATTATTTAAATATGTCTGGAAATCTAGGTTGAATTAAAAAGTGATTACGTTTCGTTATTTCATGAAATTTGTTTTGCCAAAATATTCTTTATAATAATTATTTAACATATGGTGGCAGAACAGGCAGATTATAATTAATGAGCCACCGCATGGGAAAACAAACAATCTGCATAGGTGAAAACAAAGATACAGATCAGCTTCGCAGTAACTGCGAAGCTGATCAGCGCCTTTGTTTTCGCTACTCGGATAGTACAATTCCTCTTCTACTTAAATCCGAAATTTCAAGCTTCTAGCTCTTTTCTGTGACTGTACAGGCCGGTTTGTGTCGGACCTGTTCGGAAACCACATTGTTGGTTTTTCCACGAGGTGGCTCAAATGTACATAGTCTGGCATGGAACCTCACGAGCTATCAGCATATTTTCAAGCCTGCAGTCGAGTCTTCTATTTTGTAACGCTGCAACCATTTCAAAATATCCAGATAGAAAAGAGATTCCAGTCCATCTAAGCTAAAGTAATTGTGATTTAGCTTAATTCACATAGAAAGACATTCAAGATTGCGTCCGACATACAACCCCGAACTTACATTTCGTACCCCTGTTTAAGGTGGTTGCAGCTCCTAATTAAAGAAGTCGTTGAATAGTAATAACTTCTCTCCCAGAACTAAGTTCCCTTAAAGATTATAAATAAACGGGGAATTCTCAAATTAATTAGGTAGGTATAAAGTATAAGCTTTTTATATCAGGCAAGTGCAATCTTCTAAGAAATAATTAAATCTAGATGTTTTTCAGAGATCATTTTCAGAGCTGTGTGAGTAACTTCCAGTCAGTATACAACTGAGGCTTATCATCGTGAAGCATGCTCAGGCAAAACGCAAGAAAGGTGAATATTCGAACTTTTGAATCTGTTTAGGCATATTTAAGAATTTTGTACTTGTGTCTGTTTTCGGCTAAAACACAATCAGGGTGGACATTTGGGTTTCACTTTTGTCAAAAAATGAATTTTAAGTGGAGCATATTTAGATGGCATTTTTGTTATCTGAGACATCTTGTAGGTGCGAAAACGCTGATATTTTCATTTTGTTTTCAGGCTTTCAAAAATTTCACCATACCTATGCCTTTAGGGCCTACCGGCCTAAATATTTGAAAATATAACATGCATTTTGGCTAATGCAATTTATCTTGTATTGATAATTTTTACTTTTAGGGCACTTTTTGGTGTTAGATAACAGATTTTATCTGAAAAATCTGTCAAAATGTTTAAGATATGGACAAATATGAAAATGTGTCGTGTCCGTAGCCCTATCCGTTTTAATACAGTTTTGCCACAAGTATTAAATTGTAATATTCATATCTACTGGTACATTTATGACTTTTAATGGTGTTCTTGTTTGTTTAAAACCCAAACAAAATGAGACAAGCTTAAAATGATCATTTTAAGCAAACAAAAATGTGGGGCTACGGACATGACAGGGCTACGGACAGCATAGTTACCGCGATATCTGATGAAACCATTCAGCTAGCCACAAAATGTTTCTCATAAAACGTTAAATGGCTGGAGTGGAGGTCATGTTTATATAAAAAAAGTACAAGTAGGCAAAGATCAGGAAAAGGCGCAATCAGAAAAAGACTCCCACTCCAAAAACCAAAGTGGGAAAATCTGTCAAAATGTTTAAGATATGGACAAATATGAAAATGTGTCGTGTCCGTAGCCCTATCCGTTTTAATACAGTTTTGCCACAAGTATTAACACATTGTTAACATACTTTAATAGGGGCTTGAAATTAGGGGGTTACGGACATGACATTTTAAATGATGTTAAAAAATTGCACCTGGCAGATTCCACAATCACTTTATATTCAATCAGGGCTTTTCCATCAAAAGTATCTTAGGCTTAATATGGCATTTGTGGTTTTATATTTTGCAGAAGCCACTGATTTGGGGATATTAAAAAGCCAAAATTTATAACAAAGGGCTAGTTTTAAGAAAAGCTCTTGGGAATTTATGCAAAGGCATGTACCAATGTATTAATCACCTCAGATAATAGTTAGGGTATTCCTTTTGAATTTCTGACATTAACTTATTGGCTAAAGATGAAATTATAATAGCTGGGGTCTTGTAAAATAATAAAAATTCTGAAGTGAAACTTTATAACACTCAAAAATGGCCAAATTGCAGCCCTTTGACTAGGCAGTAAACCTCTCCGCTACTAACAACCCACACATATTATATATCACTGCAAAGCTTGCGAAGTTTCTTATTAAGCTATGACAATAACATCATTCTAGGAGTGCCCCAGGGCAAAATACTGGCTAATAACATGTATTTTGTGAAATGTCCACCCTGATTGTGTTTTAGTCGTTTTAGACTAGCCACTAGCTTCCATATCATTCTTTTTTTTATTTTTATTTTTTTTTTCATACAGTTTTAAATTTCACTGAATTTCATTTTTTGCCTTGCCTCTAACATAGAACTATTTCTAACTGGCTGAAGATGTCAAGACAAGAGATAGCACCAGCAGAATGCTAGAAAAGTGAAGAAAGCATACTTAAGGCAAGGATTAACAATAACATGTACATCAAGGTATATGAGCTAGACTAGGTCTGTTTAGTGTGATGCCTTAACTGCTACATACGCGCTGTGTGATACGTACGTACTTAACTTGAAAGTCTCGATGCACGCAATTCTAGAGATTTGCGAGAAATTAGTTTATTGAAGAATCTTAAACGACTGTGAAGTGTTACAAATTAGTTGCCTAAAGTATGATTTATTGTCTCCCAGACATAATGCTGAAAAATGATGTTCTGTCTAATAAAGTGTGAAACAATGATACTTAATTTCAGTTAATCACATTACTCAATAAGAAATCGTATTATAAAAAAGACTTTGACCAAAGAGTTTAAACTGACCTGGACAAAACGAGTTGTCCACAAGATAGTTGGTAAGGGGTTTGGAAATGGTGCCATACGACTTCATTATATTTCAGTTGTTTTCGCACATTCAGCCCTTCTCATAGTACGGTGCAAAACAAAGTCCGTCGATGCTCATTGCTCATAACCTGTCACACAATTCAGAACAAGCTTATTTCCATAACCGAAGATAGCCTTTATTAACTAGTTAGGCCAAGTCTCTCAGTTTGGTGGCGTGAGAAACATGTTTTATAGGAGGACGCGAGTCAATTCCGAGGATCACTGGGATTTGACAAGAAATTGATTGGCTGTATTACGAACCCTCACTATCCAACTGATCACCTAAGAAGATATAAACCACTTGCCACGGCTCAGTACGTATAACTTTTCCTATATTCCTACCATTTTTGCTGGGTGTATATCTAAGAACATTTTCTATACAGCTGTTTAAAGCTAGTTCGTATACTAAAGTGAATTCCAAAATTAAACTCTTTAAGACAGTGGCTAAGATATCTTTTTCAGAAGTTTAGACAAATTAGTTTAAAAAAATGAGTCAGCGATGTTTTGATGGATATGAGTAATCAAGATTGCTAAGGCTTCACGACCGACCCTATTTTTCCAGTGACCCTAATAATAGATTTTAATGGGCTCTCTCTCTCTCTCTCTCTCTCTCTCTCGCTCTACCGACCCTAATTCACAAATCTCGCGACCATTTATTCTTGCTTTCAAAACTCTTCACCCCCTACACCAAAGAAAATAATGAAAAAACTGACCTACCGGCCTTCAAATTTTTGGCATGATACAGGAAACACACATATATTTTTTGCCTAAGTAAAGTCGAAGACAGCGACTGAGCCTGACTGCAAATTTTAGATTTTCTTTTCCAAGAGTCGTCAATGAAAAGGATTGATACCATTGTATAGTATTAATGCCATGGTAGTAAAATCGTAGATGTGGTGTATCTTCCTCGAAACAAAGTTAACTTTCCCATTCATTGCTTTCAGTCATGATAGTTCGCAGCAGAAGGAGCCGTCAGTTCCTTTTTAATATGGTCTTATTGTGTTTATGGTGTTATAGCATGTAATGATCTGTAATATTTATTAGTTGTGTCTCGGCGTCGATTTTGTTTTCCTAAAAAGGTTGATATTCGTAAATCTTCATTTCAGGTTATGTTGCAAGGGGCAAGTTGTTGTACCTAACATATAAGATATTATTATATACCCAAGAAATTGTCCCGTTCTCTTTGCATTGCTGAAAAAATTGAATGTTTATCCATATTCAATAGTTTAGAATGTTTTCCATGGAAACTTCTGTCATATTGCACGGGTCCAAGGAACGTTTAAGAAATAGATCAGCTCTAGCAGTGAATTGTTGAGTGATAATTCACTGTTTGGAGGTCAGTTGTAAAGAAGATCGCGAGTGATTTATCTTCTTACAACTGACCGACAAACAGTGAATTATTACTCAACAATTCACGCACTTGAGCTGATCTATTTCGATTCTAACACACAATAAAGATCAATAAACGGAATAAATGTTGCTGAAAATGTTGCCGTCGATATCGTTCAGCTTTCCGCCAATGCATTGCAGATATCCCGCCAAATATTTGACTGAAATGCTGGTATTTACACACACTTATTACGTTTGTTGTGCGCTAAAACGACGTTTCATCGTCTAACGCTGCTTTGTGGGATAGATGACGTCACAAATGCCGCAAAGTAACGTCACGCTTATTCGTCCAGTGAAATTGTAGCACAATAAAACACGTTTTTTACAATTGGCTATATAGGCGAGGTGTGTTAGAATCTATCATATTGCACGGGTCCAAGGCAGGGAGTTCCCGGCGGGACTACTTTCGCAAGATGGTCGCCATTGAAAAAATATCTGGCAGCCATTTTGCTTTATACTTTAACTGAACAAATGGCAAAACTAGAAAACTTACAGAATGCGTCGCACAATAAATACACAAAACTTCATCTAAAAACAAATACCTGTTATTTTGAACAATGAATACAGCTTTGGCTCTCCAATTTTCGAAGATTTTCATGAAATTTTCGACCGCAACGTTGTCCAAATGTCACGTCGACGTCATAAATTTTGATGCAACGTCATGTTTCTCGCGTTAACGTTGGTTAACATTTCCCGCGAAAGGCGGAGTTTTGCGTGTGTAGTAATATGGTGATCAGTCGCTAGAAACGATACTTTTTACATAAATTGTGGCCAAATTAAAGATCGAACAGGCCTGGAGATGCCAGGTATAAGCATTTGAAATCCATCCATTGCTTATTAAAGGGTATATAATAAAAAGGTTATTGAAATGAATATCGTAAAATATTCGGAACTCGTTCATATGGCGGAGACGTCCTCGCCATATGAACTCGTTCCGAATATTTTACGATATTCATTCAATAACCTATAAGTATAACTGTTAATATTAGAACTGTCCTGACAATGGTGTTGATCCTGAGAACAGCAGTGACCGGCCACTGTCTGTGTAATGGATTTCTTTGTGCTCCGTGTATACCATTCTAAAGGCAAGATTTCACGGACTATTTTCTTTCACAAAGTAGGTTTGTCGCAGAAAAATATGCTCGTGTAAATTCAATTCTGTGGCGAAGTTTCATTGTCAAATATCTGTGACAAAGGTGAGCGTGCTGCGTAATATAAGTAATCTTTGCTGTGTGTGAACGCAAACTCATTGCCAAAGTTTCTGTGTCAACTAATCTTCGTCAAAGAAAAATTGTCCGTGGAAACTTGGCCTATCGCCATTCGTTACACAGAACTGAAACAAAGCTTGAAAACAATCCCACGTGGGATTGAAACCCATATAAGAAATGTAACGCTTTGTACTTAGCATTAATATTTTAGTTGTGCTATTGTTTTCCAAATAATCCGACAAATAAATGTGTTATTATCATCACTTTAATTAAAAGGATAATTAGTCTAAAACATGATGAACATTATCATTCACCCAGAACAATCTCAGACGATTGCTTCAGCAAAACACACTTGATACGCTATTCCTGGTTTAAAGGGTTAGTGATTTGAGCTAGGGTCAAGCCTGTTTTTTGCATTTGCTGGCTTTCTTTTATTGAACCTCCTACAGTAATCGCTTTTGCTAAATTTGGATATTACATGTACCTGTCTTTTTATCACCTTTTTGGTTTAAAATTGCAATATAACAGTAATTTTTACTGACTCCATGTTGCCAGGTTCATAGGGTCACTGACGAGGCTTTAGTAGCCAAAACAGAGTTGTGCTTGTTTTACTGGTTTGCTCTATTTTGCTGGTGTTGTGCCGTGTGTCGGCCTTAAAATGTCTCCCCGTACATCATCCCTATTGCAGATTATACTTTTTCTTTTGGTCCTTTGAGATCAATGATGATATTCTGAGAAATCACAAATTTATGCTTAGTTACGATGCATTCATCTGAACAATTTTAATCTTTTGTCTCTATTTAGATTTTCCTGTCTATGTACTGACATCCCAGTTACAATTCGTAAAATTAAAGTAATTGACCCTGGCTCCATGTTGCCAGTGACCATCTATTGGGAAAACAGCTGCCCGTTCGGCTTAAAATATATTTTCTTAGTACAAGTACCTGATTGATATTTTAGTTTTTCCCACCTCGGTTTTTGAATTGAGAATTTCTTTCTGATTGTGCCATTTCCTGATCATTCAAATGACGAGGCTAGAGTAACCGAAACCGCGGTGTGGTCCATCCTCTTTCTCATTAATGTTTTTCTTGCTGTTAAAGGAACCCTGTTTTACTTTTTATTTGGTATTACTGCAGCTGGTGTTATGCCGTGTGTCGACCCTAAAAGATCTCCCCATACATCATCTAAGGGACATCTGGTTCATCTAAGTGACCATTTCATAAGTTTAGACAAATTAAATTTTTAAGACTGAGTTGGCAATGTTTTGAAATGTTTTCATAAGTTCAGACAAATAAGATTTTTAAGACTGAGTTGGCAATGTTTTGAAAATTTAGGAACATGATCCTTGTAAAGTAGTCTCATTTCAATAATGAAAATTATAAACTTAGTCCGTAAACCAAACCCAGTCAGGAAAATTGGATATATATACACCACTGCAAATACTTATACTCGAACTTTCAGGATTGGGCATAAAACTGTTTGGTTTGAGGAACTTTTAATGTCAAAACCCGTAACTGTTTTTCAATATCGTGATTTACTTTGAGCTGTTAAAAAAAGTACAAGTAGGCAAAGATCAGGAAAAGGCGCAATCAGAAAAAGACTCCCACTCCAAAAACCAAGGTGGGAAAAAACCAAACTAACAATCAGGTACTTATACCATGAAAACATTTAGTAAGCCGAATGAGCAGCTATTTTCCCAATAGGTGGTCACTCAGTTACCTTAACCTAACTAAAAATATGCAAACATACATAAGGCGCCAACAGCACAAAAATATTTTAAACACCAAGACATAAAACAAAAAGAACCACCACAGAAGTATCGACTTGGAACGATCAGTAACACAAAGTTACTGGCGGGTTTAAATCGATTCTACACGGCCGTAACCTCACCCTCAGCTTCTGCAGTGGTTCATAACATTTAGTTAGTTCTTCGGTCCTCGTGGTGAATCTCTAACTAGTAAATGAATCATCAAGAACAAACAAATAAATCATGATAAACATCCTGATGAATCAAAAACCAGGACTCACAAATTCAGTAAGCTGCCCGACCTTTATTTAAATTGTTCCTTTTTACTCTTTCCAAATGTTCGTACTGTTTCCCTGAATCAAATGCAGTCATATGATGTCTGTCGGATTACAGTTTTGTACATCGTGATTTTGGGGGCTAACTTGTCAAAACTTCATATGTGGGCTTCACCAAAGATTCCACATACCTGAAATATGAATGTTAGAACGAATATAAAATTTGTTATGTCAAGCAAGATAAAAAATTGCGGTGTTTGTCGTGTATACAAAGGAATTGCTGGTTTTTTTATTCTAAAATTGGAACAGATCAGTGGAGAATTACAAATAAGATATAAAAATTAAAACTGAGATCCTTTAAGAGAAGTGAACATATAGAGAAAGGGGATGAGCCATACCGCGGTTTCGACTATTAAAGTCTCGTCAGTGACCCTTTAGATTTGGCAAAGTGGAGCCAAAATTACTGAAATTTTGCAACTTTCAAGGGGTAGTCGATACAAACAGTCTCTGCATGGTAAATATTCGAAGTATTAGGCCGGTAACGTCATTGATATTGAAAGTCTTGTCAAGGTTGGCAATCTAATAATATATGGAAGGCCGGAGCGATATTCTTTTAAATTTCTATTTGCTAAATGTTAATTGCTACAATTTGCAATGCGCCTATGACAATAAGCATTTGACAAATTATTGACATTTGGTAATTAGATAAAGGCATTTAGCATTCAACAAGTAACAATTACCATGTCGCACCGGCCTTCCATATATACATTCAAATGTAACGAGTCAAGTTAATTCCCTGTGAAAATTGTCAAAGATTGTGCAAGAGTTATCTATGGGCTTATGATATAGTGCAGTTTTGTCAATCCCTAAGCCATCAGTAAAATTGTATACAATAAATGTATATATTTACCTTAATACGCAGTCCTTTGGAGTCAAAACAAAGGTACTCCAGGTTACAGTTTCTGACAAAGAACATATCTTGTTCAGAAGTCCTTCGCATTTGAACATATTGTTATCAAGAAGGAAATCGGATTCTCTCAATATGTTGAGGTTAGACTTATATGATAGCAATTCTTTCTTATTGTAGGCATGCAAGAGTTCCCGGAAACTTCTCATCACACATTCTATACAATCAAGATTTGTATCTGAACATGTTAAATGGTGTTGTAGAACTGCAGTCTTTATATGGTAGCTGTCAATAGACACTGGACACAAAACCGCTGAAAGATATTTCATCACCTGGTAGCAACGCTTGTGTTTGTCGGATATTCCTGTTTTGAAAGCGTCTAGTTCAGCCAAACACCACGATTTTCTCCACTTGAAGCTGTCTTCATGCACAAGTACATCCTCACTATTCTTCTTCTTCTTCTTCTTCTTCTTCTTCTTCTCCTCCTCATCATCATCATCGTCGTCGTAGCCGTCGTGAATTACATTACAGCTTTTAGGAACAACGAAGTAGTCGTGTTCACCGCCAGTACCCGATGAAGTGGGCTTCCGGTATTCTAACGCAGGTATACAGTCAACATATATTGGCAATGAATGGAGTGGTTGAGGCTGTTGTAACAACAGCTTGTCAGGCGCTGTCAGACTCTTTGCTTTGCTCTTCCATATGAATCCCAATGAACAATTGTTTGGACCAGTTGAGCGAGGGACAATCTTTATCCCGGTGTTGATGCTCAGTGTACCAGTGGGCGTTTCTACTGAACACATATCGCAGGTACTCCTGTTTTCTTTAGACGACGATCGCTCGCGAAGTGAAATATTGAACTCTTCCACGGTATTTCCTATGAAAACTATTTCACATTTTAGAATGAGACAGTCACAATCTGAAGTTAAACAATAGTTTATTTCGTTCAGAAAAAGGTTGCCCATTACACGCTTTTGCTTGACGGTCTCTGAACTGAAACCGTCCTCTCTGTCATAATATTGACGCATGCGCTGTAATTCTACAGGTGGGCTTACTATCTCAATGCAACCCTCACATTTACTTTGTACAGCTTCAGTTTCACATTGTTTAATAGATTGTTTCAAGACGGCAAGAAAATCAAACTCAAGATAAGTTTCTTCATCTAAACTAGTCTTCCTCCACATTGACGTTTGTTCCGCCATACTGCCACTTGGCACAATGCGAGTAATAGAAAATATGCCTCGGTCGTTGACTCTGGTCTTTATTCTCTCTAACATTGTTGCCACAGCACCTTTGATGTCCCGTATCTCCTGACTAGTGTAGTCGATGGCAGCGTTTGACAGAATGTGTTGGACAAATTCTTTAAACTTTTCTTGCTGTTTGGGGTTGAGTGGTGGGAAGTCACTTCGTTGGTTTTGATAAGTTCCCTCTACTTCTGTGGCCATTCCTCCTGTAATATAAGGGTGCTGTATAAAGGGCTAGTTGATACATACGATATGTTGATGCACTTGGAATGAAGATACAACGATGCTATTAAAATCAATGGTGCGAATTATTATTTGCAGAAGATTTTGTTAATCTCTAATTTGTCTGAAAACTTTGTGGAATTTGAACTACAAATGAGAATTTAATGTGAACAGTTCACTATCAACATACAAAAGTAACTTATAAGCTTTACGGGACTTGAAAATCAATTTAGGTCACATTTTTTTCTGTCTCTTCCTATTTCATAGACGAAAACGGGTACGATAACCATTCAAGTTAACCACGTGATCAACTTAACCACATGACCAAGAGTTTACAGATAAACTAGCCCTGGTCTCTGCAATTCATGGAATGCGAACGTATACGAATATATCTTATGCAAATCGAAAAAAATCTATCTCTCGACTGAGCTAACGCGGATATCCCACAAACAATGATGGGGCGTATGATTAGTATCCGGGTTTTATACATTGTAATTTGCTTTTAATCGACATATTTTTTTTTATTTTACATACCTGTATTTATTTCCCTTTTCGTGTTGTTTTTCACATAGGTCGATCAATCCTGATCCACTTTATATTATAGACATTATAAGGCGATGTCGAGATCGCAATTACTGCATTTTAAAACAAATCTACATAATATATCATGTTATTATCATTACAAACGATACTTCTTCGAAGAAAAACTTACTGTGTTTGATAAAAGAAAATGGACGAACTTTCGATTTACTACAATTTGTGGTTTACTCATTTGATATAATTAGAAACATGGAAAATCCATTGCCGTGACCAGGGTTACCGGAAGTTTATAGGTGACAAATCTCTCACGTTGAATTGTTTTTCTCTAATTTTGAAAAGCTGTGGTTAAGTATGCAGTCGCATATAAATTTACCATGGTTCCACTGGCCAAAGGCAACATGTTATCGGTCACAATAGTGCGGGGTACCGTTGTGTTATAGTATTTTACCGTGGGCATGTAACAAAAGCTTTTTAAACAAGTTTAAATGATATACGTGTAGTAAATGATATACGTGTATACATGTAAGAATGGACCTTTATGAGTCATTGCTTAACGAAATGTAACAAAAGCTAATTCTCCAACAGCAGTTGTTTGCCTTTTGGTGTGTCATTCCAGCAATCATGTTGTATCTGATAAATATTTTGCGTCCCAGTAATTTGTTTTTGTTGAATTCTGGGTAACGCTTGAATTCATTGTTTGACGTAAATAACTAGCGTTGACGTTTCGGTTTTGGTATTGAAGTTAGGCAGTCTGACTGTACCTTTCAGTTCAATAATATTTTTGCCGATATGTCCTGTATTCTGAGAGTAAGAGAGGCGTTTTAAAACATGGGCGGATCCAGAGGGGGGACAGGGGGTCCGGACACCCCCCCCCCCCCCCACTGGAATTGCCAGATTATTAATTTTTGCCATGTTGAAAATTTCCGTCAGACCCCTTCTGGGAATTTGGACCACCCCCCAGCCCCTGAGAAAATTTTCTGGATCCGCGTATGCTAAAAGTCCTTTAGTATATAACCACCCAAGTAAACCAAAAGGGGATCATATGTATGGATGGTTTGACTTGGGAATTTGGACCCCCCCCCACACCCCCTGAGAAAATTTTCTGGATCCGCGTATGCTAAAAGTCCTTTAGTATATAACCACCCAAGTAAACCAAAAGGGGATCATATGTATGGATGGTTTGACTTGAACCTCTTCTTGGGCAGGCTCAGACATCAGAGGTTTACCAGTAATCAGAAAGTAGTTTATAAATCTTTGCCTGGAGGCACAAGCAGTCCATATATTTTTCCGGGCCACAATGACAGGGACCCATATGCCATCGTAAAAGAAATAAAAAGTGTCCGACAACTTGGTTCTTTTGAGAAAACTTTATCGTAGACGGAATCGATACAGTGTTTTATACATGCCGATTAAGTTTCCATTAATTAAAGGGTCTCCTCGCATCCTCAGTAGGAAGAAATTGTGTATGCATTTTTCACTGTCATGCAGCTTGCTGTGGTGAGACTGTAATTCGTCTGATACTTTGATACGTATTAAAGAGATTGATGGCATAATGCCTAATAGAAGTTTGAGTGTGGCACTTGAATCTAATTTATACTTGTCGACAGTTCGTATTACTTTGTAATGAGAGAAATCGTCCCAGAGAGGATGATGAAAACAGGCTTAACAAGTGGCAAAATTAGTTGTGGAAAGCCTGATTAATTGTTCCCGACTGAACACGAAGTCTTGTGTCAAACAGTCGATTCGTTTAAAGACAAACAAGTCAGTTTCGTACAGTGACGTAGATAATTATTTTTCACAATGCGTACTGTACGTATCAAAATAAATGTACAGTGCGTACCGACAATACAACTGTGTACACGTTTTCTGAGGATTATTATTCTAACCTCTCATTTAGAATCAAACTTATAGATATGTGTACACGTATGGGTAAGACCATTTAATCAAGTATGAAAATTCAAGTAAACTGGTTGATAATCCTGTAATTACATGTCATTCTATCATTTAGGCATGTTAAACCATATTTTTGTGTCCTGCATAGATAATAAGAGAGAAAAAATGAGGAAAAACTTATAAACTGGGATGGCTGTAGAACATAAAATACATCAAGTTATAAATTGAAAAAATGTCCAGAAATCGATGCAAAGTGCCTCTTCAATAAACCAGAGTGACACACTACCGTTAAACTTCATGAATAAACCTTTGGTAAACAATTTGTCAGGCCAAGGTACTAGTACTGAACGGAGAGCACTTATATGGTATAACTACTGAAGATACATAATATATCGCATGATATGTATATGGAACGATCAAAAGCTGCATTAATATTGTAAGTACTTTTCGATTGTTGACAGAGCAACCACACAAAATTAGTTGAAATATTATCATTTTGTGACAATTTTAAAGGTATTTCTAAGTACGCATAAAACCGAAAACTGATTGCGTACCGCTGATTTTTACTGCGTACGTGGTACGTACAGGTCTGAAATTGTTATGCGTGCAGAGCGAAAAATCTTGCGCACATACGCAGAACGCATCATTATCTACTTCGATGGCGTACATGGCAAAAATGAGAAAGTCCATTCCATTGTGAAAAGTGTTGCACATACTGTCTACCATGTCACTTTTGTGTGTGTCTGTGGGGGGGGGGGGGTGTAAATTCTGATACTTTTAATGCAATGATCCGATTTTCTGGCAAACCATGATCAATACATCTGATAGGGCCGTGATAATTTTAAAACTATTTTCTTCTATTAAATGGGAACACACTTGGGGTAGTTTTTGTCTTACTTGCACCCCTGGGCTAACAGTGTCAATAATATGTTCGTGATTGTCTTCGATAAATTAACATTTACTGTTTGCTTAGCTCAGTTCTCACCGAAAGTGGCATACGAAAATTAAACCAAGGCACAATGATTCTTAAAGGAGACATTTCCAACACGGTCCTTTATTGAAATGCTGAGAAAGTAATTAAATGTCTGACACGGTTCTTCATGACTATGAAATATTGCAAAACGACAGGTAAGCGTATATATTTAAACCCCTTTTCGTGCATACAGGACAGAGACCTGCAAATATAACGTAGCAAGCGATTGGTCCAAACTTGGATTAATATTTTTCGATGGATTAGAATCTCCAATACACTGAAAAAAAGTTATAAGAGGCCACTTTTCAAACTCATTTTTAATGCATAACCCATGTGCAAAATTGAATGATTTTTAGCCTAAAGACGAGTCTTTCAAGTAAGTAAAGTTACAAAGTGTTCAGAAATAATTTTCTTTCACTAAACGCGTTTTTCGCATTAAAGTGCAAAAATCAATGTTTTTGAATAAAAATTGGTTAAAGCGCAAAATTTATTAAAATAAGGAACGGGTGTCATCAAAGGGGCCATTCCAGGTTGGAAAAACATCAAGCATTCGAATTTTCTCAACTTATAAATTTTTTACGCATTTTTAAAAAATCGCTATTTTCGAGATTTTTTGAAAAATCAACAATGTACCTCTTAAACATGTTAATCCCTATAAATTCACTTTTTGAGGCCTTGAAATGAGAAATATACATCGAAAAAGCTGTATTATACGATTTTCGAGGACAAACAGGTCACGACTGCCGCACACTTCGGGTTTCAATTCCAAATTTTAACGACCAAAATAACAAAATCTGTGGACGATTTTTAAAATTTTCATAATCTATCAGAGTCAAGTCAAACATAAATAATCGCTGAAAATTTCAATGCCGTGCTGCTGCTAATAATGCAACCAGAGAAGAACAAAGTTGGTATGCAAGTTGCATACAAAAGCAAATTCCTGTTATTCATGTTGCTGTCTTCTTGATTTACAAAACTGAAACGAAAATCCTTATTGCAGCAACACATATAACATGATTTTATCATACATCGTAGCAGTCAATAACACTTTCAAATAAGTTAAAATATAAAACAAAAACGTCGTAATATGACATTTAATTTGATGTTAATAAAGTGTCACTTTTTGAATTGAGGGTAGCTTTACTCATGCTTCGTCTGTGTGAAAAGTACCACACAGGAAGTCACAGAGCCACTGTTAGACATTGGTTTATTCATATGACCATGCATTGTAATTGATCGTATTTTACTTCCTGAACTAGCAGGAAAAATATAAAGCGGCCTCTTATAACTTTTTTTCAGTGTACTTTTGTATATAATTTTTGCTTATTCATGGTCCAGTCAAAATCCAGGTAATGTGGTCAGAAAAAATCAATATAGGCAGAAATTAGTGGCAATTAGCCCTGAAAAATACTTAAAGCGTTCTGTTTGAATACAGAAAATAGAAGGTTTTTATTTATAGGATAACCCTGAAAATTCGTGCAGAATGTGCACAATTTAATTAGCTTTCCAACAGTGTAAATTTTATTGACATAATATTTAAACTTTAAGAGAAGTACTGCGCACCAAAATTGTACTGCTGGATGGTACTTTTTTCTATTTTTACTGTATTTCATATTATTAAGAGGGTCAAACTTTATTAAATTAAAATAACTTTATGATAATGTTACTCTACCAACATTGTACTGCTGGATGGTTCTTTTTTCCATTTTTACTGTATTTCATATTATTAAGAGGGTCAAACTTCATTAAATTAAAATAACGTTATGATAATGTTACTCTACAGTCTTCTCTCTTTTATAATATTTAAAATTATTGAACTTAAATGTCCCATTAATTTGCTTTATCATACACCAATTAACCATGTTTTCAAAAAATTTTACTATGTTATTGAATAGGCAAGTCAATTAGGGATTATTGGTTTCATGGTTTACCTGGAGGACAACGCTTTATCTAAATACGCCAGGTCCAAAGTGTGGACAGAGCTACCGCAGTCAATTTAACTACGGTTGGTCATGAATGAGTATCTATCAACCGTGTTTATCATATGATAGTGTAATCATTCTTAAATATTTTGCTCTATTGTGTGATTTAATCAGCTGCTGTTTTGCCATACAATGATTTTTGAATATTTTTCATTGTTGAGATAATTACAGGTCTCTGTCCTAGGTTCCTGGATAGCAGGATAACGCACTCGCTTGGCAACTCTGCGATCCAGGTTCGAATCCGGGTCAAGTGGTAGTTGTCGCACGTCCAGGTTCGGTTTTTTTTTCGGGTTCTCCGGTTTCCTCCACCACGTTTGACCAGATAACGCCAACATCCGCGCCTTCATGAGCTTTCTGTGTAATTGAAGTAAAACAAATTGAGTTTAATTATTTTTTGCCCTAGGACATCTAAACGCCAAGCTCTTTGAAATCATTTTCAATTTCTCAAACAACAAAATCCATTATTCAATTAATGAAATTCACGTGCCAAATGAACACCAGTTTTGGCTAAAATATGTCGTCGTCTTTGGTCAATGCAACGAGACGCAACACACCCTGACTGTTTTTTTCTTAAAAATTCGTACATAAGAATGTCTGTCGGTATGTAATTTTAAAATGACTGGTTTATTGTTCACAGCAGATAATTTGACATAGTCCAAAAACCCTGCATTTGTGCATTCGTGCATAGGTACGTACACCTTACACATTTAATTTTTATTAATGTTTACGAGACAGTAGCTCCGGAAATTCTTCTAACTACAAGTAATTTCCGTAAAATTTAGGACAGCAAAGGACCTCTTTCCAAGTATAAATAAGTCGGTGATTCCGAATGTACTCTTTTTTCGAGGACAAGACAAGATACTGTTTGTGTCAAGCCCCAAAGAGCCAATTAGTGGTATGTGATAATCTTGCTGCTCCCAATATGTTAACAAAATGTTACAACAAAACAACACTTATTCTTTTAATAATTAAGACTGGAGTCAGTTCAGCATCAGCCAACTGTTGAGTTTTCCACATGCCGAAGCTGTGGCACCATATGCCCAAACTGTGGCACCACATGCCCAAGTTGTGGCACCACATGCACAAACTGTGGCATCACATGCACAAATTGTGGCACCACATGCACAAACTGTGGCACCACATGCACAAATTGTGGTACTACATGCCCAATTTGTGGCACCACATGCACAAATTGTGGTACCACATGCCCAAGCTGTGGCACCACATGCACAAACTGTGGCACCACATGCACAAATTATGGCACCACATGCCCAAACTGTGACACCACATGCCCAAACTGTGGCACCACATGCACAAACTGTGGCACCACATGCCCAAATTATGGCACCACATGCCCAAACTATGGCACCACATGCACAATCTGTGGCACCACATGCACAAATTGTGGTACCACATGCCCACACTGTGGCACCACATAAACAAATTGTGATACCACATGCCCAAACTGTGGCACTACATGCCCAAATTGTGGAATCTAATATCTCAATTTTTCCGTCGTTACTTGAACTCCCTTGCCAAAGAATGCGTAATGACATTTGATATGGATATTCCCTGAGTGTGGATTTTTGTCTTGCGTGTCCCGATAGAAGATCAACTTTATCATATGAATTCTTTCTTTGATGTAACAAGATTCAAATGAATTAATTAGAAGTCATTATTCCAGAATACAATGTTGTTTTCCCATAGGACAATATTGCACAAGTACATATGAGGCACTTCATTTCATTATTTTTACTAGTCTTTTTTAAAATCACTCTTGAGCTCTGGAAAATGTTTATAATTTCTACAATGATTTAATTTGTGTTGTTACATCACTGGTGTTTTAACGTCCACGTCCAGCCCTTGAGCTAAAGACCATACGAATACTTGTTGGAAAGAAACCTGCCAGGATGGAAATGTCTGAATCGTTCCTAAGTAAGCAATTGCAAAATGTACGCGTCCACTCGAGCGATTACAAAACGTAAGGCTAAGTTTGAAAGGCTTTCCATCAAAGTGCCATCCAGTGCTTTATGTAATCTGCATGTGTTTCGGTTTTACCTACTGACTCATGAGTAATTTACGTGCAACAGAAGAAACTGGCGGAACGTAATAACGTCCTATGGGAGTCTAGTCCTATACAAGGGGATTGGTATTAATTAATCATTTTATTGAAATCTTGTATCTTCAAGAATAAAGTCGAGTATGCTTATTACTGCCTTTATCTTGATTAAATCTCGGGAGCATCAAGGTTATCAACTACGTATTCTAACACACCTCGCCTATATAGCCAATGGTAAAACACGTGTTATATTGTGCAACAATTTCACTGGGCGAATAAGCGTGACGTTACTTTGCGGCATTTGTGACGTCAGCTATCCCACAAAGCAGCGTTAGACGGTGAAACGTCGTTTTAGCGCACAACAAACGTAATAAGTGTGTGTAAATACCAGCATAACAGTCAAATATTTGGCGGGATATCTGCAATGCAATGGCGGAAGCTGAACGATATCGACGGTTTCAGCAACATTTATTCCGTTTATTGTGTGTTAGAATCGAAATAGATCAGCTCAAGTGCGTGAATTGTTGAGTAATAATTCACTGTTTGTCGGTCAGTTGTATGAAGATAAATCACTCGCGCTACGCGCTCGTGATTTGATCTTCTTTACAACTGACCTCCAAACAGTGAATTATTACTCAACAATTCACTGCTAGAGCTGATCTATTTCTTAAACAATACGGTGGGCTAATCAGGGCTTGACGTGATATACACGCAACTTCATGTAGATGCACATGAGTGATGATCATCTGTATTATTTTAAAATCAGAGGGAAGCATCAATAATGTAGTGGTCAGTTGTTAGCTTTTGCTACAAGGGGCCGTAAGTAAGATTAGAAATTCCATATTGATGCTATTAAATTTAGTAAAATTCCAACCCAGACATCGGGCGAGAAAGAATGCACAGTACAATTAGATACGACAAAAATAACAACCCGCAAGAAGACTGGCTATTTCTCAGCGTTAGCACGCTTTGCAAACCAATGTCCACAACTTTAGTTCTGGCTTATATTTAAATGGGTTACGAGTTACGTGACATGGCTCTAATCGACGTACATATAATAGTATTATTTTGATTTTTGGGTTTCTTCTAAACGTTTGACACTCAAAGCAAAAAAGTGCAGTGCAATTTTAAACAAAAAATAACCACATCCAACGAATAAAAGTACATGTAAATCTCCACAAAATGAATTCTTGATCCTTTACAGACACTAAGTAAGCATCATGCTGAAGTTAATACCCAATGCTCCCACGGTTGCACCCAAAAATAATGTGCGCCATATTTTAAGGATTATTTAATTATGTCTGGAAATCTAGGTTGAATTAAAAAGTGATTACGTTTCGTTATTTCATGAAATTTGTTTTGCCAAAATATTCTTTATAATAATTATTTAACATATGGTGGCAGAACAGGCAGATTATAATTAATGAGCCACCGCATGGGAAAACAAACAATCTGCATAGGCGAAAACAAAGGTACAGATCAGCTTCGCAGTAACTGCGAAGCTGATCAGCGCCTTTGTTTTCGCTACTCGGATAGTACAATTCCTCTTCTACTTAAATCCGAAATTTCAAGCTTCTAGCTTTTTTTCTGTGACTGTACAGGCCGGTTTGTGTCGGACCTGTTCGGAAACCGCATTGTTGGTTTTTCCACGAGATGGCTCAACTGTACATAGTCTGGCATGGAACCTCACGAGCTATCAGCATATTTTCAAGCCTGCAGTCGAGTCTTCTATTTTGTAACGCTGCAACCATTTCAAAATATCTAGATAGAAAAGAGATTCTAGTCCATCTAAGCTAAAGTAATTGTGATTTAGCTTAATTCACATAGAAAGACATTCAAGATTGCGTCCGACATACAGCCCTGAACTTACATTTCGTACCCCTGTTTAAGGTGGGTGCAGCTCCTAATTAAAGAAGTCGTTGAATAGTTATAACTTCTCTCCCAGAACTAAGTTCCCTTAAAGATTATAAATAAAAGGGGAATCCTCAATCAAGTTAATTAGGTAAGTATAAAGTATAAGCTTTTTATATCAGGCAAGTGCAATCTTCTCAGAAATAATTAAATCTAGATGTTTTTCAGAGATCAT
Organism: Rugalucina vietnamica; assembly: GCA_964017185.1. NCBI lineage: Eukaryota > Metazoa > Mollusca > Bivalvia > Lucinida > Lucinidae > Rugalucina > Rugalucina vietnamica. Next base: position 59,015,932 of record OZ024872.1, read on the forward strand.
TTTCAGAGCTGTGTGAGTAACTTCCAGTCAATATACATCTGAGGCTTATCATAGTGAAAGCCTGCTCAGGCAAAATGCAAGTTAGGTGAATATTCGAACTTTTGAATGTATGTAGGCCTATTTAGGAAGAGTTTCATTTTGTACTTGGTCTGTTTTAGACTAGCCACTAGCTTCCATATCATTCTTTTTTATTTATTTTTTCATACAGTTTTCAATTTCATTGAATTTCATTATTTGCCTTGCCTCTAACATAAAAAGTATTTCTAACTGGCTGAAGATGTCAAGACAAGGGATAGCACCAGCAGAATCGTATCAAGATGAAGAAAACAATATATAATGCAAGAATTTACAAAACATGTACATCAAGGTCAATGAGATAATGAGCTAGACTAGGCCTGTTTAGCATCACTGTGATGCCATAAATGCTACATACGCGCTATGTCATATGTACGTACTTAACTTGAAAGTCTCGATGCACGCAATTCAATTAGTTTATTGAAGAATCTGAAACTATAGTCAAGTATTACAAATTAGTTGCCTAAAGTATGATATATTGTCTTCCAGACATAATGCTGAAAAAAGGTGTCCTTTCAAATAAAGTGTGAAAAAATGATACTTAATTCAATTTCAATTAATCGCATGACTCAATAAGAAATCGTTTATAAAAAGACTTTGTCTAATGAGCTAAAATTGACCTGGCCAAAACGAGTTGTTCTACAGATAGTTGTGTTTGGAAATGATGCCATACGACTTCATCATATAAACAAAGTCCGTCGATGCATAACGTCACCATTGCTCTTTATCTGACACGCAATTCAGAACAAGTTTATTTTCATAAGGTATTAAATTACCGAAGATGACCTTTAAAATTTATCAACAAATTATAGAAGGATTCCGTGGCTCACTGGGATTTGACAAGAAATTGATTGGCTGTATTACGAATCCCCACTAACCAACTGATACTGAGTATATATAACCTTTCCTCTATATTCATACCAGAACGCGACCGCTTTGCTTGGCGTATGAATAAGAACATTTTCTATTCAGCTGTTTAAAGCTGGTTCGTATAATAAAGTTTATTCCAAAATTAACCCGTTTAAGGGGTTAAGATAGTTGGCGCGACCGACTCTAATGTATAATTCCAATCTCCCGGAACCTCGTATCTCGCGACCATTTATTCTTGCTTTCGGAACTCTTCGCCTCCCCCCCCCCACCCCCCCCCCCCCCAAAAAAAAAAAAAATAAATAAAATAAAAAAAAAAATAATAATCAAAAATAAAAAAAATAATAAATAAATAAATAAAATAAAAATAAAAAAAAACGACCTACCGACTCTAAAATTTTTGCCACGATACAGGAAACACACATATTTTTTTTTGCCTTAGTTAAGTCGAAGATAGTGGCTGAGTCTGACTGCAAATTTTAGATTTTCTTTTCCAAGAGTCGTCAATGAAAAGGATTGATACTACTGTAAAGTATTAATGCCATGGTAGTAAAATCGTGGATGTGGAGCATCTTCCTCAAAAAAAAAAAAAAGTTAACAATCCCATTCATTGCTTTGAGTCATGATAGTTCGCAGCAGAAGGAGCCGTCATTTCCTTTTTGATATGGTCTTATTGTGTTTATGGTGTTATAGCATGTAATATTTTATTAGTTGTGTCTCGGCGTCGATTTTGTTTTCCACAAACTGTTAATATCGTAAATCTTCATTTCAGGTTGTGTTGCAAGGGGTAAGTTGTTGTACCCAACATATGAGATAGTATTACTGTTAGTATTAGAACTGTCGTGACAATGAGGTTGATCCTGATAACATCAGTGACCGGCCACTGTCTGTGTAATTGATTTCTTTGTGCTCCGTGTATACCATTCTTAAGGCAAGATTTCACGGACATTTTTTCTTTCACAAACTAACTAAATTTGTCGCAGAAAAATATGCTCGTGTAAATTCAATTCTGTGGCGAAGTTTCATTATCAAATATCTGTGACAAAGGTGAGCTTGCTAAGTAATATAAATAATCTTTGCTGTGTGTGAACGCAAACTCATTGCCAAAGTTTCTGTGTCAATTAATCTTCGTCAAAGAAAAATTGTCCGTGGAAACTTGGCCTCACGACATTCGTTACACAGAACTGAAACAAAGCTTGAAAACAATCCCACGTGGGATTGAAACCCATATAAGAAATGTAATGCTTTGTACTTAGCAGTAATATTTTAGTTGTGTTATTGTTTTCCAAATAATCCTAAAAATAAATGTGTTATTATCATCACTTTCATCAATAAGATAAGTCACAGTCTAAAACATGATCAACATAATCATTCACCCAGAAAAATCTCAGACGATTGCTTCAGCAAAACACTTGATACCTTTTTTTCCTGGTTGTATTCAAGGGTTAGTAAATTGATCAAAGGTCATTCCCGCTTTTTGCGTTAGCTGGTTTACTGAACCTCCTATTGTAATTGCTATTTCTCCAGTTGGCCGTCTTAGTCCGGCACAGAAACCTGGAATATCAGCCAAAGCGTGCATACCGTCTATAGAAAATGTTTTTGCTTTTTTTTTGAAAGAGGATACAAAGTACATTACAATACCAATTGATGCCACTCTGGCATCCTTGGGCAACTCGCTGAAATCAAGATGGCGTCCAAGATGGCGGCCTTACGGATTATTTACATGAAATGAAACCATATAACACTCGTATTATTTTTAAATTGCTTTCATGGTCAATAAGTTGTGAAGTTAAATCATATGAATCATTTCGTCATTGGACAGTTTGTTAGATACAAGATGGCATCCAAGATGGCGGCCAAAGGTGTTATTTACATGAAATTGACACAAATAACACTCATATTATTTCTAAATTGCTCTTTTATGGTCAGTAAATTGTAAAAATAAATGATATGCATCATTTCATAATTGGACAGTTTGCTAGATACAAGATGGCGTCCAAGATGGCGGCCAAAATAGTTTATTTAAATGAAAGTAACACAAAATACACCCCTGTAGTTTATGAATTGCGATCAAGGTCATAAAATGGAAAATTAAAGTATATACATCCTTGAACATAATATTACAACATATCAATTTGATGTATCCCTAAATGACAACAAAGGAGATAATCATACTGTAAAAATAACGAACATCTGTGATATTTTTTCTCTTTTATAGTTACTGAATTTTTGCATATTGTGAAACAAGCCACTGCCAAAACACGTGGTAGACATGCATTAGAGAGAAATTTGTTGGATAACTTTTGATTGTTGGATGCCGAGATTGCTCAGGGGCATTGTTCAAATTCGTGAGATATCTACAGATATACCTTTACAGATACATGTTCAATTATGCTATCACATCCTAGTTGTAGTGGTTTCACATGCATATCCCGAAAAATCAAACAAGATGTTAACAGCGTAATGTCTTTCCTCTACCTGAGATAGTCATCAACATATTGTATCTGGGAAAAATATGACCTAATATAGCATAGAGTAACCCTGTTAAGTGAGGATTGACCAGGAGTACAAACAATGCGGAGTCCGCCATATCTAGACAAAGAAAACCAGTAAGCGATATTATCACCAAGTACGCTTATCCAACAACTGAGTTTTTGTTCCCTTCTTTTCATTTATTTTGTCGGCCGTGAATGCCTTTTCGGACACAGCTGGAGAGAATGGTATCCGGCTCGGTGGCGGAGTACAATTATTAGATATGCAGTTGCAAGAACGCCAATACATACTAATCATCATTGTGAACAGTTACTAATTCATGTAAGTCTTATTTTGTTTTCATGTATGCCTTTCTGCAATGGTGTATGTGAAAAATCATTACTTTTAAATGAATAAGATTCATAAAAGACATTGTGTAAGGCCCGTAGTGGAACAACGCACGACCAACCACATCAACAATTGAGAAACTGTCCAAACTAACAGTGCTACTGCAATGATCGACCGTCCTGTAAAGTTCCAACACAGAAGACCAGAACAGAAAACAGAATGCTAGATCTAGATATATAGTAACAAAATGTCAGTCTCTCCAAACCTCCGGCTACTGAGTGCTACGAAAGCATATCACTAGAGTTGAACCTTCTGTGGAATGAGTTGTTTGAAAACTGATGCTTGCCAAATCACTGGGATTCTTCATTGCATTGGTATAACCCATTAATCATCTACAGCCCTAAACTCACAAGATGTTTTATTTTCGCTTTATCCAAATAACAATGCTGTTTTCAGTGTTTCTGTTCTCATTTGAAGGGGAAGAAGAAGATCGCGATCGTGTGGGACCCACAGACCCGTAATAGAATTTCCTTATTGGCATTCAGTGCGGTTTCAGTCATTTTGGCATTTCATGGGTATTACAACTTTTTGTTTAAAATCGCCACAAAGGCACATTTTATTTTCATGTTGGCACATAAAAGTCACTTCTTTGCTGAGACAGTGGCCAGCCGATCACAACCCATTAAATTCATCATACAGTTACCAGCCAGATCATATAAGTCTCATTTTACCCTCCCCATCCTATTCCTGCTGTACCGGACAGTTAGCAGTTTTCAACTGTTACAGTTGGTTTCAACGATAAACGACTCATCTGATGGATTTGTGGACGTCTGCGTCGAATACAAAGATTCACGGATGGATGAAATAGAGAATTCTGGATGAATCTAAATGTAATGGAGACGGAATAAACTATGTGGTCGTGTTAGCTATACTGCACATTTGTACTGCTTTGAGGTACAGACCGGCTTCTACAGCGAGTGTAGGCTTCATATGCAGCTGTTACATGAGAACAAAAACATTTCCTCTAATGACTCTGAGATTAGTACCAAAGGAATAGTTGCTCTTTCACAATGTGACTGATGATTTGTTGACTAGGAAGTCGATCCATAACCAAAACAGATTAGACCTACTAATCCCCACATTATCGATTGTAACCCCTATCCAACCCCACTGTAGGCCACACCAACCCATATTTTAGTCTCTAAACATATCTTACACAGCCAATGGCCTTTTAGCACGTCGTCATACTACGTGAAACCCAATCCTACCCATCTAACTCTATTCTACCATATCTGACTGCAAACATATTCTACCTATACCTTTGAAACAGTCAGGCGAAAGTTTCTAGCATTGTAATTATTTGTAATGCTTTAATAGACAGGATCGCTTCACAGAAGATTACTAATGTATAATCTTCTACATGTATTTGTAACAGCTTATTCTTAAATTAAACAAAATTTCCTAAAATCAAAATTATGGCGGTTATATTGGCGGTTTGGGCACTCACTTTTTGTTGAAAGTTTGTGTAATAAAACACAGAAATGGAATTTTATTTAATTTCTTTATATCCAAACACATTTTATCCACTTTCCGGTGGCCATGTTGAATTTTAGCAGCCATTTTTATTTTAGCTTTTGCTACATATTTATGAACAATCTTAAATTTATGGCTTAAACAATGTCATGTTTTTTACATTAATTTTTTCACATATATGGATGAAATTCTAGAACAATAACATTTTGTCGACCATCTTGGATTTTAGTGGCTATCTTTATTAATTTTGCTTTTGTTGCATACATGTAGTAATGGAAAAAATGTCTTAACTTGAAGTTTTCTCCACCACTTTAAATGGCATATTTTAACATTTCATGACATACACGTAAGAACTTTTATCAAAATCCCTTATTTTGTCAGCCATCTTGGATTTTGATGGCCATCTTGATTTTGTTTATTTTCATTTTGTTGTATTTTGATGAAAAAGACTAAATTTTATTAATTCTCAAATTTTAAGACAAGCATTTAGCATTTCATCAGATATCTGTGCGAAATTCTATCAAAAACCCTTCTTCTGTCGGCCATATTGGATTTTGGCGGCCATCTTGAATTGCAAAAACATTTTCTATAGACGCTATTGCATGGTCATCTTGGGTTCATGCCGGACTATCTTCGACGTTTCCGACCAGGTCCGACATAAACCGGCCTTTACAGTCTCAGAAAAAGGATAGAAGCTGGAAAGTTTGGATTTAACAAGAGAATTCTACTATCCGTGTAGCGCTGCACACCTGATCTGCGCCTTTGTTTGCCCATAGGCAGAAATTCGGTTTTCTCATAATGCGGCACAAATTATGTAGTCTTCTTCAAAGTCTCAGTCAGATGCTTTCCCTTATTTGAAAGGTTAGGAAAGCTTAGAGTAGCTACTTAGTGAAAAAATACGTAAAGCGCAAATTAACAGGAGTTGGGGTAGGGCGGGTAGATTTATTAATTTAAAAGAAGCAACAGATAACGGAATAGCAATACAAATTAAAACTGAGATCATTTAAGAGCAGTGAACATATTAATGAGAAAGGGGATGGCCCAAACCGCGGTTTCGACTATTAAAGTCTCGTCAGTGACCCTTGAGATTTGGCAACATGCAGCCAAAGAGAATTACTGAAATTTTGCAGCTTTCAACAGGGAAACAAAGATTAGTATGGGACCAAGTATATTAAACATTGGTTAGAAAATAAATCTTAACCGATAATAAATTTCTAATTCCTCAGAATAACCTCGCTGATCTCAGAGGACCAAAAAGTAAATATAACCTGCACTATGGATGATATACGGGGAGACGTTTTAGGACCGCCACACGGCACAACACCAGCTGCAGCAATAGCAAACAAAAATTATACCTGAGATCCTTTAAGAGCAGTGAACATATTAATGAGAAAGGGGATGGGCCATACCGCGGTTTCGACAATCACTTATGACACATGTAAACAGCATACATTTCATATATTAATACATAGCTGATTGACATACTTGGTGAAAAGGTCAAAGTCAAACATGGTAAAAACAATACAGCAATTAATATCTCATTAGCATTCTACATCAGTCAGTCTACGTCACCAGAACTTTGTTATATAAATTGTCAGCATTGCAGTGTAAACTGATAGAACCTAGATGATTAGTCAAGGAACAGTGAATGTAGTTGAACAACATGCGTTCCAAGGAAGGCTGTAATGGATGTGATGATTGATGGGGTATACAGGTACCATACTAGAGAGAGAAACGACTACAGAATGGCTTTCTGTTGTTATTAGTGGTCTTGATTTAGTTCTTATACACGTATCACTTTATTTTGGCATTTAATGACATGTTGTTAGCCAATGAACCAACTTCTGGACCATTCTTCAGGTAACCGCCGTAAGGTTGACGCAGTAAAATCGGCGAAACCTCTCTCGTTCCACGTTAATTGTCAAGCTCTAGTTCGTTTTGTTTCTTGTTTTCGATGTCAGTGTCAGCGAGTCACGCATTCACAGTTCAGAAAGGCTGTTCTCTTTATTAACCATTTGTTTTAGTGCATATTAATTTTCCTATTTCCATTTTGGTTTCAAGGATGGATGATTGTTTATGATTATATTTATGATTACGCAAGTCCGTCGTGATTGTTTGCGTCTTTCTTCATCCCTTCGTAAACAACAGACTAATTTCTTAGGAAACCAACACACATAAACCAGGAACAGATTCACTTAGAGGTTTTATCTAAGGTGATATAATTCCTCGAATTTACTGTTAAATATAATCGTGATAATAAGTATTCTATCAGTCTATTCTATCAGTCTATTCTCGTATGAAAAAATATCACCTTCAGATAAACTAATAATGGAATCAACAGGGTGTCGAAACAGAAGACAGTAGGTCAGAGATGTTCGCAAGTACTACATAAATAAGAGTAATTGGTGAATTACTATCAAAATGTCAAAACTCATTATTTTTGAAAATGAGAAATGCTGCCTTTTTAATTATTAGGACCCTGTGTGAAAGAAGATAGATAATTTTGTTATTGGCATTACAGTAGAGATGCAAAACCATAAATGCCTCCTACTTGACGAAAAAATAAACTTTTGCCAGTTTGGAAACGGTCTTCAATGAGGGTCAATTTCCCAAAATTAAGCATTATGATCCATGCCATGTCTTTTGAATGTTTTCTTTGCTTTTGAAAGATCTACTTTTCATTTAAAGATATTTTAATCACAGGTTCCAACTAAAGACGCCTGTAATAGTACTAATAACTCATGTTTCAATGAAGAAGTGAATAACCAGCACTTGTATCTTTTCATATTGCAAAGTGCGCCTTATTGTTTTGTTATTTTGATCGTCAAACACACTTATGATGAAGCTAATTATTTCTCCTATTAAGGATGTGGTACTCAAAAAAGCAAATGAAAAACACAAGAGCATTAGTGTTTGATACGACAAATTCAAAAAGGTCAGAGCAAATATAACACAGAGGATCACAATTAACGTTTTAAGCGTTTAACATGTTGATTTTAAGTAAATCTATAAACTGGATCATTTTACTGCCGTGGATTTTAACGGTGTGTGACTCTCAAAATAAGGCCATACAGCACTTGAACCTCAAGTTCAACAGATTAAACAGGATAACGAACGGTTTACAAAAGGACGTGGAAGATATTTGGTTGGCACTATCAAACACAGGGGTCACGCCAACGGTTCTAGGTAATGTAAATCAGGATAAGAATAACACTGTACAAACAGATACCCACTCTGAAGAGGTACTGGAACTGATTAACGGGACAGTTTCTGATGTGAAAGAATTAAAGGCGGAGGTTGAAGAACTTATCCTTTACGCTCAAAATGGCCTAAAAAATGAAAAGGCTTTCATTCGTGGAATTCTGAGAGACATACAAATAGGTTTAAATGATCATGAAGCAAATACTAAGAATAACATTGCAGAGATGAAAACCTGGAAGCAAAACTTTGAACTTACGCAGAGACAAACTATAGAAGACATGTTTCAAACATTTACAACCAAATCTGCAAATGATGACCACGTTTTACTGGTTAACGTTACAAGCAATTTCGAGGCCAATTTAGCAGAAAATGCAGCGTCAGTAAAGGATAGATTTGAAACAGTCAATCAGCATTTCACTTCAATGGAGAAATTCGTTACGAATGCAGTGTCTCTTGCAAAGCACGAAATATTGGAAATACTACGAGAAAGGCTTGGAGCATCTTTAACATGCGAAGAGGATTGGGACAGTTTTGATGATAGCTGTTACCTCTTGAGCTCTGTAGAAATGGGATGGGATGATGCATGGGACTATTGCGGTTCCATAGGAGGCTATCTTCTTGAAATAGATGGTTCGGAGGAGATAAACTTTGTTCTTCAGAAATATAATACACATACATACCTCTGGGTTGGCGGTAATGACAAAGAAAAAGAGGGCACATTTTTGTGGCAAAATAGCAAAAAGGCTATTCCAGCTGATTACTTCTACCCAGGAGAGCCAAATGATAGTGGGGGAGAGGATTGTGTTCAATTGTATTGTCAAACTGTCGGTAAATTGAATGATGATAAATGTGCAAAAAAGTTCCATTTTATTTGTGAAAAGTCCAAATATACATTTTAATGGCGCATTGACGACACATTTATCCAAATAAACTTGGTAGCAGACACCTATACATTGCCTTGTATGACATTTGTTGCAAAGAAATTGTATCCGAGTTGTAACCAACATGATAACAATTATACAAGTGAAATTTTCTTATCATGTATAGCCTTTACAAGCATTTTGACTGTGTAGCTATAATAATATTTGTTATTGCTATAAGGTGCAAACTCTTCCACTACATAAAACATGAACGGTAGCAATACATTGTATCATATGTAAATGAGACATTGCCTGTGTCTGCAAGTGTTCCGGCAACAAGAAGAAATATCCCTGGAACACATGGGTAATACAGTTGTCGTTTGAAACACATGTAAGAAATATTCGAGGAGTCTTTTGAACAAGAGTCACTTATTTGTCGGCGTTAAATGTCGGCAACAGCAGCAGCTAGAATTGGCTCAGCGGTTATAGCATTGTACGAGGATGATCCAATAATGAATGAGACTTTTTGAATTAATCCTATGTAAATAAACTTGGCTTATTGTTAATATATTGTTAACATTGCTCAATATAACACGCACATGAGACACTGGTTGAAAGTCACATCTAGACAACTACCTTTTGTTGCTTAGCAACGGGAGAATGCGAGTCAAAGGTCCTTGGCCACGTAGCAATTATGCACATAAACTGGGTTGCCATGGCAACCGGTGATAAAAAGTCCTATCATGGAATATTGTTATTTATAGTTATCATTACTAGCTTTATGCTCTGCAAATATCTCTTACATACAGCTGATAATTCAACTAGGCTGAGTGTTTTTGCGAGAAAAGACGGATTTTGTTTGCGAAAAAATTCAATGATTTTTGGGGTAGGGGTGAGAAATATCTTATATCCTGAGTATAAATGACAAAATAAATTGTTTTTGATCTTAAAATGATCAATTATGGGGTAAATATTGCAAATGAATTACAAAAGTGACACTTGACCTTTTCTTTTTATGTTGCCTAGCAACTATAGAATTTGGAAAATGCTATTAGCCATAATTCATATAGTAAAATGGTTGCTAGGCAACCACCTCTTGATCACGAACGCAAGACTAGATTTGACCGAAGAAAAATATTTCAGAGATGAATGTTAACACAGGCAGTACTCAATTATGATAAGAAACCGTTATTAAATTTTGTGACATAGCGAGATATCTATAGGCTATGTTTGTACAAAGGGCAAATGGTGGCCATAGGTGCTGCACGAGCAGTTCTTAAATAACCATAGCAACCAAAGTCATCTACCAAATTTGGTAAAACATGCCCCAAAGAGAGATCAGATGTGTATCTTGTAAACCAAAGTAGTAAACTTTAGCCAGTCAATAGGGTTTATAAAATAAGAGAAAAGTCTCAATCATTATTGGATCATCCTCGTACAGTATGTTGACGTCATTATCCATGATCATTGAGTAATGGAATGAAACATGTTTGAATCAAACGTCAAGGGGCCAAGTTCATTTTTTAAAATACCCCTGTTTTATTTATTTATTTTTTTTTCGTAAACTTCATTTGAAAATTATTTTGACTCGGTATGGCTACAATAAGTTTACGAATATGTTGGTGAAACACAACAAAACATACGGTTCATTACAGGCTGAGAGTTTGTATTTAAAAACATCAGCAAATTATAATATCAAAGGTAGCTTCTATGGCACGGCTCGATTCTAGCTTTTCCTTGTGTGAATACCATGTATTATCAGGACCGGCTGTATCAAACTTTAATTTTAAATTAAAAGGCAGTTAATTTAGAATTAAATATCTCTCAATTAAGTCGGGTTGTACGAAACTTTTAATGACGAATGTTCGTCATAAAATCGACTAATTTGAAATTATTTTTAATGATGGTCAGGGGGTAGTTTTAATTCGTCATTATCGGAAAAGACGCAATCAGAAAGAAATTCCCATTCCAAAAACCGAGGCGGAAAAAACAACAAATTTACAAATAGGTACTAATACTTAGAACATATCGTAAGCCGATTAGCAGCTATTTCCCGATAGGCGGCCACTCAGTTACCCGAATTAAACTACAACTATGAAAACTTAGCATAAAAAACGACTCCAAAACATAAAACAAAAAAGAACCACAACATAAGTATCACCTTGGAACGATCAGTAATATAAAACTATTGGGGGGGGGGGGGGGGGGCTTAAACCGGTTTTAAAGGGCCATAACCTCACCCTCATCTTCTGCAGTTATTCACAACATTTAGTTAGTTGTTCGGTCCTCGTGGTGAATCTCTAACTAGTCAATGAATCATCATGGACAAACAAAGAAATCATGAAACCACTATGATGAATCAAAAACGAGGACTCACAGATTGAGTAAGCTGCCCGATGATGGAGATCCCCTGGGTTCCGAATAAATTACTGAAATCCGGAGCAAAAGATAAAAAAGCAACACAAAACAGTTGAACCCTGGTGGGTCAAGCAACAGACAAGAAGCTCCGGCCCCAACCAACTAAAACACGGCTAACAAACCTTTAAATGCGTAACCGCGGTTAAGAAAAGAAATCCGAAGTTCACGTCCTTCCAGTTTCAGATGACCAACAAAAGGTAAACAAACTTTAGCAGCTCGTGTTTCCGAGTAAAATATTTTGATTCGAAGACAGATATTATAATTCTCTCAATGCTATTTTATTAGTGAGACATTGCTATATTTGGATCCCAAAGGATTTCCAGAAACTTTTCTTTATAATCATGATTTTCATTCCCTAGCCCAAAACACATGTTGGGATTGCATTGTACACGATGAAAATGTGGGTCAGTCGCAGGGATATTTTTAGATTTCCGCTAATTACTTCCATATAAACGGAATACAATACTAGTGGAGCAAATATCATGGGCTATCTTTCAAGGGGGTGGTCTATGGAGTACCACATTTGTTTCTATATACCAAAATGTTCGTATTGGTCTGTAGTTTTGAAATCCAGCGTTTGCCACCTTGGCAACCCTTGCATAACTCCAGTATTCAAGATGGCGTCCAGGATGGCTGCTATTTCTTAAAATCAACCCCTATACAAAAATGCATCATAATTTTCAAGTGTTTGCATTGTAATGGTATTTTAGTGCCCCATTTCATGTAAGAATGATATATTTGTCTATTTCAAGTAAAAAACCTGACAGTTTAGGTAAAACAGTTGTAAAAATCATATTTAAATTCACAAATGCACGTGCCCAAGGTTTTTCACCTCGGAATGTTTGTTTAATGGCTCATTATTTATGATCAGATAGTTATGGCTGCTACATGTATTTTACTTCTTTACTATCAAATATAATATTTTTAAACATTTTATAGAAACAGAAATTGTTTCTTCACACAATATTCATGCTTAAAAACAGGTTTTAGACATCCAACCCAACACGGAAAAAACAACAAAAAGTACATAATTTCCTATACAAAATACACTTTAAAATCTAATTTGTTTTTGATTCTATATACATGTACCATAGTGTTTATGTTGGTCTTGGTTTGTAGCATAAAAATACAGTGTCTGCCACCCCTGTAAAACACAAGATAGCTCCAGTATTCAAGATGGCATCCAAGAAGGCCGTCAAAATTTACAATTCTGAAAAAAATTGACACATATGTCCCTTGACTTTTGTTTAGAAACAAATACGCTTAAATTGAGCTATAAACACTTATAGTTATCTTATTTTTGTTATTTTCATGTGTTTTCCATTGTTAAAACTACATTATGCATAGATATTCTAGATATGAATGGAGTAAGGTCTCACTGACAAAGCAAAAAAGAACAAAAAATACATATTTTCCTATACATTATAGGCTCTTGAATCGTGATTGTTATTGATTCTATATACCAAATAGTTTGTCTTGCAAGCTTTTTGAAGGTTTGAAGCTTTTAAATCCAGCATTGGTCGCCTCTGCAAACCCAGCATAACTCCGATTTTCAAAAAGGTATCCAAGAAGGCCGTCAAAATAAAACATTTCGAAAAATAAGCTACATGTGTCCTTTAACCTTTGTTTACTAACAAAACAGTTAAAAAATCAAGCTAAAACACTTAGATCTATCTTTTTAAAAATATTTTCATGAATATATTTCTTTGTCAATATTACATTATGCATACAAATCTAGAAATGCATGGGGTAAGGGCTGGAGTATGTTTGAACAGATGCAACTTAAATTCGTTTTAATAATCTGAATCACTGTAATTTTCCTCTGTCAACATGCCTGAAAAGATAGTATGCACATTTGTGTATATAACTACATGTACATTAATTTCTGACATTTATACATCACAGTGTATGGTTGTCGACACATAGAGCTTGTGCAGTATTCATCACTCATTTTTTTGCGTTAGCATATAGTGTCATTCAATAGCTCTGGAGTTGCAACTGATAGTGTTACCAATGATACTAAGCATTTTATTTTATCATTCATTGTCCAATTCAAATCTTAAGTCTGATTGTGATTTAAGTTCTTGAACATAGTGCAACCCATTCCGCCAAATATGCAGTTGATAGACACACCTCAGGCAATGACACCCGAAACTGTTATCTGTCGAGGTAGCTTTTTAGCCATCAACAATATTGCCTTCTCTGCGCACAGTGAGTTTAAAGACAAACTGTTTTTGTTACGAACTTAGACCACCTATGATCCTCCGAGTGTTCTAAATCTTCACCTAGATGGTGCAGATCTATATTCGTTTCAGGACGCTGCATAATGTGATAACAAAGCTAAATGAAAATAACAATCAGGAAATGGCGCATTTGGTTAGTTTACATCTACTGCCTTTTCGTTATTGTCAAAGTTATCGGTAACTCCCAGTATAAGCATACCCCCTGATTTCTGACGTAATTTCTGAGGGGACGGTTCCACTGAGGGAGTGTTAGCTTGTGTGCTGATGATAAAACTCGCCTCATTTCAGGGTATGTAATCATACATCGAAGATAAGCTATTTGTTAAATCAAAGGATCTACTCCAGATTTGATAATGTACAACAAGACCTACATGTTTTGGGTATGCAATAGAAATCGCTGCTTTTGCAACATTACAAGCAACTTAAAGACAGTGCAAGTCTACTGAAGCTCAGCCGATATGTCTGAAGCATTAGCAAATCTTTCATTGCTCACACTTGAAGCCGACCATTTGTCTAGTACAGTAAAATATCTTGAAAGGCTTGCAATGGTGGCAGATTGATCCATTACAATTTCAATGTTTCTAAGAATACCATTTATAAACATACCGATAGTTTTATGATTTATCGTACCTTCTGCTATTATTTAAAAGAAGCCTGTGTGCATCATCAGCTGAAATGCTTTGGTTTAATTTTCATAGTTGATCAAACATATTCAGTGCTTCAGCCACACTTATTCGTACCAAATCAATCTCAATACGTAAATGATAATTTGGACCATAACTTTTTTTAAGTACCTAATTGTTAGTTTAGTTTTTCCCACCTCGGCTTTCGGAGTGGAAATTTCTTTCTGATTGCGCATTTTCCTGATCATTGCCTACTTGTACCTTCTCTATATTGTTTGTTTTATAACATTCTATGTCATATAACCCAGCTTTCGAACTCCAGGTATTTAAATTTGTCTATTAAGTGGAAAACTACGTAAATGATAATTCTGGCCATAATTAAATAAAAAAGGCTCTTTATATGGATTGTTTTTATAACATTCTATGTTATATAACCCAGCTTTCTAACTCCAGGACCCAGTTGTTCAAAGCATTGTTAGCTTAACGATATCGTTAAGACATAAATTTGTTAAGCAAATATCAGCTAAAGTAACAAATACACTGTTATTTTTTGTTGAAAAAATGTGAGAATCCTTTGCAGTGCAAAGGATTCTCACATTTTTTCAACAAAAAATAACAGTGCATTTGTAATATTGCCATTTGAAATTTTAACAAATCGTTAACTAACGACATCGTTAATTTTGAACAACTGGCCCCAGGTGTTTAAATTTGTCTATTAATTGGATAACTCTACAACTTGATTTTCGTTCATTATTGAACTTTCATACTCAGCTTTTAGCTTTCAACCTGTATCTGCATATTTAAATGAAACAGAATTATCCTTAGCATGCTCAGTGTCATAGCTGAATGTTATATTCTAATGTGCCATTGAGCAAACAGCTCTTTTTACTGCACAATATATTGCTCCAGCAGCAACTAAGTCACCATTTGGAAGGTCCATTAGTACATGTATGTATTGCACTTTGAAGTCATTGCCTTTCTCCGTTCAACAACTCTTATAAATACATCAATGTTACAATCACCAATTGCGCATGCTAACATCGACCAGCTTCCACTTACTTTACTTTCATTTCTAATAGGTCACAAATCTCGCCACAAATAAACAATTATTCTTTCAATCAAAATACTTTGTAGATGATATGGTACTTCTAGGGTTAGTCTAATCATTTCTTATGTTTGACTTTACCTCTATACTGTTTTGCTTTATTGCTCTGATAAGTGGATTTACAGTTCTTTTGGCACCACAGCTTGCATAAACCTTGTACATAAATACTCAAAGCATAATCAGTTAATGAGGAATTAGAACCTACATATGATTATAGTGTCGAAACAAAACATGGTTTGGTATTATTTTGTTTTATATAGCGCCATATGGTACATCCATGTCTGCACCAAGGTTGTATTAATTGTAATATTAATACTGCACCAAAATTATATTAATTGCAGAACCAGAATTTGTAAATTACATTTGTAATAAGATTGCGGAGCTTATGATGTACAAGAAAATAAGTTTTCTTTGTTGCTCTTTTTCTTGCCGGGCAAGAAAATTCCACTCATTTCTAGAATAAATACATCTGGACCTTCCTATAACTCAGTTCAAGAAACATAGTTTTTGATATAGCACTGATCATAGCTGGACTCCAAATGGTCATTTCATACTACCTTTGGTATATGTCTATATACTTTACTCTCGTTATAACACAAATTGAATATAGCTAACACAGAGATTGGTTTGAACCCCAACAATAGTGTTATAAAAAGGTTATGGTGTCTGAATAATTTTCTTTTAACAAGGAAAAAAAACACATGAAGATAACATTAAGAAAATGTTCTAAGTGTTTTCCAACTTGATTTTAGCTTTTATTACCTAATGAAAGTCAATGGACATATTTGGCTTATTTTTCGAAATTCTATATTTTGACGGCCTTCTTGGATGCCATCTTCAATACTGGAGCTATACTGTGCTTTGCTGAGGTGGCAAACACTGGATCTTACGCTAAAAACTAAGACTGAGACAAACACTATGGTATATAGAATCAAAAACAAATAAGATAGAAGAGCATATTTTATATAAGAAAATATGTACGTTTTGTTGTTTTTTTCCGTGTTGGGTTGGATGTCTAAAACCTGTTTTTAAGCATGAAGCTTATATAAAGAAACAATTTCTGTTTCTCTAAAATCTTGACAGATATTATATTTGACAGAAAAGAAGTAAAAAAGCAGCCATAAATATCTGATCATAAATAATGAGCCATTAAACAAACATTCCTAGGTGAAAAACCTTGGGCACGTGCATTTGTGAATTTAAACATGATTTTTACAACTGTTTTACCTAAATTGTCAGATTTTTTACTTGAAATATACAAATATATCAAACATGAAATGGGGCATTAAAATACCATTACAATGCAAACACATGAAAAATATGATGCATTTTTGGAGTAGGGGTTGGTTTTAGGAAACGGCAGCCATCTTGGACGCCATCTTGAATAGTGGAGTTATGCAAGGTTTGCCAAGGTGGCAAACGCTGGATTTCAAAACTACAGACCAAGACGAACATTTTGGTATATAGAAACAAATGTGGTACTCCGTAGACCACCTACTCCTATTTCTAAGCTACTTTTTGAACCATATTTGCTCCACTATACAGCGCGCAGATAATTTTAACATTGTGTGAGGTCTGTAGACAGTTTCGTTGCCTCTGGCCACTGTATTCTATGCATATGTGGTTAAAAGCTGTGTCAACATTTCGGTTACGAATTTAATCATTAGAATGATAGCAATATAATCATTATATATAACACATGTATTAAAGTTTTTGTTTTTGTAAATAATTTTACGCTGAAGATTTATATGTCACATTATGTCGTCCTCTCTTAATAGGTGATAACTCAAATTGGTGTGTTTGTGATATTTGCAGTGAAAATGTTTGATATAAAATAATACAAACTGTCTATGCAATTTATGTAATACAATAGTTCGAAAAATATTAATCCAAGTTCACATGCATGATATTCCTGTTCATGAAGACGATTTTACCGCATTCTGTATACTTTAATTTTTTCCTGATTTTATGTCATTCTAAACGCTTTACAGGAAATAATAAATACCATAACTTGAACCGGTAGAGGTTTTCAAACGTATCTTGACATATATCCATCATATTTTTATAATTAAATGCGTAACCATCTTTTCCTTCCCTTCAAATCGGTAATGCCGGACACTAACACAACGAAATACTGGCACAGACATCAGTTGCAATTTAGTTAATATATATATCTGTAAATTTGTCGTGGAACAATCACTAAAATTTGATATTTACCAACAAATTGTCCAATTTTTAGTTGTATTTCGCCGACTTTGGCCGTGTTGTAATACCAGGTTCGAAGAAGGGAATAAATAACTCAAAGACCATCAAATTATTTTGCGAGCTACTTTGGTGCTGACCTACAATAGTAAATAAGTGACAAAAAAGCATTCATAGATAATCGATATATTTCTGTACTAAAATATAACCATCAATCGATCCTAGTAGTGTATGTTTTGTTTCCCTTTTCTTGGTCTTCATATGCTGAACCGGAAGGGCGTGAATCGGATTTTCTTTCTTTATCGGCGGTTACGCATTTAAAGGTTTGTTAGCCGTGTAAAATGAATAGCTGTAAGTCGTGGTAATCATAGAGTCTGACGCCCGACCCACCGGCGTGGAATTAAAGAAGGCAGCGTAGTTATCGACCTTGACTGGGTTAAAAACTAAGCATGCAGACTGTCGCATAACATTCATATTATACCCTATACGTCTGTAACGTGTAATGATTTTTCTGAACTGAAAAGAATTATCACTTTTCCGCGTTACGAAGTTTAGCGGAAAAGTTATGTCTTTGAGAAGTGTATATACGGTAAAAGTTGTTTGTCGTCGTTATGGAATGTATCACATAGAGATGACCAATCAGGTGTCTCGCAGAGGCGAGCCTCGTGGTATGATAAGAGTAGCGCATCAGTTCTAGCAAAGCACTCGAGGTGTTAACACGTACTTCAAGTTATGGACCCAGGAGACGCTCCAGGGCCTTCGGGCAACGTGAATCTAAATAATGAGATTATGTCTCAGTTGGACCAGTTAATTTCCACTAAGCTAGTGTCCTTTGAGAATAGGATTACGGAGTCGCAAAGAAACATTGCGGACAGTCAGTTGAACAAAATGAAGGAGGACATGTTGACCAACGACAACTATGTCTTTAAACGGAAAAGCTGTGAAGACCAGTTTAAGTTCAATGTCAAACTTTCTTCTAAGCTCAAGGAGGCGGACAGCGCCGTTAAAACTGGTGACGCGGTTGCAGCAAGTGGAACTATCTCAGAAGGTTTGGACTTAATTTCTAGCAGGCAAAAAGTTATTCGCCTAGCGGATTCTAGTGATTTGGGGTGGTCCGTGGTTAAGGATAATCTATCGGACATCTTGGTCTTCAATTTGGGAAATGTACCAGCATTTCATCTAATTAGAGCAAAAGTGGGTGGCATTTTTAAATCGAAATTTCACACAACATACCGTAATATGATTATCTATTCCTCGAGACTCGATACACAAAATCCAGATGTCACAGTGCAACGCATTTCGACATTTAAGCATGTCCAAGCACATGTTTTAATTTATTTGTGGTTCCGAAATGTTTGAAACAAACCCTGGGATACCATGACACAACAATTTACCTTATATACTCACCAACAAACATAGAAGGCAAATGCATAAGATATACTTTTTTTCAAAACCCTTACTATAGTTTTTGTTTGAAATGATGCTTAACATCCCAGTCAATAGCAAAGGTCATGTCGGGACGTGGCCCCCATTTTATTAGACTTTTACCAAAAAATGTGGATGTCATGACATCCAACTTGTGCTTCAAATAATTATAACCACCCAACTAAGCCACAAAGGCTTATACGTATGAATGGTTTGACTTGAACCACTTTTCCTGGGCAGGCTCAAAGGCAGTAATCAGCTGGTCAGTGAGTAGCGTATAAGCTTTATCTGGAGGCACAAGCAGCCCATCCATTTCTTTAGGCCACAATCATTGTGGTTAATGTTGCTTTAAGTCCCTGTCATACTCTTGGGAATTCTCGCGGCGTTTGCACGGCGTTCTTAAATTTTCCAGACCCAAGAACAAGAAATTATTTGTGAAAAGAGGAAGCCACGTCCTCACGGCGTCCTCGTCTAGTCCAATGCATTGCTACGGAGTTCGCACTGTGTTCTACCGCGTTCCTGCGGCGTTCTGGGTGGCATTTCATGGTGTTTGCACGGCGATTTCAGTGCGCTTGCGCGACGCTTTTGGTGTATGTACTGCGTTTCCATGGCGTTCTGGCACTGCGTTGACGGCTTGTAGGCAAAGCAGATATGATGTCTCAATCATTTGTTTGTTTGCTTTGTCTGCTGTGCCTGCATATACATGTACACAAATAGAAAACCAGCTAGTTGTTTGATAGACATAAAGAATGGAATTCTTACAAGTGCATCTCATTTAATTATTATTTTATTTGCTTTGTCATATTTAAAATCATTTTATTCGTCATTTTTGTGTTTTTGTCATACATGTTAAAACAAAACGCCACTGGACGCGGTAGAAGCTCCACATGAGCGCAATGAACGCGTGAAAACACCTTGCAAACGCGGTAGATGCTCCACGCGAGCGCCTTGATCGACGAAAGAACACCTTGCAAAATCCACTGAAGCACAGTAAGGTAAATTACACGCTGCGCGCTGCTTATGAGCGCGGCGTAAACGCAGTGAGATTGCGATGAACGCCGTAGAATCTCCGTGAAAACGCAATGGGCTACAAAGGCGTTTGCACTACGATCTCACTGCGCGCCCGCAGAGTTCATTGGGCTTTGGTGAATTTCTCACTGCGTAGCCACGGCGTCCTCATGGCGTCGCTCTTATTAAAACGCCGATTGATGGCGCTTCTTTTGGGCATGTGCAAAAGAAACACCTTCCCTTGGCGTTCTAGGATTTGCCACGGCGTTCGATGGACTTCCCAGCGCGTTGCTACGGCATTTGTATCATTCTCAAGTTTGTGTTCTGCATTTTTGTAGAAAGCCGCGCGATCTCAGCGATAATGCCACCCTGGTGTGACAGGGGTTTTATGCTATTTGGCTGTCATTTTGATAGAATAATACACATACTCGTATATGCGGAAAATTAATAGTGTTGGACACCTTTGCGTCACTGCAACGCGCTACAAACGTTATATTTGGTGAATGCTGAGACCTTAAGTAAAAATGCATGCTCATTCTTTAATGTTTGATATTGCAGGTTATAAGATATAACCGAGTTGATTTCGGGTGAAACTTTCTTCAAACTGATCTTCTAGCATAAGGCGGCAGAGGGGGGGGGGGACCCCCCAGGCCCTATGGAATTTGAAAATTTTACCTAAAAAGGTAATTTCTCAGGGGGGTGGGGTGGGGTCCATCCCCCCCCCCTCTTGTCCGTGACCAAAAATTACCATTTTCGTTGGACCCCACCTCATGAAAATTTCTGGATCCGCGCATGGACGGGGAGCCTGGTTTGCTAGTGCACAACTGATAAGTCATGGGTTCGGTCCGATTCCCGCCTCCATGGGTAAATAAATAACTGACTTAACACAACCATCCTATGAGTTAGTATTTACATTGTATACATGCATTAGGCCCAAGGTTTCAACTGACATGATTACAAATTAACATTTTGCGTGGGTTGCTTGTTTGGTCTTATAATTTCTTACGTCCCGCTTAATAATATAGCTATGGTCACATACGGATAAGCAAGCTCGGTTTGAAGTCTCATCAGAGAGGCTGAAGAATTCTTGGATCAATGACACCCTGGATACATCCCATTAGGCCAAAATATATATATTTATTAGATTCTCATCCAAATTTTTGAAAATTCTTTGGTGGGTGCATGGGTGACTTCTATTGTTCATTTTAGGACACACACTTTGACTCTCTACAAAGCCTAGTGTCTTAATATTTTCTTAATATTTTTTTTCATTTATCCATTAAAAGACACACTCTCAGACCGCTACACTGGCACGGCACCATTTGCGTCAAGCGTTTTTTTTTTTTTTTTTTTTTTTTTTTTTTTTTTTTTTTTTTTTTTTTTTTTTTTTTTTTTTTGACCGTGTGATGGTCTCGGGGTGTATGTGTCCATTGTGCAGCAAATTCACCTCTTGCTCGGTTGCACCATGGGGTTGAGTCTATCAAGGTTGGATACCAAAAATACAACAACAACAACAGACTATTAAGCGAATTGAATTTATGCACAATTATCTTTAATTTCTATTTAACACATGTTTTTAGTTCTTTTACGACCAAATTAAAACTATGATTTTGTGCAGGTTTTGAACAGGGGCGGGTGGGAATGAGAATCTCAAAATTAATTTTCTTTGGCCTTAGACTTATTATACCAGGTTGACCAATGTTTTGCTTGACCGACTTTGCCCAAGGACTATCTTATAAGGGGACACAATATAGGCAAGTTTCAGAGGTCATTTTTCGTTGTCATTTTTTTTTTTTTTTTTTTTTTGGCTTCGCTGTTGGTGTGAGTAACCTAAAGCAACAAGTTCTATTATAATAATAATAATAATAATAATAATAATAATAATAATAATAATAATAATAATAAAAATAATAAATAAATAAACTTTATATATTTTAGGAAGACAACACATTTAGCACAATTGCCAATCTTCCATACGGTCTTCCAGTGAATACAGTCAGACCTTTTTTATTATTCAGTCATTTTCATATATTTTGTTATGTAAGTAATACTATATTTTGATAGAAGAGAATCCAGTGCTTTCCTTATAATGCTGAGCGCCTTGTAGCAAAGTAACCACTGGTACCATATCAACCGTCTTATTTATAACGTGACCCAGGATCCAACCTACGACCTCCCGCTTCCGAAACGCACATTCTAACCATTACACTATTGGGACCGGTGTGACGGTGTTACATGGCTTTAATAATGTTAAACATACGTTTGTCCAGGGAGCTACCATACAATATGCGATTTCCATAATAATATTCAGACATTATACATGTAGGTAACCACGGACCAACATGACTTGTGTTGGCGTATGGTATATACCAGCATCTTGCGATATCTTCCTATGGCTTTATTCGATGGCCTGGGACAATGCCACATACGGAAATCACTGCAAACTTAAACATGTGGCTTACGTACGGAACATGTATGATGTTCGAACGAACGGAGACTTTTGATTGCGACCTTGTTTGCTATGGCTTGCTTCTTTTCCAAGGCTGACAAGGCTTGAATTATATTATCTGCTCTTTCTCAAACCATGCTTTATTGTTACAATATTTGTTTGAAAGGTAGTATCACTGCCATATTATCACTCGCATTATAATTTTATATGCTATATATGTATAGAGTCCTTGTAGAATCGTATGAAATGTGTGCAGAAGGTCGCCATATGGACGCCACACGGAAATGTTAAATCTTGCATAGTTCGAACGCCGTTAGTTAATTGCAAGCCAAGGCATCCATTACTTAAACCACTTAAACCCCGCTGCAAACAACCCTGAGTTGGCAGACTCGCTTGTTACTGGTTTCTATTTGAGTCGCCGCATGGGAAAACAAACTCTGCATAGGCGAAAACAAAGACGCAGATCAGCTTCGCAGTAACTGCGAAGCTGATCAGCGCCTTTTTTTCGCTTCACAGATAGTACAATATCTCTTCTACTTTAACCCAAAATTTCAAGCTTCTAGCCTGCTTCTGTGACTGTACAGGCAAGTTTGTGTCAGACCTGGTCGGAGCGCATATCGGTGGTTTTCTCACGCACAGGCTCATTTATGAATGACATCAACAAAGAGAAGTGACAAAAGCGCCTCAGACATTAATTATTGGTTTTTATGACATTCTTTGTCGATCAGTGTCGGTGACTGTCGGCGAGTGTCGGCGAATTTTCTCATTCTTTATCGGTGACTTGTCCTGTCTGTCAGTAGTCATGTCGGTGAGTTGGATGTCGGTGAATATTTGCTGTCGATGAGTTGTCATGTCGGCCAGTTGTCTGTCGGTGAGTTGTCATAGATTCGGGCCCTAGGTAGTGCTTACGCAGCTGTTACGCACCTGTAGGTAATCAGTATGTCTCACATACGCCATGTACATACGTCGTGATATGTCACAAGAACAGAATTTGTTTGTCAGCATGCGCAGCTTGACCACCAATTGCAGATTAAGAGAGAGGGGTTCGAAGCGATTCCGCCCCCACCCCCATTTTGAACCATTTCAATTTCGTGGAAGAAATAAGAGCAATCAGGGATGTTGTACAAAACGACCCCGCCCCCAGTGGGGTTGAATCCCCCCCCCCCTCCTTTTCAAATCCTAGATCAGCCACTGACCGCAATAAGCCTCAGACCCCAGCGTTTAAAAAGTTCACACACATCACTGATACACTGCTCATATAAATAGTGAGACAGTATCCGTGAGTCTACAATATGCAGTTTCATGACCATCACCAGTATTTTATATATATAATTATCATATATTACATTTTTCAGGCACCGTTAGCAGTTTGAAATTTCCCTATCACACACTAGCATATACCTACAGTAAGTCAAACAACAAATATAATCTATTTTAAAATAATAAATCATTTTGACCACTGAAACCTTCTACACTATACCCCCTGCCTAGGGCCGTCTCACATATTACAAAAACATTTATAAGATAAAATGGAGAAAAAAATTGACATGTATTTTTTGCACACAAATGCTAAGACAACGACAAGTAGCATCGTTTCATGTAAAGTGGTGTTAAATAGTGGAATATCTTATTTATCTAGTCGGTCCATATTTCTGACATTTATGTGTTTATATTCGGCTGTATCACGGATTTCGCTTGAACTCATGGAGGTAAGAGCATCCAAAACACTAAAATTCGTCATTTTTTTCATGGGGCTTATCTTCTTATTGGCGTTTTGTAAGACTAAAATTTTAGGCTTTAGAAATAAAGAATGACTCTAATTAGTGCCGCCGACTAATATTTTGGACAAAATCATGCTTATTGTCTCTCCAGTGTGATGGCCAGAAAAGTGTCAACACCGTCCAAAAATGGCATATGTGTATGTGTACTTTTGATTTACCTTAAGGAGTATCAGGCAAATCCGTTAGCTTCAGATTCTGAGGATGAAAAACGTATGATGAGAGCCGAAGCCAGGGCATCGAGGAAGCTCAAACAACGCAGGTTCGAGAAGGCTCGTCGCATGCCGAACCGTTATCATCCGTATCCTCCACCTACGGCTACGGTAACATCAGCCACAGCACAGCAAGAGCAGGGAAATCTCATTCCAACCGTCAGAACCGTGAGGCGAGGGAGACCGGGAGTCTGTTTTGGGTGTGGTAAATCAGGCCACTGGAAGTACGAGTGTCTGGCTGGAGAGAGTGGTTCGAAACCCGCAGATAAGATAAGTATCAGTGTTTTAGATCAGTTTTCGTTGAGTATTAATGCTCCGCTTTGTGCATCTGTGTTTTCACGTGACACTGCAAATGGTCAGGCTATAAATAGCACAGGTATTTCCAATGACCGCATTTCGCCGGTAGGCAGGTTAAAAGATAGAGTACATGTATGGGATCAATTGAGCGTTGACCGATATATAAGGGACGTGATTGTTAATGGGTATAAATTGCCGTTTAAAGAATTGCCTGAGAAAGTTATTCTTGATAACAACAGGTCAGCTAAGGATAATCCAGAATTTGTAAGTTGTGAAATTCAGAATTTATTAAAGTTAAAATGTGTATCAGAAGTATCTCAGGCTCCGCATGTTGTAAACCCTTTAACGGTGGCATATGGGAAATCCGGGAAACCTAGATTAGTACTAGATTGTAGACACATTAATCCGCATTTAATGAAATTCAAACATAAGTACGAAGACACAAATGTGGCAAGACAATTGTTCGGTAACAATGAATTTCTCTTCACATATGATTTACAGTCTGCATATCATATTATTGCCATATTTTCAGGTCCGGGTGCAGATCATAGACAGTTCCTGGGATTTTCTTGGGGAGGAAAGTTTTACGTTTTTAACGTTCTAGTATTCGGTCTGAACACAGCTGGTTTTATATTTTCAAAGTTGATGAGATGTCCTGTTCGTTATTTTCGTTCACAGGGTCATAAGTTGGTGATGTTTCTGGATGACGGCATTGGAGGCCACGTTGATAGAGAAACGGCCAGACGTTTGAGCAGTCAAGTTCATGAAACGCTCATCAAGTTGGGATTTCTGATTTCAGAGGCTAAGTGCAAATGGGAGCCTGCACAGAGCGCTGTTTGGCTTGGTCATCATTGGGATACGATTTCAAATACGATTCGCATAACTGACGAACGTATTTCCAGGTTGGAGAATGCTATTGATTCTTTGATGTTTCAGTTGAAGTCAGACGGGACGCAGATCCTGCCAGTGAGATTCTTAGCTTCCGTCGTTGGGCAGATTGTTTCCTTGCAGCAGGTATTGGGAGGCCTTGTATGTTTAAGAACAAGGTCTTTGTATCATTGTATAGATTCCAGGCTTGGGTGGGGCTCGTTCGTTTACATTGATCAGAGTGCTGTTGAAGAATTACACTTTTGGCGAGAAAATGCCAAATCATTGAATGAGAAAGGCATGGCTATCTGTGAGCAAAGAAGCGCTGAAGTATCTGTTTTCAGCGACGCCTCTGGTACAGGGTATGGTGGTTATGTAGCCCTTTGTGCGGGCGCCTTAGTTGAAGGCACGGAAGTATACGGCTGTTGGGACGAAGCCGAGGTGTGCCAAAGCTCTACATGGCGAGAATTGGCTTCGGTAGAAAGAGTTTTGAAAAGCAATGAATCTTCTCTATCTCAGAAATCAATCAAGGTTTTCAGTGACAACAAAAATGTTAGCTCAATATTAAGAAAAGGCAGTATGAAGCAGAGTTTGCAAACTTTGGCTATGAGCGTTCATGAATTTTGCGAAAAAGGGCAAATTCAGATGGCGTCCGAATGGATTTCTAGAGAAAGTGCTCCTCTTGCTTTGGCTGATGAATTCAGTAGAGCTTTTGATAATGATGACTGGGAAGTTAAGTCCCATATATTTTGTCAGTTAAGCAATATGTGGGGGAAGTTTAGTGTTGATAGATTTGCATCAAACTTGAACTGTAAGTGCATACGTTTCAATTCCAGAGTATGGTGTGTAGGCTCAGAAGCTGTTGATGCTTTAGCACAAACTTGGTCAGGGGAACTGAATTGGTGGGTACCACCTCCGAAGTTGATTGCAAAGTGTGTGAACAAGATAGTTTCTGAGAAGGCATCAGGTACCTTGGTTATTCCAGTTTGGGAATCGGCTCCATTTTGGCCATTAATCAGTGAGAATAGTGTTTTCAGAGATTTTGTGAAGGATCACAGATTGTTGCCACAAGTGAATGTTATCAAAGCCGGAAAGGGAAATAACGGGATTTTTGCAGAAGAGCCACTGAAATTCAAAATGATTGCTTTAAAAATTTCGTTTTGATTACAGGTTTTGTCAGCAAGGACAGATGAGTCGGAAAGATTGTTGATTTAATACTGATGTGAAACATACACGCACATATTTGATTAGAAAGTTCACATATATTTGTTTGTCTCTTTTCAGGATTAGGATTGAGACGTACTGTGGAACACCAGCTAAGGGAAGCAGGCGTTCATCATGTTCCAAAGAAGGATTTTGACGATTTTTGTACAAATTTGCTGTTGTCGAAAAGTGATTCGACTGTAAAAAAGTACAATTATTCTTTCCAAGCTTGGAAGAAATATTGTGAGGTAAATAACTATTCATCACTACCCGGTGCACCGATCATCGTAGCATTATATCTCTCGGGACTTAAAACTTCTTCAGGATCGTATCACTCAGTGAACAGCGCTTTTTATGGCATAAAATGGGCTCATCAAATGAACGGACTTGTTGATCCAACAGATAATTCTTTTGTGAAGAACATCTTGGAGTCTGCTAAAAGAACGGCTAAAATTCCATGTAAGAAGAAAGATCCAGTGACTTCAGACATTATAATATAATAGATCTGTGCGACAAATTTTTTGATTCGCAGGACTTGTGCACAGTGAGGAATTTGTGTATGATAACAATAGCATACTCTGGTTTTCTGAGATTCAATGAACTAAGTAATATTAGATGCAAAGATTTATCTCTAGAGCAAGATTATTTGAAACTCAATATTCCAAAGAGCAAAACTGATCAGTATAGGCATGGTTGTGAAATTCTTATAAGTAAAGGCACCACTTCAGCATGCCCCATTAATATGTTAAATCGGTACATGTCTCTAGCAAACCTAGATTTTGATTCAGATTCTTATTTGTTCAAGGCAGTAAACACGTCTAAAGCGGGCAGTAAGCTCATTTTTAAGGATAGGCAGTTAAGCTATACAAGAGTCAAGGAATGTGTCGTATCTCTGTTTAAATTAGTAGATCAAAATCTCAAGATAGGTCTGCAATCCTTAAGGTCGGGCGGCGTATCAACCGCTGCGAACAATGATGTTAATGATAGATGCCTGAAAAGGCACGGTAGATGGAAAACTGATTTCGCAAAAGATGGCTACATCGATGACAATCCATGTAAACGTCTGAAAGTATCACAAAGTTTAGGTTTATAGATTAAGAATGTTTTCACACCTGTGAATAAAGTTGTACATATGGGAATGTTTAGTTATATATGAGATGCTCTCTCTAACTTTGAAATAGTTCTAGCTACAGTGCTCTGCTACCGGCCAAATAGATTATATTTGTTGCTTTTTCATTTATTCAATGTATATCACATTTCGAACTTTGCTAAGAAGGGGCCAGTGGTTCTCGTACATGTATAGAAGCGGAGCAAAGACAAATCATTCCTTCCTATAAGTTTATTAAAATTTGTAAACCAAGTCACCATAAAATTCTGGTTCCGACAGGCCCTCACGTAATAGCGTCTTTAGCCTAACATTAAATTTGGAAATCAATTCATAGTGTCTGCGATAAAATTTAGAAAACGTTTTTCGAAGTTTATGATACCGATAGCCCTGCTGGAGAAGTTTGGCTGTTAAACATTTATTTCGCTTGTTGAAGTCCGCAACATGAGTGCAGACCCTAGCAAACATAATAAGTTGCGAAATGTATACACCATAAGAAGCACGGCGAGGAACGTCACCATCCAAAAACGGAAAATTTACAATATCAAAATCAAAGTCATCGCATTTATCATAAATTTTAGAAGAAACAAATCCATTTGCAATAGAAAGATGTTAATCTAAAAAGGGGGCCTCGATGTCTTCATGTCTTCGATGTAAGTATATATTTGTTAATTCAGTTTTACGTCCCTTTCAAGATTATTTCAGCTCATATGAGACGGGCCAATCTGAGTAGATGAGCGAAGAGGGGAGAACCCCGAGAGAGAAAAACCACCGGGCACACCCGCAAGCAGAACTTGGCTTGTTTCACATGTGGCCAGTGTGGGGCTCGAACCCGCACCAGACACAGCCGTGAGATGATCAAGTGATTAAGAAGCAGCGCTCTTAACCGCTCGGCCACGGGGGCCGCTCTCGATGTAAGTATAACGTATGAACTACTCGTTATCTAGCCGCTACTATGAACTAGCCGCTATCGTGGCTTTTAATTCGACTTCTAGGTACCTCGATGACTTTTTGAACATTGATAATCCTTACTTTGAAGGCATGGTCAAACAAATTTATCCCCCTGAACTACAGTTGAATAAAGCAAACAACACAGATACCGAAGCCCCATCTTTCTATTGCAAATGGATTCGTTTCTTCTAAAATTTATGATAAACGCGATGACTTTGATTTTGATATAGTAAACTTTCCGTTTTTGGATTGTGACGTTCCTCGCCGTGCTTCTTATGGAGTATACATTGCGCAACTTATTAGGTTTGCTAGAGTCTACAATCATGTTGCGGACTTCAATGCACGAAATAAATGTTTAACAGCCAAACCTCTTCAGCAGGGCTATCGGTATCATAAACTTCGAAAACCCTTTTCTAAATTTTATCGCAGACACTACGAACTAATTTCCAACTTTAATGTTGGACTAAAAACCCTCTTACGCTAGGGCCTTTCGGAACCAGAATTTTATGGTGACTTGGTTTACAAATTTAAGAAACTTAAAGGAAGTAATGATTTTTTTTTTCAATTCATAAAAATCGTTACGCGTTACAGACGTATAGGATATAACTTAAATGTTATGCGACAGTCTGCATGCTTAGTTTTTAACCCAATCACGGTTGATAACTATGCTGCCTTCTTTAATTGCACGCCGGTGGGTCGGGCGTCAGACTCTATGATGGCCCCGACATAAAGCTATTTATTTTAGTTGGTTGGAGCCGGAGCTTCTTGTCTGTTGCTTGGCCCACCGGGGTTGAACTGGTGTTTTTCTTCTGCTCTGGAGTTAGTAAGTTATTGGGCGCCCGGGGATCCCCATCGTCGGACAGCTTACTCATTCTGTAAGTCCTCGTTTTTGATTCATCATGGAATTTATCATGATTTATTTGTTTGTCCATGATGATTCATTGACAAGTTAGAGATTCACTACGAGGACCGAACAACTAACTAAATGCTATGAACCACTGCAGAAGCTGAGGGTGAGGTTAGGATCCTGTAAAACCGGTTTAAGCCGCCAGTTATTTTATATTACTGATCGTTCCAAGGCGATACTTCTGTGGTGGTTCTTATTGTTTTATGTCTTGGTGTTATTTTTTCAGTGCTGTTGGCGCCTTATGTATGTTATCATATTTTCATTTAAGCTAAGTAGGTAACTGAGTGGCCACCTGTTGGGAAAATAGCTGCTTATTCGGCTTACGTAGTGTTTTCATGGTATAAGTGCCTTATTGTTAGTTTGGTTTTTCCCGACTCGGTTTTTGGAGTTGAAATCTTTTTCTGATTGTGCCTTTTCATGATCGTTGCCTACTTGTACCTTTTCGTACATTCTTTAAGCGATAGCGGTATTGATACAAATGTAAAATCCACCTCTGGGACTGAGAAGTCAATTTCAATAAAACTATGCATGCTTGCAAACAATCTTCAGCGAATGCTCTTTATATGGTAACAGAATAACGTCAGACATATTTCGTAATAATTCAGCATCGAGGCAATATACCGCACTTTACGAGTCACAGCAGATAGTTTTGTAGAATCCTGCATACAATATTCATACACCACTCTCCCTGTGGAGTCAACAAGTCCAACTAGTTTCACTAAGTTTGGTTGGGCTGCCATAGTGAGTCTATAAATAGTGGCTCACATTAAAGAACGAATCCTTAGCATCTTAGTATGCTTGAGATGCTATAAAGAAGTGAGAATATTCTTGTGTTCGTCGCCTTTTGTTGTGGTTGATGATGACTGGATGGCTTTGTCCTGTTGAACGGGAACTGGTCGTTTTGCTTTTCATTTTTGTTGTAAAGTTTGTTATGTTTTATGTTGTCCTCTTTTTCCCGCCTGGTGTCTGGCTATTGTCTGCGTCCTGTCCCTTTAAATCTTATTTATTGCTTACTGTTCCGTTTCAGTAGGTTAGACGTGAGTATATTTTATGGGCCTCCAACTTTTTAGACATTTAGACGCAAGTCTAGATCGATTTGATTATTTGTAACAGTTTTGATGAAGTCGTAATCAACATGCAAACCATACATTAACCAAACCATTCAAGCTTGTGAGTGCAAAATTGTTATTTAAACTAGCATGGATTTCTCAGCCGAGTAAATGATAGATGTTTCCAAGCGATCGATCAGCGATGTCTAAAAAATAGTTACGTGGTGAAAAGTTTACCCAGGTATGTCTGGGAAAACATCTTTTTAAATATCATAATTGAGCCTTTTCATGTGAACAATGCTTTTCGTGGAAAATAAACAAATCTAGCAAGGCCATACGGGTGTGTCGTGTAAGCGGCTATATATACACTTACCTTACCGGCACCGCTAATTTGAGAATAGTTGCTGCGATAATATAGAGATAGCCTGCTGTCACTTATTCAGAGGGTGTACAGATGACTCTTAGAGTGAGATGGCTCTTATGCTGGTGATAACCGTCTTAGTAGTTATCCGCTGTTTGGAACAATAAATAATGTTCATCACAGCTGGAAGCCGACGAAATGGTTCGTTTATGACGAATGCAGAAATGGCGTGCGGATCATTATTTTTGCTTTTCTTCACTATGTTTCTGTTTCTTTTTATTCATTTATTGAATTTCATTTCATTTTTCATTTCATTTCATTCAGTAAAACTCATTCGCACTCGTCGGAGGGGGGGGGGGGGGTGGTGGTGCATAGACTTCTATAGACTTTTAAAATTATTTTAATTTACTATATGATTCTGTAGTGAATTAAAATCCATTGTTTGAGTTATATGTATGAGTACATGTCTAAATACAATAGACTTATTTTTGGTCTGCAAATAATTTCATTTCAGTGCTTGAAACTTTGAGAGTCTATGGAAATAGAATGCCAAACTATACAAGCCAGTTAGTTTTCTAGTAATTTATACCGATTGCAAGCTGTGAATGAAACTGACATTCAACTTTGAAAATAAATGGATTATACATCACATTAATTGGAAACAACTGTATTCATTTTGGCCTATTAACTTTAATATCATCTGTTGACATTCCAATGGTTGTGTTTTGTTAGAATCACTGATCGTCATATTCGCTTCAATTTTTCCACTGGAAATGAATCAATGGCGAAATTCTCTCTTAAGAAAGTGATTTCGTTAATGTGGAATTGACACTTTCCCAATCAGCTTTCTTAAAATACCATCGCTGAAAGGACCAAAAAAGGAAAGTATAATCTGCAATATGGATGATGTACGGGGAGACTTTTTAGGGCCGCCACACGGCACAATACCAGCTGCAGTAATAGCAGACATCCTTTAAGAGCAGCTAACATATTTGTGAGAAAGAGGATGGGCCATACCGCGGTTTCGGCTACTTAAGCCTCTATAGATTTGGCAACCGTTAGGGCAATGAAAATTCCTGTAATTTTGCATCTTTCAACAGGGTAGTCTAAAAAAGACTAGTATTATCCAAAAGGGCCCAAATATATTAAACGTTGGTTAGAAAATGAGTCTGAACCGAAGCTTAAATGACACAATTTAGTTTAGCATTATATTGAATGGTTCCGACTAAGTTTTAACTAAAGGGAATATATAAAAGTTCTTCTAGATCCTTTTTATTCTTTGTCTGAAGATCCCATTTATTCTTGGGGTTTGCTTATCGAAAACTAAACTCAAATATTCCCATCGGCTCAAAAGATAGATATCAGATCATATGTAAATAACAGCAATATTTCCATGTGAGAGTAGTCTCCCTTGCTGAAAAAATAAAAACCAAAAATAATGATTAACTTAAATGGTTGTAAGAAGTGTTGATATTGCTACAGTAAGATGTATAAATAATTTAAAATTGTTTCCAAATGATAGATTATTTGTTTTAGTTGTTTGTTCTGTTAATATTCCAAATTCTATATTCTTGTATGACGTCTTAGTAGAACTAATGAATATTCATGAGAAAAAATGCACACTTTGAAATAAAGCTATCTCCGGAAACAGTCATGATAATTTGGTGAGGTTTTCTGCAATCAGTTCCATTCATCAATGTCTATTTCAGTTTTACAAAATCAAAACCTTAAGATAAGACCTGAAGTTATACTTTGGACGGTCTAAAAGGATTTCAGATACAAACACAGTTTGGCAGAGCTATGCGTTGGAATGCCTGTATCCTACGAGCGTGTATAAGATTAAACACAAAAAGACTATTTCTGTCTTTAAAAGTGTAGCGATGATTATTCCGTAATGCAATTGCCCTGACCGTGCCGCTTTAACTCTGATATACATATATGGTGTATTTGTTATAGACAGGTCAGAGGTAAACCGGCACGATAAAAATGCACTTTATCTAACAAAATAATCATATCAAAGCAACGGTGTGGAATGTTGCGATTAGGCCATGCAAGGACATGCAAAAGCGTAATCGTCTGACGACCGTACTACTGTTTTCATAACTTGTTATTCACTTGAAATTCTCTTTGACATACCATTACTTTTTTCAGTCTCTCAAGACAAATATAATATGGCGTCAATAAATGCAAAAACAATTCCTTTGCGTTTATATTTCTATTCAAAATATCCACATAGCGATATGGATTATTATTCCGCCATTGCACTCATATAAATTATTATAACTCATCGTACGAAAAATGTCTGCCAGGACCATCGCTGTAATAGATTGTTTTTTCTCAGTATCAGACTACCGATTATTGCTTAGTCATGTCCTTCCAAAATTAAATAATGATACTGAAATCCCTATGACAATTTAAATCAGCCACAACCAAAACAAATTGCATCGAATACGGTTGTTCTGAAAATTGGTTTGATTTAGCTATGCGACAAGGTTAGATAAGGGGCTGAACTAAGGTCAATAATTGAAATGGAATATATTTAAGTAGGTTTCTGGGAAATTAAAAATTTACTCATTTTTGTAACCCTCAATATCTAAAATAATTGGCTCTTTTTGGATAATACTTGTCTTTGTATCGACTATATCCTGTTGAAGTTTGCAAAATAACAGTAATTAATTTGACTCCATGTTGTCAAATATACAGGGTCTCAACCAAATTGCTTAGTTTTTAACCCAATCACGGTTGATAACTATGCTGCCTTCTTTAATTGCACGCCGGTGGGTCGGGCGTCAGACTATGATGGCCCCGACTTAAAGCTATTCATTTTAGTTGGTTGGGGCCGGAGCTTCTTGTCTGTTGCTTGTCCCACCGGGGTCCAACTGATGTTTTTTCTTTTGCTCCGGAGTTAGTAAGTTATTCGGCGCCCAGGGATCTCCATCGTCGGGCAGCTTACTGAATCTGTGAGTCCTGGTTTTTGATTCATCAGGATGTTTATCATGATTTATTTGTTTGTTCTTGATGATTCATTGACTAGTTAGAGATTCACCTCTGCAGAAGCTGAGGGTGAGGTTATGGCCATGTAAAATCGATTTAAACCCGCCAGTAACTTTGTGTTACTGATCGTTCCAAGTCGATACTTCTGTGGTGGTTCTTTTTGTTTTATGTCTTGTTGTTTAAAATATTTTTGTGCTGTTGGCGCCTTATGTATGTTTTCATATTTTTAGTTAAGTTAAGGTAACTGAGTGGCCACCTATTGGGAAAATAGCTGCTCATTCGGCTTACGAAATGTTTTCATGGTATAAGTACCTGATTGTTTGTTTGGTTTTTTCCCCACCTCGGTTTTTGGAGTGGGAATCTTTTTCTGATTGCGCCTTTTCCTGATCTTTGCCTACTTGTACCTTACAATGAAGAAAAAGGTACAAGTAGGCAATGATCAGGAAATGGCGCAATCAGAAAAAAAAATCCCACTGCATAAACCGGGGGGTGATAAAAAACTGAAATGACACTTAGGTACTTATACCAAGAAAACATATCGTAAGCCGATTGAGCAGCTATTCCCCAATAGGCGGCCACGCAGATATCCGAACTGAACTAAAATATGAAAACGTACATAAGGCTCAAACAGCACAAAATTCGACTCCAAAACACAAAACAATAAGAACCACAACAGAAGTATCGCCTTGGAACGATCAGTAATAAAAATTACTGGGGGGCTTAAACCGGTTTTACAGGCGCCTTACCTCACCCTCATCTTCTGCAGTGGTACAGAACATTTAGCTAGTTGTTCGATCCTCGTGGTGAATCTCTAACAAGTCAATGAATAATCAAGGACAAACGAATAAATCATGATAATCACCTTGATGAATCAAAAACGAGGACTCAAAGATTCAGTAAGCTGCCCGACGATGGAAGAGGCTTTCGTCGCCGAAACCGCGGTATTGCCCATCCCTTTCTCATAATATGTTCATTGCTAATAATGGATCTCGGTTTTATTTTATTTTCTATTACTGTAGTTGGTGTTGTGCCGTGTGGTGGGCCTGAAAGACTTGTACATCACCCATAGTGCAGATTATATTTCCTTTTTGGTCCTTTGAGTTCAGCGGGAATATTCTGGGAAATCAGAAAATTATTATCGGTTTAGGTTCATTTTCTAATCAATATCTAAAATAATTGGCTCTTTTTGGATAAATTAAATATGTCTTTGTATCGACTGTCATGTTGACATTTTGCAAAATAACAGTAATTCACTTTGACTCCACCTTGTCAAATCTAAAGGGTCGCTGAAGAGGCGGCCGAAACCGCTGTATAGTCCATCCCCTTTCTCATAATATGTTCACTGCTCTTAATGTATTTCAGTTTTATTTTATTTCCTAATGTGGCTAGACGATAGACGATACGATATCTGTAATCTGTTAGTTTCTTTACCTCCTGCATAGGAGAACCATGTCATATATAAAAACATGCAAAAGGTTTTGGGCGTAAAAGTTTGAGATCAGTTAAGATATTTGGAGTATTTCAAATATACTGTACGTTAAGGATCATCATCTAAACAGAATTTTGCATATTTGGCCCCTTTGGGAATATAAGTCTTTGATTTAGACTATACTGGTGAAAATTCTTGAAATTGCAGCAATCATGAATGTCTGGCTTTTGCTGCCAGTTTCGAAATTGTACAATATGGCCCACCTCTCTTTGAATGTTTTTACTGCTTCCAAAGGATCTAACAATTATATTTTATTTATAAAAGTTAATGGAGTGTATATACAATTTGCATTGCTATTTACAGTTCATACTTTGAATAAGTCAGTAAAATATCCTTGCATAAAGTTCTGTGAAATGACTTCAGATACATGTGAGACTGACATTCTCATCATCTTCTTGTTTTTATTTTACTAAGTCCTTGGTACCTCAGATTGTGTAGTGCGAACCTCAGATTGTGTAGTGCGAACCTCAGATTGTGTAGTGCGAACACAAGCCTTCTGCACTGATACTCTGAAAGTCTTTCTGACAACAGTTTCCTTCTCTTATCTGACTGTTATTGAACCAAGTGAGAACAGTCTATGATAATTAGGAATTGTCCCAACGACAAAAGAGCTCAATTACATGTCTAATCTTTGCAAACAGTTCTTCCATCGGGATCATACTGATATAATAATAGAAACCAAACGATAGGAAAAAAATATTGACCTTAGTTTGTCCAAATTTAAGCGTTGTAATATTACAATGACAATGTCTGTACCTTTCCCTTAGAATGTTGATTCACCAGGATTCAGGGAATAAGAATGGCTGCCTTAGATTTAATCTTAATACGGCCTTTGTATTGCTTTAATTCGCGTCGTCTTTAATATTATTCACTACTTATGGAAATAATTATTTCTTAGCATGTGGTATATTCTCAATTCATAAATGAGTCCATTATTCGCATCAGTTTTTATTTTCGCTGTTATTGAAGAAAGGTATCAAGTAATTTCTAAAACTTTAATACTCTGTGACAGAATTGTCTGCTTTGAGGTCAACTGGTCCTTAAATCTTTATTCATAATTAAGAGAAAATGGAAATGTTGCCAAGTGAGCGAATTACGGAAAAATAAATCAATCTCTGTCGGAGAAAAAAATGGGGTAAACATGTTTGATTGCCATTTTCAATTCTCCATATCCATGTTGTTTGATACTCAAACACCCTTCACTAAGATGGATGGCTAACGTTTTTATTTTTCGTGTTACATGAAAAAGTTCAAAAAGAAAAAGAAAAGTTCGTAATAACGCATAATTGCTGTATAACTGTCGCCACAAAACACCGACAAATAATGACTTATATATGAAAAGGCTATTATACTTGAACGCAAAACACATACACACGCACGTCGCACTACCTTAAAATCTTACTTTGACTGAGAGATTTTCGATGATGATTTCATACAATACGAAAATCAGAATGCTGGCGCTAAGTGTTATCAGCTGCAACGGGAATTTCAGATAACGCCACTTTTGAATTGACAGAGATACCAGATTTTACAGTTTCGTGTGGATTAAAATCAACCCGATGTCGTGACCTCGAGTGCACGTGGGAAAACAAAATCATATTGATAGGTTTTATACCTCGATTTACGTAACGTCTTTAATATTTGACGTTAACTGGCAATTTATAGTCAAACAAAAACAAACCCAAACTCTTTAAATACGGAAGCCACCAACACCTTACACAGGATACATGCGCATTGTGATATGGATAATTAATGCACCTTTATCAGCCGTTCGAAAAAAAGCGAACGACAGCAAAGACTCGCGATCAATATGTGCTGATAAATGGAAATTTCAAAAACATTTTCCCAACTGTTTGAAAGAGGCGACGCCATCCAAATTCTGGTAGATCATTATGTTATGTATTTTATAATAATATTAAACATTGTTTTGAAAATGTACTCGCATGAATCATGTACAATAAAACGCTGCTACAAATTGTTCTATTGCTTTTTGCGCTTAAGTATTATGCTAATCAAGTACATTTCGATTGTATTTTATGCTGGTCACAACTCAAATGCAATGCGTTTGCAACAAATATCTTATTACACAAAATACAGCCAAGGGTCAAAAGTATCTCACTAGAAACATTTTTAAGCCGCTCCATATACATGTAACATTAAAAAACATGTATGATATTTGATGAAAACACTTTGTTTATGAGTATATGCATTTCATTAGTCGCCAAGCTTTCAAGTTACACCAAAGGCATAAGGAAGTGTTCATCAACATGGATAATGGTATTTTCTACTGTAAACGTGAAAATACATTGGTGTCTGTGACATTTACGACGTTGTGGAAATACTTTTGACTCTTAGCTGTATATGCGTGTCTCTCACCAAGGTTATTTGGATAAATATCATAAGAATGTGTCACTAAAATGTGCATTTAGATTTTTCACAAATAAACCGAAACTTTCTTGTACAATCAGAATCATTCAATTTACCAACTCGGACAGTTTGACAATACAATTGAACACAATCCTCCCCATGTTGGTCATTTGGTTCTCCTGGAAAGAAATAATCAGCTGGAATAGCCTTTTTACTATTTTGCCACAAAAACGTGCCCTCTTTTTCTTTGTCATTACCTCCAACCCAGAGGTATGCATGTGTATTATATTTCTGAAGAACAAAGTTTATCTCCTCCGAACTATCTATTTCAAGGAGATAGCCTCCTATGGAACCGCAATAGTCCCATGCATCATCCCATCCCATTTCAACAGAGCTCAAGAGGTAACAGCTATCATCTAAACTGTCCAAATTCTCTTCACATGTTAAAGATGCTCCAAGCCTTTCTCGTAGTATTTCCAATATTTCGTGCTTTATAAGAGACACTGCATTCGTAACGAATTTCTCAATTGAAGTGAAATTTTGTTTGACTGTTTCAAATCTATCCTTTACTGATGCTGCATTTTCTGCTAAATTGGCCTTGAAATTGCTTGTAACATTAACCAGTAAAATGTGGTCATCATTTGCAGATTTGGTTGTAAATGTTTGAAACATGTCTTCTATAGTTTGTCTCTGCGTAAGTTCAAAGTTTTGCTTCCAGGTTTTCATCTCTGCAATGTTATTCTTAGTATTTGCTTCATGATCGTTTAGACCTATTTGTATGTCTCTCAGAATTCCACGAATGAAAGCTTTTTCATTTTTAAGGCCATTTTGAGCGTAAAGGATAAGTTCCTCGACCTCTGCCTTTAATTCTTTCACATCAGAAACTGTCCCGTTAACCAGTTCCAGTACCTCCTCAGAGTGTATATCTGTTTGTACAGTGTTATTCGTATCCTGATCTACATTACCTGGAACCGTTGGTGTGACCGCTGTGTTTGATAGTGCCAACCAAATATCTTCCACGTCCTTTTGTAAACCATTCGTTATCCTGTTTAGTCTGTTGAACTTGAGGTTCAGGTGTTGTATGGCCTTATTTTGAGAGTCACACACCGTTAAAATCCACGGCAGTAGAATGATTAAGTTTATAGATTTACTTAAAATCAACATGTTGAACGTTTAAAACGTTAATAGTGATCCTCTGTGTTATATTTGCTCTGAACTATTTGAATTTTTCGTATCAAACACTAGTGCACTTGTGTTTTTATTTGCTTTTTTGGTTACCACATCCTTAATATGAGAAATAATTAGCTTTCATTTGAAGTGTGTTTGACGATCAAAATGACAAAACAATAAGGCGCACTTTGCAATATGAAAAGATACAAGTGCTGGTTATTCACTTCTCTAATGAAACACGAGTTATAAGTACCATTACAGGCGTCTTTACTAGTAACATATGATTAAAATATCTTTAAATGGAAAGTAGATCTTTCAAAAGCAAAGGAAACATTCAAAAGACAAGGCATGGGTCATAATGCTTAATTTTGGGAAATTGGCCCTCATTGAAGACCGTTTTCGATCTGGCAAAAGTTTCCTTTTCGTCAAATGGGAGACATTTGTGGTTTTGCATCTCTAATGTAATACCAATAACAACATTTATTTATCTTCTTTCTGCCAGAGTCCTAATAATTAAAAAGGTAGCATTTCTTATTTTAAAAAGAATGAGTTATGACATTTTTGATACTACTTCACCAATTACTTTTATTTATGTAATACTTGTGATCATCTCTGACTTATTGTCTCTTGTTTCGACACCCTGATGTTCCATTATTAGTTTATCTGAAGATGGTATTTTTCATACAAGAATAAACTGATATAACGCTTATTATCACGATTATATCAAACAGTAAATTCGAGGAATTATATCACCTCAGATAAAATCTGTTCCTTTCCTGGTTAACGATTGTAGTTTTCACGTTTTCACTGCTTCCAAGGGATCAAAGTTTTATATTTTATTTGCTATTACTGCAGCTGGTGTTGTGCCGTGTGGCGGCCGTAAAAAGTCTCCCCGCACATCATCCATAGTGCAGATTATACTATTTCTTTCGGTCCTTTGAGATCAGTTAGAATATTCAGAGTATTAAAATTTTACGTCATCTTCTAAACAATGAACTAATTATTTGACCCCGTTTAGGAATTTGTCTTTGATTTATAAGACTTTCCTTTTGTAATTTTTTGAAATTGCAGTTTATTTATCCGGCAATCGTGGCCGGTTTATAAAGGGTCACTGATGAGGGTTCAGTTCCCGAAATTGCGCAATATGGCACATATTTCATCCCTTTGAACGTTTTCACTGCTTCCAAAGGATCAAACCGTTAATATTTTATTTATCAGAGATTATTCTCTTGTTTACGAATGGATGAAATCATGAAGGACCTGCATAAACATAAATATAATAATAAATAATCATCCGTCCCCGAAACCAAAATGGAAATAGCAAAATTAATATGTACTAAAACAGATGGTTAACAAACAGAACAGCCTTTCTGAACTGTGAATGCGTAACTCGCTGACACTGACATCGAAAACAAAAACGAACTAGAGCTTTGCAATTAGCGCTGAACGGCCAGTAATAAATTAGAGAGGTTTCGCCGATTTTATTGCGTCAACCTTACGGCGGTTACCTGATGCATGGTCCAGAAGTTGGTTAATTGGCTAACAGCATTTCATTAAATGCCAAACGAAACAATATAAGAACTGAATCCAGAACACTAATAACAACAGAAAACCATTCAATAGTCGATTCTCTAGTATGGTACCTGTATACCCCATTAATCATCCAGTACAACCTAACTTGGAGCGCAGGTTGTTCCACTACATTCACTGTTCCTTGACAAATCACCTAGGTTCTATCAGTTTACATTGCCATGCTGACAATTTTTATGTAACAACTTTCTGGTGACGTAGACTGACTGATGTGGAATACTAATGCGATATTAATCGCTGTACTGTTTTACCG
This sequence comes from Rugalucina vietnamica, assembly GCA_964017185.1. Classification (NCBI taxonomy): domain Eukaryota; kingdom Metazoa; phylum Mollusca; class Bivalvia; order Lucinida; family Lucinidae; genus Rugalucina; species Rugalucina vietnamica. Next base: position 59,057,354 of record OZ024872.1, read on the forward strand.
TGTTTGACTCTGACCTTTTCACCAAGTATACCAATTGGGTATTAATATATGAAATGTATAATGTTTACATGTATCATAACTGATTGCTACTCCATCAACTGTTGCTTCTTTTAAGGATGTTCGCTGCTAACATTTGACATTTCGGAACTTCCATTTTTTCTTTTGTTGAATACCTCGTAAACGGTTGCAGATATTTTCCTAATATTTTATGTTTGGATATATATTAATGGTATGCATTGAATGAGACATGAAAATTGTCAATCTGAGGGACTTCATTTTTTCACCTCATTTTCTGCAACTTTTCAGAAAATTTTAGTCGTCTGTAAAATTTAGGGGGTAGGGTAGATTAAACTTTAATATTACACACCTTCAAATCAATTGCACAATTTCAATGTTTATTTTAGCAGCAGTATACTTGTACATGGTCTTCTAAGTCAGTCTTTCTGTTTTTGGTGTGATAGTTTTAAAATTTTGGGTGGTTTTATGGAGTGGGCTTTAAGAAACAAAACAACCGAAAAAAGGCTTAAAATGGCGATTTTAAAGTTGTTGGTTCCCTCTTATATGCACACTACTCCATATATTTCTTTCTTTTATTCGAACAATATTACCAAGTTCTATGTTATATGAAAATACCAGAAAAAAATTGAATCTGCAAATATGGGTTTGGCACATTTTTAGATATTGATTTTTTCCCGACTTTCCAAGTATGGGGTACGGGTTGGAAAACGTCTCGTGAAATTTTGTCATCCACCTATGTTTTTGGTCCAAATAGCCTGCATTGCGTAAATATTGTGACTTTTGAAAGCTTTCTAGGTGTATTTTTGTTCAAGACAGAATTGAAAATTAAATTAGGTCTCATTCACAGGCATGTAGCTTGAAAAAATGCTAACTAACCTATACTTATTTTGTTTTCAAATGTCTTGTGTTGTATTGTGGAATACAAAAGAGCGGTTAGAAAAAAAAAGTTTGAATACTTTTTCACTGGCAGCGAACATCTTTAAATTAATAAATCTACCCCATCAACTCCTGTTAATTTGTGTTTTACGTATTTCTTCATGCCCTTATTCACTAGATAGCTACTCTAAGCTTTCCTAACCTTTCAAATAAGGGAAAGCACTCCTGACTGACTACATAATTTGAGCCACATCATGAACCCCCCCCCCCCCCCAAAAAAAAAAAAAAAAAAAAAAAAAAAAATTCTGCCTATGCGAAAACAAAGGCGCGGATCTGCTTTGCACTGCACTACTCTTGTTAAATCCAAGCTTTCCAGCGTCAAGCCTTTTCTGAGACTGTTCAGGCCGGTTTATGTCGGACCTGGTCGGATAATCTAAGACCGGCCAAACGGAAAAAAGCGATTACAATAGGAAGTTCAGTAAACCAGCTAACGCGAAAAGCGGCGGTGACCTTAGATCAAGGACCTCTGACGGTGGTAATGGGAGTTATAATGTATAGCTGCCTCAGATTTTGAGGAAAATAAATTTTGGTCAAATGCTTTTTTTTTTATACATGCTTGCTAGTAGTCCATAGTTCATGATATTGGATTGCGGTTTTTGTTTCAAAAGATGTACTGCTTTATTTTTGGGTTAAAATGGGCATATTTTGTATTAAACATATAGAAAAATAGAAAAAGTATTTATTTAACATTGTTCCCCCCCCCCGAGTCCCAAGAAATCCTTTTGCATGTGAATGCATTGTCATATTTTACATAAAATATGTGAATGGCGTTCTGGGACTCGGGGGGGGGGGGGAACATTACCCTACAGCCCAAAATATTATCTCAGTACTAGAGCCCAAGTATGTGAAATTGTTTTAAACTTAAAAAAAAAAACAGAAGTTAAATTGTAAGCCATGTATAAAGTTCAAAAAATGGATTTATACATTTGTTTCCAAAATTAACCCAAATCTGCATGATTTATAACCACTTTTTATGTTCCATTCCCCAGAAAATGAGGATAACAAACTTTTGAAATCATTCTATACTAATATTGTCCACTTGTTTACACGGCCAGTAACCTCTTGCACCACAAACAGTAACATTGGTGGATTGTTTTACTTTTTTAAAAAATGTATTAACTTCCAAATCAACAACTTTTCAGTCACGTCGGTACGATGCCACCACTGTCAAGGTATTAGCCAGTACTATAGGAACTTAAAAATGGCTTTGTCATTGTTACAATACAGCGACGTGAAGTTTCAAATTACCAACTTTTAGGATGTTTACACAGTTTTGCCATTCATTCTCATAAAACTATTTGCATATTATACCACGTTAGGCATCAAAATATGTATCTTTCGGTTCTTTAATGCAACTGACTCTAAATGGAGGCCCTGTGTTTGATCCAATCGTTGGGAGCCGTGTTGTGCCTGAGACACATTAACTCCCCAGAGTACTGGGTACAAGAAGTAATAAGTGGCTAAATCCCAAAATGACTGAAAAATTGTTACTATTAAAGGATGTTCGGCCATAATCTAACTGAACCAAAAAAAAAGTTTATGATTAGAATCACTACGACACATCCATTACACTGAAACGGGACGCATGTGAGACAAGCTAAGTTCTGTTTGCGGGTGTGCCAGGCAATTTTTGTCTGGATTCTCGTGTTTTCGCCCACCTACTGATTGGTCCATCTCATACGAGCTGAAATAATCTTAAAAGTGACATAAAACTGAATCAGAAAAATAGATACACTGAAGGCCGTGTTGTTACAGGTTTATACAGGTAAGTAATATTCATGCAAGGTTGCTCAGTGTGACCAAGTTTTGTCACAATGGGCCTTGTCTGGAGAAAATGTTTTTGGTTAGGATCAAACTCTAATCAAGCTGTGCAACACATAGAAGATGGATTGAAGTTATGTTAATTAACGACAGGGTTCTGAGTAGCTGGCTGGTCATCGCAGATTTAGGTATATGGTTTTGCGTATAAAAATAGCAGGTTTTTCTCATGAGGTAACAGTGTCTTATTTAATCTTTGGTAGTACTGAGACAATAATATTATACAGGTAACTGCTAAAGATCTGTACCCAAAATGTTGACGTTGTAATATTTCATTTTTATTTCAATGGCATAATGGACAACAAGCAAGGAAAAACGAAACATTTAATTTTTCTCACATATGAAATTTTGACCCCACCCCCGCTAAAATCGCCGTTTTTAAATTATATGGAGGATAAAGTCAAAACTTTTAATAGTTATAGGCTCAGAATACATTGGGCTATTGCCCTAATCATGAAATACCACCACCAGGACCTTTGAGACATTGTTCTGGTCTTTTCAAAACGGGGCATCAGATCCCCAAGACTGTCACTGATTCTTTACTAACCCTTGAATACAACCAGGAAAAAAGGTATCAAGGCAATCGTCTGAGATTGTTCTGGGTGAATGATTACGTTTATCATGTTTTAGACTGTGAATTATCTTTTTGATTAAAGTGATGATAATAACACATTTATATTTAGGATTATTTGGAAAACAATAACACAACTAAAATATTAATGCTAAGTACAAAGCATTACATTTCTTAAACAAATTAAGCGCTCTGAGCTCCAATCTCATCAGAAACGTTGGATCGCCATTAGGAAAACGTGTCCGTGAAATGTATACCCCTTAAACCCAACTTTTATACAGTGAACATGGGGTTTACAGGGGTATACCTATTTTTCTTATTTTTGATCCAAAACATAGATTATGGGTACTCGTAAGAGTGGTTCTAATGTGTACCCACAATCCATTTATTGAATAAAACTATTAAACATTAAAAAAAGAAAATCCATTGAAATGTTCAATTTGTTACAGCTGAAAAAATCTGTAGATCAGATGGGCATGTTTTCGTAATATTTTCAGCTTTGTTTCGGATCAGTAAGAATGGGTATAGACGGAGCACAAAAAATCAATTACACAGACAATGGCCGGTCACTGCTGTTCTCAGGATCAACACCATTTCAAATACTGACAGTAATACTATGAGCCGTCGCGTGAGAAAACCAACAATTTGGGTTTCCGATCAGATCTGACACAAATCGAGCTGTACAAGCACAGAAGATAGTTAGAGGCTTGATTTTTTTATTTAAGTGGAAGACGGATTGTACTATCCGTGTAGAGAAAACAAAGGCGCTGATCAGCTTCGCGGTTACCGCGAAGCTGGTCTGCGCCTTTGTTTTCGCATAATTATGCAGATTGCTGGTTTTCTGGTTTTGCAACACAACCTGAAAATAAAATATACGAATATTAACCTTTTGTGGAAAACAAAATCGACGCCAAGACTAAACTAAATACATTGCATGCTATAACACCATAAACACAATAAGACCATATTAAAAAGGAACTGGCGGCCCCTTCTGCTGCGAACTTTCATGACTGATAGCAACGAAGGGATTGTTAACTTTGTTTCGAGGAGGACGGTCCACATCCACTACCATGGCATTACTACTTTACAATGGTATCAATCACTCTTGGAAAAGACAAACTAAAATTTGCAGTCTGACTCAGCCGCTATCTTCGACTATACTTAAGCAATCTTGATTTGCCATATCCATCAAAACATTACAGACTCAGTTTTTTAAAACACTAATTTATCTAAATTTCTGAAAATATATTTTAGCCACTTAAAAAGATTACTAATTTACTAACAACTTACTTACTTACTAATTTTGGAATGATCTTGTGATATACGAACCAGATTTAAAAAGCTGGACAGAAAATATTCTTAGAAATACCCTCAGCAGAACGGTCGCGTTCTGGTATGAATAGACGAACGGATATATACATACGTATTCTAAGTTTCCGCAGGACCATGACATTTAAGTGATTTAGATGAGCCGCCTCATGGGAAAACCAACAATTTGGTTTTCAAACAGGTCCGACACAAACCGAGCTATAAAAGCATGGACGATGGTTAGAGGCTAGAAATTTTGAAGTAAGAGGGATTGTACTATCCATGTAGCGAAAACAAAGTTGTTGATCAGCTTCGCAGTTACTCCGAAGCTGATCTATGTCTTTGGTTTCACACTTTCAGGTTGTGGTTTTCTCATGAGGCGGCTCATATCATGTTTTAGGTGATCAGTTGGTTACTAAGGATTCGTAATGCTGCCAATCAATTTCTTGCCAAACATATTCTTATATCATGATAGGAAATGTTCCTTACGCTTCCAATGAGACGCGGTTTGCCCTTCTATTAAAGGTCATCTCCGGTAATTTAATTAAGGATTGAAATTCAGATTTTAGCTTTCACTGCATGATGAAAAACATTATCCCGTTTTAATGTCTGTGAAGCCGAGACATTTAAACAACATATGTTTTCCATCATCCAGTGAAAGCTAAAATCTGAATTTCAATACTTATATTTACATTTTATAATATTAATCAAGTATCAGACTTTAGCTTGCACATGTCATCGCTCATTTTCATTTAATTTGATTTTAGATCCGGCTTAACGTAATTTTGGAACAGCCAAAACGTCAAATCTTCGCGCTAAACGTCATGGCGATACGCGACTGACATCACGCTAACAGTCACTGGCCGGTTTTGACGTCGACCAGCCCATAGGCCTGGCCTCTAGATCACGTGACTTAATGTTTTTCATTGGGAAAGAACATCAAGAAAGATACTTTCATCTAGGGCGATTGCAATAAAAATGTAAATATTATGTCATGAAAAATAAACTTGTATTGGGTTCTGTGGCAGGTTATGATCAACCGACGGGCTTCGTTTTGCACCTTATCATGAGAAGGGCTGAATGTGCGAATACAACTGAAATATAATGAAGTTGTACGGCATCATTTCCGAAGCCCCAACTATCTTTTGGACAACTCATTATGTCCAGGTCAAATTAAACTCGTTAGTCAAAAGTCTTTTTTATAATACGATTTCTTATTGAGTAATGGGATTAACTGAAATTAAGTATCATTATTTCGCACTTTGTTAGACAGAACATCATTTTTCAGCATTATGTCTGGGAGACAGTAAATCATACTTTAGGCAATTAATTTGTAACACTTGACAATCGTTTCAGATTCTTCAACAAACTAATTTCTCGCATTTATTATCTCTAGAAGTGTCTGTGTCGAGATTTTTTAAGTAAGTATCATACGAAGAAACATTTTGTGTGGAGGGCGATAAGAAAAATTATTTTCATGTCGAAATCTTGATTTTAGTTTGTCCTATTGTAATATTTCAGGTAACTGGCTAGCTTAGCAAATGGCAACCAAGAAATTTCTTAATTATTTATTTATTAAGCAAATAATTAAATAAGGGTAATCAAAAATGAAAGAAAGAAAACATAACTAACAATGTCTGAACTTGTATTAATTCGCCAGGAAAATCATTGCAGTTTCAGGGAATAAGAATGTATGCCTCAGATTTATATCCCTTATATCGTCTTAATTAGGGACTTTATATTCGTTTCAATTCGTCTTCCCTATTTATTGAAATGATTATTTCTTAACATGTGGTAAAACTCTCAACATATTAAAGCGTCCATTATCCGCATCAATGTTTAATTTGGCCGTTATTAGCAATACGCATGCCGTACACATGTCTTATTGTTTTGGACCCAGAGATACCTTTCACTCTGCCTGAGATGAAAGGTATCTCGGGTACAGATGGTGCAAATTACTAGGTAATAAAATAATTAACTTCCCCAGTGCTACTGCAGTCATTATGCAAATTTTGGTATGGTTATCTTGTGATTAATTATCTGTTGATAATTGATATATCTATATAAAAATCAGTATATTTAATTGTACATTTTAGACGAAAACAAAGTAAAAATTCATATTTATCAGAATCTTTTGAATAAAATTGCATTTTCAATCTGTTTTCTACGTGAAATATTAACGATTTTGAAGATTGATAAAAATAGCTTTTTATCTGAGATGATCAGCAAATTACACACCCCCTGTAGTGAGATGCAACATCAGCAACACTTTATTGCACTGTTTTATAGTTGAAACCATATGCCAACTTCACGGTTCAGGGAAGAAAAAATGCACACAAATTTTATAAGAGATGTGTACGCTATGGTAATGAGGAAAAGTATGAAGTAATTTCGAAAACTTTAATACTCTGTGACAGTATTGTCTGTTTTGAGTTCAACTAGTCCTTAAATCTTTATTCATTACTCAGAGAAAATGGAAATGTTCACACGTGGTCGAATTACGGAAAATATTTCAAACTTTGACGGAGAAATATAAAAGGAACAAATGTTTGATTGCCTTTTTCACCACCTTCCATTTAGACAGATGTATAATGTGCGTGTCTTTTTCCCTTTATGTTCGTGTTACATGAAAAAGTTCAAAGTAAATACATTGGGTGATATACATTTTCCAAACAATTCTTGCCAGGCACTGAAATATACACAGCTGCGTAGCATGAAGGTAGGCGTCAGTATAGACTATAAAGTCATATTTGAATATTTTCAAAATAGTGACAATAGTCTATCACATAAAGTTACAAATATAAAACTAGCAACGGAATATTGTTTGATTTATTTTAATCTGCCGGTTTACCTCTACACTGCTGCGCGTTTATTGATCGCACAGCTTCTATCGGGCATATGTTTATGTGGTACAAAGACATGTCCAGGTGCTTCACATGCGCCTTGAAAACTGTCTGAAACACGTAGATACACTCCCGCTTGCGTAAATGTACTCATTGATTACGCGTAACGTACGCGCGTATTACGCACGTAATACGCACCTTATTTATACGCGTATGTTTCAATAGCCAATCATAATTCAATTCCTCTTACACGTATGATGCGCGTAACGTGCGTACATTACGCGTAATGATTTTAACCAATAAGCTGGCAATTCATAAAGCCAGTCATTACGCATATTTAAGTATATACGCGTATTTTTGTAACCAATCGGGAGTGAAACAGTCTTACGCAAAGAATACGCGTAACATACGCGTAATGAATCAGCCAATAATGTTGAACTTGTATGGTTAAAGCAAAAAACCGGATTTTGCTTTAGATTAAAACAATAGATCTATCTAATCTGTTCTCAAACTAAGTCCTGCGGTATAAATTAATTGCCTCGAACGAATAACATGTCCGTGATCGCACCCATGAGAAACATTTTCAGAGCATCCGTCCATCCCTGGATCGGTTACTGATCTGACATCGAGTTTCTGTAGTGTTCGCTTGCTTTTGGATGCTGTTGAGATAATTGAAAACAGATATATAAGAAGGAGAAAGAAACGTGGAAGAAAAACAAGTACAAACCTTACACCGTAAAGTGGTGCTTCTACAAAATAGAGGAGGAACTTTACGACTATTAAAGATTGAACAAAACTGAACATGATGGCTACCTACAAAGCGTGAATTTTCACTCCACTGAAGGCTGGATGTTGACATAATGGCGATTACTGGGTAAGCAAATGCTTCTTGAATCTGCAAACTAAAACATCATACGTAAAAGTATTTAAAGTCTAAAAACTTGCCTCTGTTGTTATTGCCTTGATAGGCTTAACTCCTGCATGCCACAGCCTGGGCACAGGGCAAGAGGAGAATTTGCTACACGGTGGACACTGACACCCCGAGACCATCATACGGTCAAATAACTCCCCCAAAAAAACGAGAGGGATTGAATGTGAGTTTCCGAACCGAACGCTGGTCACAAATGTGTCGTGCCAGTGTAGCGGTCGGAGCCTGTACTTGAATGCGGAAGAAGAGCCCGAGTGCCGGGAGGGAGAACTGAAGCAAGCTTGTTCGGTGTACAGACATACCAAAACAGACATGTTCCCAATCTGCCTTAGGCGTCCGGGACAGAGGTCTGCTGCCATAGGTCGAAAACCTATGACAAACAAGTTGCCTAGACTTGCCGGTGGGGTACACTGCTTCATCTAAAAATGCCTGGTATGGACTTATTCTCCGCAGCCTCACAATATACTTGAATAAATTCACGCCATTAATTTTCATCAATAAAATCCATTATACTTGCACATTCTTTAATTTCGATGTTATAATAAAATCAACCGTTAGGTACTTAAGCTTTTGTATCCCTTATGATACGCGTAAATACGCGTAAACGTATTGACAATCTGATTGGCCAATCATTTATACGCGCAATGTCTGAACCTTACGCGTATCGACGCTTTAATCACTGCTTATGAATATTAATTAGATACGTTACTCGTAAATGCGCGTATGTTACGCGTGAATGCGCGTAAATAGCATTGCGTGCGTAATACGCGCGTTATAAGCGAATGATACGCGTAAATGGAGTACATTTACGCGAGCGGGAGTGTACGCATCTGCTTATATTCACAAATTGATATCACGTGAGAGCTGAGGTAGACCAGTAAGATCAAATTGTGATAATTATAGCACCAGTCTTAAACATTTGCGTTAAATATTTCAATTGGCGTATCATTACGAATGCATATTCCACATCTTGAAATGTATGCGTGAACATTATAGCAAGTAAGTAAGTAAGTAAGTAAGTAAGTAAGTAAGTAAGTTAGTAAGTAAGTAAGTAAAAAAAAGTACAAGTAGGCAAAGATCAGGAAAAGGCGCAATCAGAAAAAGACTCCCACTCCAAAAACCAAGGTGGGAAAAAACCAAACTAACAATCAGGCACTTATACCATGAAAACACTTCGTAAGCCGAATGAGCAGCTATAAGTAAGTAAGTAAATTATTTATTTAAAGAGGATTACCCATTTGGCTTTCACCAATCTTCCATGGCGGGGTGTAGCGCCGCTTATTGTCAACGCGACGCTTAATGCCTCAAGATTTGTGATGTCCTCCGTCTGTCAGTAATGAGAAAGGCCAAATGTTATTTCTGGATTATTATATTGTTCACGTGTGTTGATGAGTTCTTTTATGGCTGACCAAACAGGCCATAATTTCAAAAGATACTGACTTGTATTGTTTTAGCTACATATGCGGTCAGGGTACCTTTATCACTTATAACATTTATCTATCTTCACATTGCTAAGTCGGCATGCACATTCGATAGCTAAAATTGGATGAAGAATGACATCGCACATCCAGACAATCGCATCGCAATACACAGCGTTTCTCTCTTCTGAAACTATGCAAAGTACTTATTCATTTACCAAGTTTGAAAAAAAATCTTTGTTCCTTAATGAATCTAATAGATTTATCATTATTGCCTAGTATAAGGTTAATTGCGCATTTAAGATCGAGGCAAGATAAGATTCGGGTAAGATTATAAGACATGCTTCAGGTCTTTATAGAGGTCATCAGATCGTACGAAGCGATGTCATTGATTTCCCAAATTCTTATGCATTGCTGCTGCAAATCAATGGGATTTATACTCATACACAATTGCAACAGCTTGATACACGTACACATGTATTCAAAATTTTAATGATGATTCTAATGCAGGGCTAAGAAGCATGCACAGATCCAATTTAATCTTAATCGTCCTTCAAACTAGCGTTTACGCAACTTTACCTTAGAATCATGTTCTTTATCAACTGTATCTATCGTAACTACAAATGTTTTATCAAACTAAGATCCCGGGACTTAGACTAACATGCAGTGCATTACAATCGAACATTGTTTTTTTTTTTTTTTGTTGTTGTTTTGGCGTGGGGATCTCAAAGTATATATTGCGACAAGAGTTCATATGTGAAATACTAGTATTTACATGTAGTATTACGTTTTAGTACTGATTTTTTTTCTGGGAAAGTTTTGCTTTCGCCACATTAGATACGAGGATCGACATTTATTTTATATCAATAATTTCTGAACGTTTCAATACTATCTGTGAATGAACCCTCTAAATAAAATTTTATCATTGCATTAGGTTAGATTCTTTTTAATTTAATTTGAATTATTCCTGGAATTACCTGTATATCAATTTGGAGAGAGATACGATATTTCTAGAGTTCGTGTTATATATATGTAGAATCATTTTAAGTTCTGAGACAAACTGAAAGATTCCGTATATGCTGCGCAAACAGAACCAAGACTCTTGTGTTTCAATAGTTACATGTTGCATTGTTTACAAACATCGTGTGTTTGTACAAACAAAGCTCGTCATTTGCCTGATATACGCTCGTAACATTCAGAACTGTTTTGATCAGCGAGAGATAAAGGCAGTAATCTATTATCTCGTTCCAAGCATTCAGGAACTACATTAGGTCTTTTTAGCTCACCTGAGTCGCATGCTCAAAATGTGAGCTTATAGGATGGCCATGCTCCGGCGTCTGTCCGTCGTCCACAATTTCAATGATCTTCTCATCTAAAACTGTTTGACCATTCAAAACCAAACTTCATATGAAGCTTTTGGAAGGAGGCACATGGCCAAGATGGCCGCAATGGCTATAAATATCAAAAACCTTTAAAATCTTCTCAAGAACCAAAAGGCCTATGCTTTTGAAATTGGCGTGAAGCATCAAGAAATAGAGCTCCTCAATTTGCTTTAAAAAGCAAAAACCTTCATCTCCTTGTTCAGAACCAGAAGGCATATGATTTTGAAACTTGGCATGAAGCATTGGGAAATGGAGCTATACAACGTTTATATAGATCATAACCCTTGGATGACCATGACCTATTTTACGGCAAGGTCAACTTAGGTCGCCTTTGCATTTGTATGGGGAAAATCAAGAAAATGTCATTTGATGTGGAAAACTTGCAGGGCATTGGCAAATAGACGATTTATGTTTATGGTGTCTGCCCTTGCCCCAAAGATATGTATGAAAATATCCAAGTATATACCAGATCTCAGATGAGCGTCTACAGGACCAATGGTCGTCTGGTAAGTTGTACACGAACGTTATGAAAGGGCTCGGAGAAAGCTTACGCAAACTACGAGTTCCATTTGCTACTTTGTGTCGGAATATGACAATATGATAAAGTACAATGTATTACACTAAAACGAGCATGTGTCTGTCACAAGGGAACCCAATAAAAAGTCAAGGTAATTTAAGTACGGGGGCAACATGCAGTTTTAAATTAATGATAAGATTTTCTATGGGCTACAAGCAAATATTTAAACAGAACCTGAAGGCAAAAATGCCAATAGTCGTATATTAGTCTTAAAGCTACTTCTATAGCTATATTTCTGATAAAATATTTTAACTTTGAATGTAAAAATTGGGGACCGTTATAAATTTTAATTATTCCGACTTGATTCTTACAAACCGTTTGATATACTAAAACTTGCGATTTGATAATTTACTGCAATAAACCTGTGATTGATATCATTTAATGGACATCATTTCTGAGATATGTTCGGACAAAACATTGATACGCTATTCTTGGCATGTTAAAATCGATATTAAATTGGCATAATGATTGGCACTCCATGAGCACGTAGAAATAACTCTGAAATAAATTTTTCATATGAAAATCCTACGCTTGCGATCCTAAAAAGGCTGTACGTATCCCAAAAAGTATGAAACTCTGATAATGTTGTTCAATTTTCGAATGATTTATGTTCAATGTATCTTTTTATCTTCAGAACAGCCTAAGGCGAATGATGCCAAACAAAAATGATGCAAAACGAAAAATATTGTTTACAATTTGGTTTATCCTTTTAAGGAATGTACGCCCATGCAATACCATCATTGAGGTTATGGCATCGTAAGTTTCGTGAAGTCATAAGATGGAGAACCACTAATGACACTCCATCAGATCCTCGGGGCTGCTCTAGGTTGTTAAGGTAAAAGTAGGCAATGATCAGGAAATAGGCAATCATAATGAAATTCCCACTCCAAAACCCGAGGAGGGAAAAAGTAAATTTACACTAACTTATACCAAGAAAACATTTTTTTTCGTTTTCATGCTCAACTCATCTATTAGGGGACATTACCGTGTCCATAAAAATTGAATCATTAGCCATCATAAAGTGAATTGTATGATTAAGATGATCTTCCTATTCTTCCTTTAGATCACCAATGCGAGTGATTTATCCTTATTGTGAATATTACAATGCTCATAATCGTTGATATTTCAATATTTATAAGCTGGATAAATGCTAACAATCAGATATTTTATTCTCAGTAGAGTTGAGCCTGAAAATTTTATAACATCGGGACCAAGTCCCGAGGTTATGAAACTTTTTTTAATGCTCAGCTGAAATATTTATCAGCAGGATAAATTACAGGCTTGGTGATTTATACCTAAAACTTCAATGTATTTGGGCTATTTCAGTATTTATGAGAAGTTTTCAGTATTTATGATAAGTATTTATTTCATACTCAATGTTGAACATGAAGAAAATTTTATAACCTCGGGACCAGATGTGATGCAAAGCTTTCTGACGGTTGGACACTGCGTAGAGAGTTAGGCGCAAGTTTAACCAGCTAGGACATGATATATTTTGTTTAGACTGACCATGGGGTTTAGGCAATGTTGCACTTCCATTTCTCCATTCGGTTGGTTATACCCCGAACATTCTCTACATTATGAAAACTTACCCATGTAATATACAGAGATTTTTTTAGCTGTAAAATTTAGAAAACTCAATGGAAAAAAATTTGATATTTTTCTTATTTTTGCTCAAAAACATAGATTGTTGGTACACGTTAGATCCGCCTCGGCGAGGCGGTGAACGAGTTTCCACAATCTATGTTTTGAAGTAAAAATAAGAAAAATAGGTATACCCCTGCAAACCCCAGTTTTTCTATATAAAAGTGGGGTTCAAGGGTGTATACTTTCCATGGACATGTTTTCCTCATGATATAACCTTTCCGGGAGAATAGCAGTAACATGATGCAACCGAACTGTCTTATTCTTTCTCTTCAAGTCAAATTATATAGATCGAATGAACTCATTTGCCAGAATTTGTTTCAATTTCCGTCTTATTCTCATTTAATTATCCTCTAGTGCATGTTCTCGTTCAGCTGATGAAATGTGACAGATAGGTCTGACTTGCCTTGTTGGTAAGTAAATTCGATTGATTTTTATTCATTTCCCATAGGTTTCCTAGATATTGGGACCGTTCAATTATTCAAGAAGAAGAAAAAAAATCCTAGATATTGGTACCGTCCCATTATTTAAAAAAAAAAAAAAAAAAAAAAAAAAAAAAAACGTCATTAACAGAGATAATGCAGAAAAAATGGCTCTATAAACATGATAAAGTTTACAACATAGGATGATTAATCTGAATATGGTCATTCGTCTATTCAGATTTGTCCATTCCTAGCTCTAGAGGGTTTGTTGTGACAAAAAGAGCAAACTTGTACTTGTGTAATAGGCGCGATACGGTCACATGGAGAATGAAATCACTGGGTGCTTCCTTCGTCCCGATATAAAAAGGTTTTGTTTGACTTTTACTATAGGTCCCGATAGGATTTGGTTTTGTTTGATTCAGGTACCAGATTTTTTCTACAATAATTCCTAGAATTTGGTCAAAGATTTGATTTGATTCTAATTTATGACGTCACTGAAAGAATTTCAAGTCATAATATAGTGCTTTGAATGCAATTTTATGATAAAATTAGTTTGATTCGTTAAAAAGTGATATAAATTTAGCAGATTATATTATTGTTGACTCTGTTTTGTGGAGATTTACTGTGTTAAAGAAGTAGGACAAAACCCGGTACCAAAAAGTCAAACAAAACCTTTTTATATCGGGACCAAGGAAGCACCCAGTGGAAATACCCCAAAGGGCGTCTCAGAATAACAAAATGAAACAAACATAACAACTAAAATATAAAAGTAGACTACTTCTAAACCTGTTTTGTTTGACTATTAATCACGAGGTCAGTAGCAGAAAGAATGTCATAATCACTGGTCAGCGTATTTCAGCTGAATGTATTATTGAGACGCTGACAAATGAGAATTGAGCTGCGACGCGAGAAAACCGGTCTTCGGCGTTTCGACCAGGTCCGACACAAACATGCCTGTGCAGGAACAGAAGATGGTAAGAAGCTTGAAATTTGGGATTTAGAAAGTAGAAGAATTGTAATATCCGTGTAGCGAAAACAAAGGTGCTGATCAGCTTCGCAGTTACTGCGAAGCTGATCTGCGCCTTTGTTTTCGCATAGGCAAAACTCCGGTTTTCTCATGACGCGGCTCAGATGATGAATGAGAATTTAGGATGATTGATGGCATAACTTTGACGTAAATATGTATTTTGTGCCAAACCTGTGCAGAGTGGAGTAGGGTCAACCCAGATGAAAGTCGGTAGCAGCAGAACAACGAAGTGTTGTTGCTTGAATGCTCGTCATAATACATGTAAGTGTATTATCTAGCCTGCCAGTTATAAGAAGTACTTGTAACCACGTAGGCTACAATACAAGCTAACAAAAAGCCATGATCATGCATCACACATACTTTCGGCGGAGTCTTGGACAAAGTTATACATCAATGCATAGCCTCGAAAGACAAAGGCACGCTTTCTGTGAAATATTAATAAAGAGCCCGCTTGAATGGAAAATAATTTTAATTTTAATTTCATATGCAAGTATCGGGAACAAAATTTATCATAACTATTTCCCCCGAACTCGTATAAATAAAAATAAAACTGAGGTCCTTTAAGAGCAGTGAGTATATTAATACTTGTGTTTTTTTTTTTTTTCAACAGAATAGTCGATACAAAGACTAGTATATTATCTAAACAGAACCAAATATATATAAAACGTTGGTTAGAAAATGAATCTAAACCAATAATGAATTTCCGATTTCTCAGAATACCCTCGCTGATCTTAAAGGACCAAAAGGAAAATCTTTACTGTGGATAATGTACAGTATCTTTAGAGCTTTATAACGGTATATGTGAAAATATTGTCATATCATGTAGATTTTTAGTCTCTTTTTCTCTCCCTCTCGAATCAGGCAAACCGAAAGAATAGTAAATAATGCATGCAAACCTAAGGTCATAGAACCCACCTTGAATCAGAGATTTTCTTATCTCGCATAAATACTTCAGGTCTTGGCTTTTAATCAAAAAGTTATTCATAATTAAAGAAGTCGCCTTGAATGCATTCAATAATGCCACACACCTTTGTGGAATTACTATGGCTGTAACTCAATGAAAGCCGAAGCAGTATATCATCTTACCAATGGGCAAGGCAATTGCAAAAAAGTACAATACTTTGCTCGAATGTAGCTTTGATTTCGATTCCTTTAATGTAAAATAATACATATTCTATCTGCGATATAAAGTAAGGATTGTGAAACCAGGAAATTTTCCAGTTTTTACAGACAATACAAATCACTACATACTCAATGGCACATGAAGAGCATGATACTAGCTCTTACATAGCAAGGAAGCCATCCGGTTAGTATCATAGCGAACACTACGCACCCTTTTGCAGCGTCCTGGCTGATACCACTGGAATATCTGACCGATGCTTTGGAGCAAACACAACAGAGACGTAGACAGAACGAACAGGTAACATTATAAAGATAAATTACAGAACCGCATTTGATAAAAACCCGGATTTTTAAAATAGATGTCACAATCAAAGACAGATTTATTGATTGTCATGAACTCCGTTACGGTGTCTTGTGGTTGTCGTAAATTTATCCCATCTCTTATCTATTTCGAGTACTAACTTGTTAGATCAACGTTTTTGGTATTTTGAAATTGTATGATTCGCTCCTTTTTTTTTTTTTTTTTTTTTTTTTTTTTTTAGGGCAGAGTTGCGCCATGAGGGATGCTTCATCTGCTATTACCTGTCTCGAACAGACTCAAAACAACGGAACATGTCTCACTGTTTTCTAGTATTAAATTGCAATTTGACTTTTCTCGAACATGAATTAAAGATTTGTTTTTTAAAGGGTTGTTAAATGAAACCCAGTGTTAATGAAGTTCGCTCAATATCAGTGTATCTTTCCTTACTTCAATTCGTTTTAAATTTATTGTTTCTGCTGACATTTAATCTCAGCTTGAATTACATAAACCACAGAAGTAACTAATCAGATTGCTTTACGATCTTATAACTGTAATACTTTTAGGAACCATTTTACCAGAATAACCCTTTGTGCATTTCTGAATAGAATTTAGATGAAAAGCTTTAGGTTGCTTATTGCAACTGAAGCCAGCTTAAAGGTGTGCAGTGGTCCAGTAGAAGAGTATAGGACTCAGTAACGAGAGATCATGGATTCGAACATCTTCTCTGACTGCCGAGTTGTCTCCTTGATATGTTGTCTCTTACCAATAATACTTCTATCACACAGGAGTCGTTACATCGGTCCGGTCCCGAGATGACTCAAAGTTTAGTGACTGGACTGTACCAACCAACCAACCAACCAACCAATCATTATCTCACAATATCAAGTAAATAGCTTTAATAAAATAAATAGCTGGCATTTTAATAACGGAAAGCAAGACATAAATTATTCATTTTTGATTTGGACCTGCCGCGAGATATTAATCCTGACTTTTTGATAATTCAAACAGAAAACCTTGACGGATCCGATCTTATATTTTGCACGATTATTGAGATAAGAACGGTCAATTTATTGATAAGACGTCATATTTCTATTAGATTTGACATAAATTAGTATGCGTGCAGCATAAAATAGTCATAAGCAGTAAATGCCAGGTAATAAAATATAAAGCTCTTCCAGAAGGCGTTGCGTGGAGGAATCTTGATTGTACCAGTGAAAAGTATGAAAAGTATGAAGACCAAGGTGTTCTAGATAGAATGACGGTATCAATGTTCTGTCACGGAATATTTTAGACCATTCATTATAACGTGATTTTATATGCAAAAATTAAGGATGGAAGTCTCCATGGCGTGGTGCTTTTACTTATTCTGAACCCTCGATAAGTAGATAGCACAATGTTGCTTTACTCATTTTGAAGCTGACATGATATTATTGTAATTAATAGTCCATCAGGAAAACATGTCCGTGAAATGTACACCCCCTTAAATCCCAATTTAATGTTGAAAAACTGGAATTTCCAAGTGTATACACATATTTTGCGCATTTTTGATCCAAAACATATATAGATTGTGGGTACTCGTTAGAACCGCCTGGTATAACACGTGCGTGTTTTCGTAATGCAATGAACTAAAGCTCCGTTGATCAGACCGGCGACAATCTTTAGCTGTCCCAATAGCCTTTGAGGGACTGCTGCAGTACCATATAGTTGAAAGGTGGCAAATATGACGTCACGTGGCGTCACATACACGTCATGAATCTTGTAAAAATCATATTGTGCCTGATAATTCATTTTCAAAGACCCGTAGAATGGTCAAAAAAGAGACAAAGCTAAAACTAAAGTGTTTTTATATATGAATTACTAGAAGCTCCGCATGAATGTTAAAATATTTTTCTTCATTAATTCAACGATACGCCACATGGCAAAACGTGTATAATGGCTTTTTATTGCTGTGGGTGGTCAGTGACTTTACAAATGCCGGTTTCATTAAAAACAGAAGTAGGGTACAGTTACCGACCTCTTTCAACTGTTAAGGAAGACTAAAATGTCCTTGTTGCAAAAATACTAACTTTCGTTTTTTTTTTGTTGTTGTTTTTTTTTTTTTGCGTTTTTAAAGCTCTTCAGTGTATACACGTGAAATCTAAATCTGTTTAATAATTGGCAAACGATAAATGAGCCGCCTCGTGGGAAAACCAACAATGTGGTTTCCGACCAGGTCCGACACAAACCGACCTGTACAGTCACAGAAAAAAGCTAGACGCTTGAAATTTCGGATTTAAGGAGAAGAGGAACTGTACTATCCGAGTAGCGAAAACAAAGGCGCTGATCAGCTTCGCAGTTACTGCGAAGCTGATCTGCGCCTTTGTTTTCGCCTAGACAGATTGTTGGTTTTCCCATGTGGCGGCTCAAATATTCGTGATGCCCAAAACCGTTCTCATATGTGACAACAGGGTCGTATCCAAGTCTTTGTGTAATAAATACACAATCTGGGTATTACAGTTATTACACTAATTTTTATAGCACTGGTTAGATAACTGAAGTTGGGCAATCAATATTCACAATAATGTTACAAGATTAGTTATTAATTTATCGTATGTGTGTGTGTGTGTGTGTGTGTGTGTGTGTGTGTGTGTGTGTGTGTGTGTTAAATCTACATTATTTATCCGTTATATTTAAGTGCAATCTGCTTCAAGTATGATTACATCTGAAATAAAGGTTCTATGAAACGTTATTGCAATATAAGCGAGTTGTCATTATAGTAAATGTATAAAAAGCAATAACACTACTTGTCTGTTGTCTTCGTTTTCAAACGTCTGCTTCAGATGTATTTTACTTTATGTGGTCCTAATACGGCCTTTGTATTGCCTTACTTCGTTTCAATACATATTTAATATCATTCTCTACTTATGGAAATAATTATTTCTTAGTACGTGGTATATTCACAATTCATCAATGCGTCCATTATTCACTCCAATCATTTAAAATTAATTTGGCTATTTCTAGCAAAACGTAATGAGGAAAGGTATGAAGTAATTTCGAAAAGTTTAATACTCTGTGCCAGTATTGTGTGCTTTGAGTTCAACTGGTCCTTAAATCTTTATTCATTACATGGAGAAAATGGAAACTGTGGACACTTGATTGAATTCAATCGCTGTCGATGAGCCCATACCTGAGAAAACCAACAATGTGGGTTCCGACCAGGTCCGACACAAACCAGGCTGTACAGTCACAGAATATAGTTAGAGGCTACAAATTTTGGATTTAAAAAGTAGAGGAACTGTACTATCCTTGTAGCGAAAACAAAGGCGCTGATCAGCTTCGCAGTAACTGCGAAGCTGATCTGCGCCTTTGTTATTGCCTATGCAGATTGTTGGTTTTCCCATGTGGCGGCTCATTAATAAATGCCAAATTCTGTTGATTTTATTAGTTTAACTGAAATTGGGCAATATTCTCAATGATGCTACAGGATTCGTTTCAATTAATTGATTCTCTGTGTGTGTGTGTGTTTGTGTGTGTGTGTGTGTGTGTGTGTGTGTAAGAGAGAGAGAGAGAGTTTAATCTAAATTATTTCTTCGTTATGTTTATGAGCAATCTGCTTGAAGTATGATTTCATCTAAAATAAAGGTTCGATGATACGCTATTCTAATAACAACCTATGGAAACGGTGTATTAGAAAAACGGTGAATCAACGGGGGTTAATCGGAAAAATGTGAACCATCGGGCGAGGTGTCGGTGACACATCGGGATTTGCACTAGATAAAAGGTACATTTATGTTGTTTGTTTACTTCTATTTTGAAGCGAAAGCTAAAAATACTGCAGTAAATAAAAACAAATCGAACACTTGCAGGAGCTGTAAGGGTCTTTGATGCAGCCCCGGAAACCCTAAAATTGTTGAAAATGTATTTTGTTTAATCGCCACAGTGCGCCCCATTTTACTACTCAAACATTTCAGTTGACTTTCGGTTGTATTTTTTGTTTATTTTTTATGCTTACATCGAATTACGAATGTAAACAACCTTAATTCAGATTGGTGAATATAGAAAAGTAAGCTCCTGATTATCAACCTTCAGAAAATTTGTAAAAAAGACTGGGAAAATCGAGATTCAGCCGGGTGATTGATTATTTGGTGAGTCTCCGGGCAAGTTGTGTGTGTCGCCGGGGAGCAACCAAATTTTGATGGAATAAAACTTTATTTTCTTCATTCTAGACAGTACATGATTGTTGTTTTTTAACTTTTAGTTTGAGTGGGATCCTATCTATCCCAATTACGGATGCTATAAACACACGTTAATCACCGGCAGTGATGAGAACTCGGACGTTCCTCGTCCGCAGCGTCCGTCATATCGCACTGTTCGCATAAATATAGTTTTATTTTTCGCTGGTTAAATGAAGCTGAAGCAAATGAAAACGTGTAAGAAATAATTGGAAAAGATACTGTCTCCAATTCTTAAATTTCTTCCGTTGCCGATTTGAAGACTGGGAAAATTATAACAGTAAACGCAGGTCCAATCTTTGGAAATAACATGGAACAGTATCTATTGGGATAGCTTCTTTCCTTAAATTATCAGAGCCTGAAATGCCCCCTCTGATGTCTACCGCTGAGGTGCCAGTTTCTTGTGAGATCTAGGGACAAAGATACCAGTCACAGCCCCCGCTAGTAGAGGCCGGTAGCTGATGCGGTAGAGCGTTGGACTGTCACTCTGGAGCGAGAGGTCCTGGGTTCGATCCCCACGAGCGCCGTGTAGGGTTCGAGCCCCGCACGGGTCACATGTGGGACAAGTCAAGTTCTGCTTGCAGGTGTGTCAGGTGCTTTTTCCTGGAGTACTCCTATTTTCGCCCCACCTACTGATTTGTTAATGAGTGAAATAATTGGCTTTTAAGGCACGTAAAACTTAATCAATAATAATAATAATAATAATAATAATAATAATAATAATAATAATAATAATAATAATAATAATAATAACAATATCAATAATAATAATAACTGATTCTTAAAACATGACATTTCGACAGGTTTCCAAGTTTGATTAGCTTTACAATATACCGGGACAATGCATACCTGACGTATTAATTGATGTTAACTGAAGGTTCGGTCTCCTTTTGTTGCTCAGTTCACACGACTGGACATTTATTTTCTCATGGGAAAAATGAGGATTTTCGACATGACTATCCGAGTAACACAAGTATAAGCGTTTCCAAAACGCTTGCGATCTCTCAGCACTAATTTCACTGTATGACCACGTATAAATTCACGGCGATAACCACAGACCGAAAAGACTCTGACAGCTCGGTTCAACGTGAGCTTTCATACCCGAGCCGGCATGCGCTATTTAGTGTGACCCAATCGAAGCTGCCTTGTCCAATCAAGTACGACCGGAAGTGTGGTCGATTTACAACAAGATTCCAGCCCTGTTCAATTATATATGCGCTCTCGCCGTGGCGAGATCGCAAAAAGTAACTCGACTAACAAGGCCAAACAGCACGAGTTACAGTAATGCGCATACGTATCTACGTCATGTGCTTGCGTATAACTGTAACTCTCACTTATGTTACGTCTACACTGGACCACGTTCTCACCACGTCCTTACCACGTTCTAAAAATTCCAGAACGTGGCGAGGACGGGGTCAAAATGAAACAATTTCGGATTTCTAAGTTCCCACTACGTCCTTACTACGTCCCCGCCACGTCCTTATAACGTCCGCACCACGTCCTTACTACGTCCTTCACGTTTCCACTACGTCCTCAATACGCGCTCACCAAGTTCATCCCGTTTCTACTACGTCATTGCTACGTCCTCACAAAGACCAAGCAGTTCATACCACGCGCGAACTACGTTTCCAGCACGTTCTAACTGTAAATACCGTTTTCGTTCTAATTAGCGCACATGCTCCAATAAGCGCACACCCTGGTCGTTTCTGAAAAACATGCGCATAAGCGCACACTGCTCGACTAGCATACTGGCATTTTATTGACAATTTTACACATTCATACCACATTAAAACTTATCTTCAAAAGATCAAACAATATTTCGCGACGATTGGAACACTTGTATGACATCACCATTGACCATTTAAACAAGGTTATTTCATCAGTCTATAGGTTGTTTACATTCGTAGTGTGCGCTCATTGGAACGCTATTTTGTTACCCGAACTTTAAGATATTTTGAAAAGTTAAGCGCACTGTGCGCTAATTAGAACGAATACGGTATATTAATCAGTCGTATATATTATCCTCAACACCGCTAGCAGTCGGTCGTAATGCCCATGCTGAAGCCAACAAGATCTTGTCCTTCTATTTCTCCTTCTGTGAAATATGCAGCCTGTGCACCAAGTAAGGCATGATGTCATTGAAGGAGAGCAAGTTGCAAGAGTACATCTCTGTTCATGTTTTCGATTTCGATATGATTTAAATAAAAGCGAAAGCAATTGCTTGAGGGTACGGGACAATTGAAACAAAATTAATAAAACGTGGAGGACGTAGTTCGAACCTGGTGTGAACGTGATAAGAACCTACTAAGGACGTGTTAGGAACCGCTAGGACGTGATAAGAACGCAGTGCAGTCTTCTAGGACGCGGTAAGGACGTACAAGAAGCGTGGTATGGTCTTGTCGAGAACTTGATGGACGTAGCGAGGACGTAGAGAAGACGTAGTAGAAGCGTAGCGAGGTCTTGATGGTCTGCAACAAATTTGCATCGCGTCCACGAAGACCGCACTACGTTTGTACCACGTTCTTTCTACGTCCTACAAGTTCCTACTACGTCCTTACCACGTCCTTAATACGTCCTTACTGCGTTCTAATTCCACCCCGTCCTCGCCACGTTTCTTTTGAGCATGTTCAAAATTTGACCAAGACCTCCGCGTCCATCAAGATCTCGCTACGTCCTTACTACGTTCCTACCACGTCCTACAAGACCGTACCACGTCCTCACTACGTCCTTAATTTTTAGGACGTAGTAAGGACGTAGTGAGAACGTGGCCCGGTGTAGACGTAACATTAACTCGTGTCAGCATTCAATGTTACTCGAGTTACTTGTGTTACTCGGAGTGCTGAATGCAAATGGTGATTTTATCAGAAATAGTGATAGTTCTTTTCCATATTTTTGTATGTGCAGTTGGAACATCAGACACAGATTAATTTGTGCCCAAATATGCACTTTTAGAGGTCTCAGCAAATTGCTTATCAGCCATTTTCATGATTTCAAGTTGATTCCCGGTTTGCTTCAGTTTCCATTACTGTGGAATAGCCTCCACATGGTGCACTAGGTCACTCACTATGGCATGACCTTATCCACTGAATAACATAGATGTGATGCGATATATGAACGTTCGTTGAGCTACGGGCGTGGCAGCTACTTCGGTCATGCAGCCCAAAGACGTTTCTTTTGGGTCACATTTTTATGTATATACCGTAATTTTACCAAATCTGTCATTTGTCCTATGTAAATGTATACACCCTATATACTGTCGGATGCAACCAAATTCTTACAGCGCAGATTGTTGCAATATCACAAGACACATGCCGAAAGGGAATGTGTTGACTGGAAGCCGGATAAATTAGGCAACAACCTACAACACAGCAATGAACTTTTCACTGTAGGTTGTTGCTCAATCGATCTGACTACCAATCAGTAAACTCCATTTTTTGTCAGGTTTCGTGTGTCGCTGCATCAATCTGCGCTGTAAGAATTTGATTGAATCCAGCGGTATACGGCGGGGTAAATTTCGCCCAATTTGACCTTGCTGTACCATAGTTGGTTTGTTTGAATTTAAGGCTTTACGTCCCAGTCAACAACAATTCAGTCATGTCTGGACGGGGCCGCCGCTTCCCGGGTATTTAACAAGAAGAGTTAATGTACGTTGCTTAAGGACACAACCCGGTGCCACCGGTGAGGATAGAAAGGTAAAGAAATAACCTTTAATAATCAAGAAAGTCAGATGGTCAGTCCTAAAAGGGAATAAGTCACGATTAACGACCGACATTAACATTGTCACATTTTTAAACAACAAATCACTGCCAGCACGAATTAACAGAATTTGAGGCTAACGCACAAGCAGGCTGAAAAAAAAAACAACAAACAGATCCACTGCTGATACGAATAACATAAAATGCAGAAATGCGTATCAGTAAGAAGGTTTATTTTCATAAATTTAAAGTAGTTCCCCTTGGGGTGTTACTACCCAATCGCTGGGCCTATAAACGAGGACATATAAGACAGTATATAAAGTTTCAGGTGAGCGCTCTCATGGCCATTGGTCCTCTAGAATATACCTGGTAAACTGAGGCTATGTGGTAGCGCGTCGGACTCCAGAGCGAGAAGTCAGGAATTCGAACACCATGATCATCTTGTAGTGTCTTTGGACGTGACACTTAATCTCCCCAAAGTATATGCCAACTACCCCGGAAGCGGTGGCAATGAAAAATTATTGACTAGGACGTTACACAACAACACCATTCAATCTCGATATTCGCAATTCAACGTCAAAACATGGTTATGACTTGAACCACTTTCAGATCATGGAACAACTTTGAGTGCTGGAGAATATTTTTAAAGGATTTTACCAATATATGGACGTTGCGGCCGCCTTTGGCATGGGCCGTTTATATACATGCCAATGAGGCTTCATATTTTTCTAAAATATGAGTGATGTTTGAAAAACTGCAATTTGTAGTTTCACGGCAATCACTAATATTTCCTTAGAAGCCTCCGTGGCATGGTGGCCAAGCTACTGGCCTTGTAAATCAGGGGTCGTGTGTTCGATCCCGGGCTTCTCCAGTCTTTCGGATGAGACTTTAAACCGAGGCCCCTTCTCCATATGACCTGACAGCTGTTGAGTGGGAAGTAAAACACCAATCAAACAAAGAAACAAACTAATATTTCCGAAAATATTTCCAGATGTCGTTCGCAGTTAACGGACGGCTCATCGGAACTAAAATTGCAATTTGGTGATGACGCTATGTAATTGCTCAAAATATTACTGGACTTTACAAAATTACTACAGTTGTTGAGTTTAAAATGAATATATATACATGTACATATTTTAAACAACAAACGGTAATCCGTTTGGGAACGATTTTCACACAAGTGCGTCTGGCACTGGCAATGATTCAGGTGAACGCTAGCGTTTTACACTTGTCGGTCTAGCACTTTAATTTCCCAACAAGAAAGGGTCGAAGATGATGCGGAATATGAAATTACCGGGTCGAAGATGACACGGAATATGAAATTACCTTGATCAAAAATAGCTCTAGAGTGTTTATAATCGGAAATTAATGCAATAAGTTTTGATTGCCCGATGACTCACAAAATTCGCCCCGTTGTCTCACACAACTTGCCCGATGCCTCACATTATGTAAATGCACCTAGCATTAAATCCCTTTGCAATGCTTGGCGAGATTTTATTTTTTGTGGGAATTTTCCAGTATACTATTATTCATTTGCAAATACCAACGTGACCTTCTTGGTCCATTTCTTTTACTAGAAAATCAAACGAAAATGTGTTTTCGTGACCTTGAAAGGCATGCCCTCTAAAATGGGGCGCACAATCACGCGTTTCTTGGAATATTTATTTACAAACTGTTTACATAATAAAGAACAATAATGATTTCTACAGCTCCTGCAGCAAACAGAATTTTGACATACAACGTCACCCAGCCATGTCGGAACAAAACAAAAAGAAAATTAAAACTACGTACCGTGTCGCCATTGTAAATCCCGATGTGTCACCGACACCTCGCCCGATGGTTCACATTTTTCCGATTAACCCCCGTTGATTCACCGCTTTTCTAATACACCGTTTCCATAGGTTGAATAAGACCGCTGTCAAAACAGTAAATGTATAAAAGGCAATAGCATCTTTGTTTTCAAACAGGGAATAACAATGTCTGATTCGGATTTATTTTCCCTAATGTGGTCTTAATACGGCCTTTGTATTTCCTTTCTTCGTTTCAATTCATATTTAATATCATTCTCTACTTATGGAAATAATTATTTGTTAGTACGTGGAATGTTCACAATTCATCAATGCGTCCATTATCCACTCCAATGTTTAATGTGGCTATTTCTAGCAAAACGTAATGGGGAAATGTATGAAGTAATTTCTAAACTTTAATACTCTGTGACAGTATTGTCTGCTTTGAGTTCAACTGGTCCTTAAATCTTTATTCATTACATGGAGAAAATGGAAACTGTAGACACGTGATTGAATTACGAAAACTATTTCAATAGCTGTTCACCATAATTGTTTCCATGCTGAATATTTAAGTCTAAGACACCTTCCACTTAGATGCCGAGCTTAGGTTTTTGTTTTTCTTTATTTTTGTGTTATACATGTATGTACAGGGTGTCCCAAAAAACGTAGCCGCTATAAAAAAAGTGCATAGCTTTTTAAGTATAACAGATATAACCAAGGTATTTTACACAGTGGTAGTGCTATTATAACTGATTCTCAATATGACATCCATTTAGCTAAGTGGTGCTTCATTAGCAAGTGACGTCATAACAAATTTGTGATGTCATTTCCTATTATCTGCTGCAACTTGCATTCCTGGAAATGGAAAGCAGTAACAAGATGCAATACCCGATCATTTTTCAAGCTTTTATTCTGCTTTAAAAAAGGATATATAGTGGGGGAAGTAATGTTGACCATCAGAAATTCAAAAGAGTTTTTAAAAATGGACAAAAAGTGATGAAAAATGGAAATTTTATTCCAAAATAAGAGTGAACGACCATCAAATGTGTCATGTAAAAATTTTCATTACTCCGAAAGCGGCTATTTACATTAATGGTGGTCATTTCAGATATAAGTCGTAGTATGCAGTTGCAATTGATATATATCTAAAGACATTGTTTTAAAAGTTTGAATGAGTTACCTGTAAAAATGAAACAAAAAGTAAACATATATTGTAGCGGCTACGTTTTTTCGGGACACCCTGTACAAGCTTATGCATAAAGGTCGAACAAGTGGGTATCATACAATTATCAAACCCAGTGTGTAGCGTAAAACTGGGTAAGTATAAAACGTCATACACGTATATGAATTAAAAATTTAACTGATTTAGGTACCCATTAGTCCATCACAAAGAGTATAAATATAGAAAGTGCGATACATTGTTTGATTTCTTTCAACATGCCGGCTTACCTTTACATTGATCGCACTGCTTATCACTGTAATACAGTGATAAGCAGTTCTCTGAGATTTTGGGTCTTGTGGAGGTAGGACGTTGACATCACAAAACGCGTAAGTTGACGTCACAAAACTGCATGCGACGTTAATTGGATGTTTGCGCACTCAGTCACTAGTTTGAAAACGCCGTCTAAAATGAAGGGTAAGAAGTTTCTAGCAAGACCTTGGAAATCTTGATTCAACAATATTTAGACAACATTCACTGTGAAGGAAAACCGAACAGGACACGGTAACTCAGTATTACAAACGTTTTTCCAAGGCTAATTAATTTATTTACCAATATGGTGCAACTCTATGGTGCAAACTGAGGGTGGTTCGAGTTTTCTTTAATTTTGTCATTAATGGTTAGTGCTATTTATTAAAGCTTTTGGACATTGATTGTAAGCATATTATAAATAGAAAAAATGTTAAAAACTAAATTTTGACTTTTGACTCCACAAGACCCAAAATGCCAGATACTGTCACAATCATTATTGTTTTAAATAATGCGTTTCCATTACGGTACAAAGACATGTCCACGTGCTGGAAACTGTACGAAATAAGCAGATCCACCCCTCTGCTTATGTTTACAAATGATTCATGGTAATATGGCTATGCCATTTTAGCACGAACAGGTAAAAAACGATACACAACTGTAATCAGTACCAATGCATTCTAGCACCTCGGATAGCGTTGCATGTTGAAATAAGTAGTAATATTTAAAACTTTGTGGAAAATACGTTGTTATATATAATTGATTCAATAATATTGATTCTTTTAAAAGCTATTACTTATAATTTATATATATATAATCAAAGGGGAGTAACCCAATTAATTAATATATATTTCTTTTTATGTTTCTACAATTTATTATCTAGAACTTTGTAGAAGAATGTCATTGATTATTTTTATCACTGTTATATAATTTAGAAGTATAGAAAATTCTATGAGCACTTTGTGGATAATTCCAGATGAAAATGGAGTGAGTGTTTTTTTTTTTACCATAAGTTAAAAATATATTTGGACTATGTATACTACTGAGATCTCGAAGGGTCTAGTGGACTCTCGTTTAGTCTTGATGGTCGTTGCGGCCTTGAATTCTCTCTGGAGAATTCTAAATTCTCTTTGGAGAATTTAAAAGAACTTTCGTTTAGTTCGTTTCTTTTCTAGAGAAAAGTTTATTATATCATTCTCTAGAAACCTGTAGAATTTCCTTAGATGTATAAATATAGGTCCCAATTCAGTCTTAGGCATTCAGAAATTTGAAGTGATTTAAAGTATATAATTTTGGTTGTTTCACTAGTGTTTTGTGTGGATTAAAATATACATGTGCTCATATTCTGGTTACTGGATTGTGGACTTACATTTGAGGGACAAGGACTTATTTGACATTAACTTTGTAAGTTATTTATTTATTTATTTACTTATCTGTTTGTTTGTTTTTATGTATTTGCAACATTTATTTGTTTGATTAAATATTGTTAAGTTTAAATTACTTGGTTTTTTTTTTCGCTGTACCTGTCTAGTTACGCTAGGTCGTAACAGATTTTGGGGGCTCTGAGCCGGGATTGAACATTTTGTGCACCTATTTTATTCTGAATTTGAAAAGATATTTATTGTTTGTCATACCAGCAAAAAGCAACCATGTCATTCAAACTTGAAGATTTCATTGCTGCGCCTTCTCAAGAGCTGTTAAACTTGGCCAAAAAGAGTGATCTTTTAGACATTGCTAGTCATTATAGCATACCTGATGTCAAAACATCTATGTTAAAACGTGAAATTAAGAATGTTATCATTCAGTTTCTTGTTGATGAGGAATTTTTTGAACCCTCAGCTACATCTCTAATTATGGTCTCACAAACCGACATACAGTTGAAAGAGTTAGAATTAAAAAGGCATCTTGAACTGGAAAAATTCAGATTAGAATTTGAAGAAAAAAGAAGGGCAGATAAGGAAGAAAGGGAAGAAAGAATGCAAAAAGAAAAGTTAGAGCTTGAAAAACAAAAGTTAGCATTTGAAGAAAGGGAAAGAGAAAAACAAAGAGAAATGGAAGAAAGAGAGAAAGAAAAACAAAGAGAGTTTGAAAGAGAAAAGTCGGAAAAACAAATAGAGTTAGAAGAAAGGCTTTTAAAAGAAAAATTAGATATGGAAGAAAGAGAAAAGGCAAAGCAAAGGGAAATGGAAGAACGAGAAAAGGAAAAACACAGAGAAATGTTAAAAGAAATAGAACTTGAAAAAGAAAGAATGCATTATGATATTAAAATGAAAGAGCTTGAATTAAGCAGTAAATCAATGCCTCCTGTGTCTTTTGATCCTAGTAAAGTATTTGATGTTACAAAGCATATCAGGCTCGTTCCTCCATTTCAAGAAAAAGAAGTAGATAAGTATTTTTTACATTTTGAGAAGGTAGCAGAAAATTTGAAATGGCCAAAAGAGCATTGGACCTTGCTTCTACAGAGTGTTGTTATTGGTAAAGCTCGAGAAATTTACACTCAGCTTCCACTTGATCAAAGTTCAGATTATGACACAGTCAAAAATCTGATTCTTAAGGCTTTTGAATTAGTACCTGAAGCTTACAGGCAGAAATTCAGAAATTGTAGGAAAGAACATGATCAAACCCATGTAGAATTTGCTAGAACTAAGGAGCAATTATTTGATAGGTGGTGTTCTTCAAAGGATGTAAAGTCTGATCATGCAAAATTAAGACAGCTCATGCTTGTTGAAGAGTTCAAACGATGCATACACTCTGATGTCAAATCTTTTCTTGACGAAAGGGAAGTAGAAACTTTAGATGTAGCAGCACGATTAGCTGATGATTATGCTTTGACTCATAAGGTGTCTTTTGTAAATAAGCCTTACAAGAAACCTTTTAACCCTCAATTTAAACCTAATACACCTCAGTCAAAACCATTTAACCCTCAACAGAGAAATAATTCTCCTCAACCTAATCCACAACCACAAGCTGGACTAACAGCTGATAGTTCCAGTCCTTCACATAATCCTAAAAATAAAGATACTAGTGAAAACAAAGGTCAAAGATCCTCATACTCACCCCGGCTGTTTTGCAATTATTGCAAAGGTGACGGTCACGTTATTTCTGAATGTGAAACTTTGAAAAGAAGAAAAGAGAGACAAAATCAAAATAATTCTAGACCAACAGGTCTTACTTCTTTAAGGTCAAAACCACAGTCGATTATTCAGGATGAAAATCCTATTTTGGCCAAAACGTCTGCGACTGATTGTATTATGGAGATTTATGAACCATTCTTATCAGAAGGTTTTGTGTCACTTACTAGTGATTCTGCCCAGTCTACCCCTATTAAAATCTTACGAGATACCGGAGCTTCTCAGTCTCTTATTTTAGCAGATACCCTGCCTTTTTCCGAGAAGACTTCAACTGGGACAAGTGTCCTTATTCAGGGAGTAGAGTGTGGATTTGTTAATGTACCGCTCCATAACATTTATTTGTCTTCAGACTTAGTTTCTGGTCCTGTGGCTGTAGGTATTAGGCCTTCTTTACCTTTTAAAGGTGTTCACTTGCTATTAGGCAATGACTTAGCCGGAGATAAGGTTGTGGTAAACCCACTTTTGACCAATACACCTTGTGAGGATCAATTGCCTGATCCCATTGAGCAGGAAATTCCTGATCTTTACCCTTCATGTGCCGTTACAAGGGCTATGGCAAAAAAGTCAAATTGAATGATGGGATACAGGATATTGACTTAACTGACACTTTTATAGGTCAGTCTTTTCATGATGAGATTACAAAATCTCTTTCTTCAAGTCAAACTGACTTCAACAATCAAAGGTCAGACAATGACCTTTCACCTTCAATTATTGACCAAGGTCACGACCAAATGTCAAGGTCACAACTTTGTCAAGAACAGCACAGTGATCCTGAAATCTCGCCTTTATTTGAAAGGGCTTTAGATGAAAATGAAATTTCTCAGGTTCCTGTTTGTTTTTATGTCAAAAATGACATCTTAATGAGAAAATGGCGTCCTCCTGATGTTTCAGCGGAAGACGAATGGACCATAAATCACCAAATTGTGGTTCCTAAGGCTTATCGTCCTGAAATCTTAAACTTGGCCCATGAAACTCCCATGTCAGGTCATTTAGGGATAAATAAGACTTACCACAAAATTCTCAAGCATTTCTACTGGCCAGGATTAAAATCTGATGTTTCCCAACATTGCAAATCCTGTCACACTTGTCAAATGGTAGGAAAACCTAATCAGACTATTCCAAAAGCTAATTTACAGCCTATTCCTGCATTTGATGAACCATTTAGTAGGATTATCATTGACTGTGTAGGTCCGTTACCCAAGACTAAATCAGGTTGTCAATATCTCTTGACAATAATGTGTGCTTCAACACGTTTTCCTGAAGCAATTCCACTCAGGAATATCAAGACGAAAACAATAGTTAAGGCCCTTGTGGAGTTTTTTACACTTGTAGGTCTTCCAAAATCAGTCCAATCAGATCAGGGTTCCAATTTTATGTCAGGAACATTTCAGCAAGTAATGCATGAACTTGGCATTAAACAATACAAGTCATCAGCTTATCATCCTGAAAGTCAAGGTGCTTTGGAAAGATTCCATCAAACTTTGAAGAACATGATCAGATCTTACTGTTTTGACACCGAAAAAGATTGGGATGAAGGCATACATTTGCTATTATTTGCTGTCAGAGAGTCAGTACAAGAGTCTCTTGGGTTCAGTCCGTTTGAACTTGTTTTCGGACACACTGTTCGTGGACCTTTAAAACTTATGAAAGAGAAGTTTCTTTCAAGTAATGACAGTCCTTTGAACTTACTTCAGTATGTGTCTGACTTCAAAACTAGATTGACAAAAGCTTGGGAAGTTGCTCGGTCCAATCTTAAGTCAGCTCAGAGCAAAATGAAGTTGCATTTTGATGAAAATGCTCAGAACAGAAATTTTGACCCTGGAGACAAGGTGATTGCTCTTTTGCCCATTCCTGGCAGGCCATTACAAGCTAGATATTATGGTCCATATACTGTTGAGAAAAGGTTAAGTGATGTAAATTACATTGTTAACACTCCTGGGAGGCGCAAGCAAAAACAATTATGTCATATTAACATGCTTAAAAAGTACATTGATAGGGATAGTGATAATGATAGTTCAGTTATTTCCTCAGTAAGCATAGTTAATTCTGTCCCTCATGAACAAAATCAGACAGACTTTGAAGAAATGAACTCTGTGAACTGTGAACCATTATCCTCAAAACTCCAGAATTCTGACATTCTGCATGACCTCGATCAGAAACTGTCACATCTAGATCCGGACAAGAAACATGAACTAAAACAATTAATTCTTGAATATGAGCACTTATTTCCGGACATTCCATCCAGAACCGATAAAATCTACCATGATGTAGACATTATTGAAGGAGCAAAACCGGTGAAACAACATCCGTATAGACTTCATCCTGAAAGACAACAATATCTCAGGAAAGAAGTTAAGTATTTGCTGGACAATGACTTTATAGAACCTAGTCAAAGTGAATGGAGTTCTCCTTGTATACTTGTGCCAAAATCTGATGGGACATTTCGAATGTGCACAGACTATAGAAAAGTAAATTCTGTCACAAAAACTGACACATTTCCCATACCAAGAATTGATGACTGCATCGACAACATTGGTCACGCCAAATATGTGACGAAATTCGATCTTTTGAAAGGGTTTTGGCAGATTCCATTTACAGACAGTCCGAAGGAGATTTTAGAATTTGTTACTACAGAAAGACAATTTCGAAATAAACTGAAAGCGCTGAAATGTTGCTTGGTTCGCTTGGTTAATAGTTTGATTTTCGGTCTGGATGGGTGTAAAGCTTACATCGACGATGCCATCATCTACAGTGAAGAGTGGAAACAACACCTGGAGATCGTCAGAGAATTCTTCAAAAGACTCAGTGATGCTAAACTGACAATAAACTTACCGAAAAGTGAATTTTGCCATGCTAGTTTGACATTTCTAGGACATATTGTTGGACAAGGTCAGGTCAGACCTGTAGAAGCCAAAGTTGAGGCTATATCAGATTTTCCTGTACCTACAGGAAAACGGCAACTGATGCGCTTTTTGGGTATGGCTGGATATTACAGAAAGTTCTGTAATAATTTTTCAATTATAGCTGAGCCTTTGACAAACTTACTTTATGATAAGAAGGTCAGGTATGTTTGGAATAAGGCTTGTCAGAGTTTTTTGTTCAGTTTGGGCCATACTTAAAAGTGTTTCAGCTCTATTTACACTGTTAATCTGAAAAATAGACTCCATCTGAGTATTAGCTAGAGCATAAGTCTCATGTTGCAAGAGCACAATCTTGACATTAGACACATAAAAGGTAGAGATAATATAATTCCAGACACCCTTTCAAGAGCTTGACAGTTTTGCCTTGTATGTTTGCATATGAGTATTGCAAAAGAAAGTTTTATTTCACAAAACTTTCTTTTCGTTGAAGAGGGGAAGTGTTATATATAATTGATTCAATAATATTGATTCTTTTAAAAGCTATTACTTATAATTTATATATATATAATCAAAGGGGAGTAACCCAATTAATTAATATATATTTCTTTTTATGTTTCTACAATTTATTATCTAGAACTTTGTAGAAGAATGTCATTGATTATTTTTATCACTGTTATATAATTTAGAAGTATAGAAAATTCTATGAGCACTTTGTGGATAATTCCAGATGAAAATGGAGTGAGTGTTTTTTTTTTACCATAAGTTAAAAATATATTTGGACTATGTATACTACTGAGATCTCGAAGGGTCTAGTGGACTCTCGTTTAGTCTTGATGGTCGTTGCGGCCTTGAATTCTCTCTGGAGAATTCTAAATTCTCTTTGGAGAATTTAAAAGAACTTTCGTTTAGTTCGTTTCTTTTCTAGAGAAAAGTTTATTATATCATTCTCTAGAAACCTGTAGAATTTCCTTAGATGTATAAATATAGGTCCCAATTCAGTCTTAGGCATTCAGAAATTTGAAGTGATTTAAAGTATATAATTTTGGTTGTTTCACTAGTGTTTTGTGTGGATTAAAATATACATGTGCTCATATTCTGGTTACTGGATTGTGGACTTACATTTGAGGGACAAGGACTTATTTGACATTAACTTTGTAAGTTATTTATTTATTTATTTACTTATCTGTTTGTTTGTTTTTATGTATTTGCAACATTTATTTGTTTGATTAAATATTGTTAAGTTTAAATTACTTGGTTGTTTTTTTCGCTGTACCTGTCTAGTTACGCTAGGTCGTAACAACGTCATACCTGTCAACATTTTTAAACGCGGATAAGTCACTTTCTATTGTTTATAACGGTTTCATTCTATCTCTGAAAGATTTGTATAGATCTTTAAAAGATTGAAGGCAACCGTTATTAGCAAAGAAAGTCGACTCATCCGCATTTAAGGGTTTGCAAGTATGAGGCATTTACATTTGTAACACAAAGTTTTGAATATTACTGTTTATTTTATTTATTTTAAACTGCATCTTATCCAAGGTGCTAGAATGCATTGGTACTTATTACAGCTGTTTACCGTTATTTACCTGCTCGTGCAAAAAATGGTATAGTCTTATTACCATGCATCTCTGTATGTAAGGTAAACTATTATAGCAACGCCCTTTAACAACTATTCTTTTCTCGCACAGCTGCCTCGAGTCGAACTTCTATGCAACTCTAAAACCTCATTTCGTATTCTAAACCAAATGGTCTTGGATGTGCTTGAGACAGGCGTTTTATCTAATCAGCATTCATGTACTGAATTGGCCAATGAAGAGACAGACACTACAAGCATTAAGATCCTATTTGGTATTCCAAGGCGTTTGGATGTTTCTGAGAATTTGATTGTTTGTCAGACGTTTTAAATCGGATTACCGTGATTTAGTTTGTCAAGAAAAAGCAATATGATGTCCATATCCCAGATTTTTGTCATCGCTGAGAAATTCTTCATCCTTCTACTTTGAACATCTTATGTCAGAGAAATAAAGCATAGAGGAACAATAATTCTTGGCCCTGGTTTCGATGTCTAGGTTTGGATTTTACTTTAAATTATTGCATAAATACCCGTGTCACACGATATTAACAGTGGTTGGTTTAAACACTAGTTTATTAATAAATTCACATATAGCAATAATGACAATCAATAAATCAAAGCATCAGAAATCAAGCTTCAAGGAAGCTTATATGAATCTTCTCCTAACGTGAAACAAGAAAAACTATAACATGTATAACATGTTATAGACGGCGTTGTTTTTCGTTTTGATTTAATGCTGATATTGAATGGTCAGTGTTGAATGATTATCAAAGTAGGGTTTCCAATTACCAAATATGTATTTTGACTGAAAGAATAAGAGCTGTTGCAGGGCAGCGTAGCTCGCCTGGCGTGTGCTTTGCCACTACATCTATTAAATCCTATGACCAATGACCTTGACTGAAGGTCACAGGTGGGTCGTGATGGTAGAGCATAAAACTTCAGACCAATACTACCAACATGCAAAGTATCAACTTCATTCATCTAGGTGGAACAACACTGAATTGGATAAATGCTTTCCTTTGTTTCAGACAACAAAGGGTAGTGGTTAATGGTATTAAATCGGATTGGGCTCCAGTTGTGTCGGGTGTCCCTCAGGGCACCGTTCTCGGCCCCTTGCTGTTTTCCTTGTATATAAATGACATCTCAGCAGACATCGAGTCTGAAATAAGACTCTTTGCTGATGATTGTGTTTACTATCGTGAAATCAAGAATGAAGAGGATACATTGAAACTTCAAAGAGACATTGATCGCCTAGGCAGTTGGGCTAGAAAATGGGGAATGAGATTTCAACCCGTCAAATGCAACATGATGCAGCTGACAAATAAACGGTCTAGTAAGATACAGGCTAACTACACCCTTGAGGGCACTTTACTGGAAAACGTTGAAAGCATAAAATACCTGGGTGTAACTATCACAAATGATTTGAAATGGAATACTCATATTTCCAATGTTTGTACAAAGGCTAACAGAACTCTCGGATTCTTGAGGAGAAATTTGTATTCTTGTCCCCCAGATGTGAAAGAAGCAGCTTATAAAGGACTGGTGCGGCCGGTCTTGGAATATGGAAGCTCAGTTTGTGACCCTCACACTCATGGCCTCCAGGAAGTACTGGAAAAGGTCCAAAATCGTGCGGCAAGGTTTGTGACGGGAAATTATGTTTTTGAAACTGGGAGCATGACTGGCATTTTAGGTCAACTGAAATGGGAATCTCTTAAGAAAAGGAGGAAGGATAGTAGACTTATATTGCTATACAAAGGTCTAAAGGGTAAAGCCAGAATACCCACAGATGACCTTATCCCAAAGAATAGGCGTTGTAGAAATCAACACTCTTTGGCTTTTCAGATACCTTCAGCTAGCAAAGAAGCGTACAAAAGTAGTTTCTTTCCACAGACTATCAGGGACTGGAATGACCTCCCTGATTCACTTGTTTCCTCTGCTGAAATGTCTGATGACTGTGTGTCCAAGTTCGCTTCACTCGTGCGTTCAAGGGACTAATTCCCCCCCCCCCCATCCGAACCCCCTGGTGAAATAATGTCATTTGGCGTGTCACCAGTAAACTATTCAGATTCAGATTCAGATCTACATATTCAGGAGATATGGACTTTTAAAAACCTAAACCAATAACATTAACACAAAAGTTCTATGTCTGCGACCTTGACCTCAAGGGCAACCAGGTGGGTCGTGATGGTACAGCCTAAATCTTCAGACCAATATCTACCAACATGCAAAGAATCAAATAAATCCACCTACATATTCAGGAGCTATTAGTCAGTGTCGAATGGGAATCTCGTGCGATTTTTTTGACGATTTATGACGACCTATATAAAACTTATCTATGGGGTATATGTATAACATTGAACCTGTTCGTCGCACTTACATCCGCGTCAGAGTCGATTTATGACGTCATCAATATGGCGGCTATCTGACTATGTACGAATTATTCGTATTTCCATCAAAATCAATTGAAAACATCACATTATTCCTTTTTTGCAAAGAAATTTATGAAATGCATCTGATTATACACACGGTAGGCGAATTAAGTCGATGGGTTGAAGAATTTTGCTTTATCCGGCCGTATGTTCGTTCGTGCAAACGTTCGACATACGTTTTTTTCTTCTAAAACCGCCCACAACCTAAGTACCCCGGGAGCTAATTTGATGCACCCACAGGACTTTTTCAAATCATTTATTTGGACCACAGAAATGCAAAAAATCGTCCTCAAAGATGAAGTCAATTGCACTTTGAAACTATGCATGGTTTCCATGGCAACCGATAGCGCGATTCTTGAGGATGGGGGTATACATACAAATTTGTTCATATCTCAACTGTTACTATTCCTAAACTACTGAACATGGTATCATTTTAAAGAGTTGACATAGCCCCTTCTTCTAGTGGTAAGTAATGCATATTATCTTCTTTGCATATTCATTAATTTTAATGAAAATATGAAAAATGACAA
Source organism: Rugalucina vietnamica (assembly GCA_964017185.1). Classification (NCBI taxonomy): domain Eukaryota; kingdom Metazoa; phylum Mollusca; class Bivalvia; order Lucinida; family Lucinidae; genus Rugalucina; species Rugalucina vietnamica. Next base: position 59,095,354 of record OZ024872.1, read on the forward strand.
AAAAGGGCTTTAAAAACATAAATTAACTAATTTCAGGCCCACACTGCTATTGTGACACTTTGTCATTGAACCAGTAATATCATATGACAAATTTATTTATGACCTGATCCTATATGAAAATAATCCCATTTGTATATTCATGAAAATTAATAAAAATATTAACAAGTGAGGAAAAACGGGGGGAAAACTATACCCATTGCAAGTTATGGCATATGTTATAAGACCTATCTTGCATCCCTCGGACAAATTGTCAAGGCTGATTGATAGTGTTGTCAGAGGAACCACCTTAATGCCATCAAATATTGTCCTCAGCAATAAAATCATTTGCATGATGTAAAATTACATAGTTTCCACACCCACCTCTCATGCGATTCTAAAGAATAGGGTGTACTTACAAAAATACTCATATCCCACCAATAGAATGCCCTCGAATACTATAATTGGTCTGATAGTGATGTATGAACTTAACAATTTAACCTTGATACCTAATATATAAATCATTGAATTTACTTATTCATGAAAATTAATAATGGTATTAAAATGAAAAAAAAAAAAAAAAAAAAAAAAACAAAAAAAAGCAAAAAAAAAAAAAAAACAAAAAAAAAAAAAAAACAAAAAAAAAAAAAAAACAAAAAAAAAAAAAAAAAAAAAACATTAAAAATTGAAAAGAATTGTAGAAAAAAGGGGAGTATACGGGGCCTGTCCCAGAAATACGTAGACATTTGTGATAAAACAAGAATGTGTATGCAGAATTGCATGAAATTTATATGATCTCTTTGCATACATTTAATAAACATTTCGTACAAATATGGATGAATTGGTCCTTTACACAACACAGTTATATGCATTTATGCTAAGAGGGGTAGGTGTCTACGGCGCACGTCAAAACTCCGTTTTTAAATTCATAAAGATCAAATTCAACAGTTCCTGTAACTGCGAGTTGAGATGGTATTACATGACGCTTACTGTCAGTTGCACAAGTAACTATGTAAGATAACGTTTTGGAAGCTTGAAATGATTACCACCACTAGCGTTGATTTTATACATTTTTTTTAAAAACATACTGAAATTATTTTACTGGAAAATAGTGCGTGATGTACGTTTTACGGCGCAAAATTAGACCCTCCCCAACATTTTTTCCAGTTAAGTATTTGTAACAAAATTGATTTATAAAATCAATCTTCTTATGTGTCATTAATGATTTAGTGATGGTTTTCTTTAAATATTCTAAATGCTGGTTTCTTGTTGTCGTTTTAAACAAGCGACCTCTTTTTGTTTTGTTTCAGTCTAAAAAAATAGTTGTCCCTCATATAAAATAAATTGATCATGCTATTTTTTCTTTTTATCATTTCTATCTCAAATAATTGACCATCATTTTAACTAAGAAGACTTAATCAATGCTTATATGGCAATATTCATCTTATTACGTCTCTAATAAAGAGACTGCAAACAAATCATTCAACCACCCCTCCACAAAAACGTAGCAAAATTATTTTCACGTGCTCCGGTTACGCCGATACACCATGATGTAAATGTCCATAACTTTTACAATTTGTAAGCAATTGAACTAATATATTAACTGATTGCTCCGTAGAAATGTAGTTTAAAAGCATGAAATTATCTTTAAATTTTAACCAACTGTTCGCGATTTATTAGACATGTTTATGATTTCCCGGGACGCACCTCGTATGTACAAAATCGCTTGTACCAGAGCTGTTTATCAACCCAGGATGCTGAAAGAGGTATCAAATGAATACTATGGCAATGTACTATGGTCCTGAAGTATGATATAAGAATAATCTGATTTTCGATTTCATGAATTTAAATGAAAAACTAAAGAAATTTTAGGGAACGGAAAATGAAATATTAAAATGAGTAAACCTACAAACTGACTTGTATCTCGGCCATCAAAAGTCCTATAGTGCTGAAATGGCATCAAATGGTGTCTAGGGCAATATTATAACATCCTGAACTACAATGTTTGAGTCATTTGGTTTTATGTTTTAGGAATATTTACAAAACCTTTTGAATTTAGGGGGTGGGGAATACGGAACAATTGAGGGGGTATAGGTAGAAAAACGCACGTATCTTAGCTTATGAAAGACCTAGAGAGCTACATGTATTATTGACATCAAATGATTGCTAGGGCAATGTTCTGTAACCATATAATCAGCTATTTTTGTTGTATGGATACTGAGATCTCCGTAAATAAGAGAAAAATCAACAAAAAATGAACGGGTACACCAAGCAAAATCGCTCATTTCTCAGCTGCCAATATCCTTAGAATGCTGAAAATGGTACCAATGGAATGATGAGAGAATGGAGAATGCACAGCTGCCATGTAGTCCGATAATTTAACCACGTTTTTTTTTTTTTTTTTTTTTTTTTTTTTTTTTTTTTTTTTTTTTACCGCAAGCTTCTCCGATGGATGAGATGATATGACAGAGTGGAGAAGGGACAGAGATGATTGATGGATTGATGATGATATCAAATTTGTTATTTTTTATTTGATGTTACATGAAAAAACATTTCAGACTCATTGTTTTCATTCACAGTAAACATGATGACATGTACATTTTGACAAAATTGAACTTGTGTTTTATTTAGGAAAACATTTTCAAACCTAAAACAATTTAATTCATATAATTACATTTTTTATCAGACTTAATAGCTTTTATTCCATGTGTAGTTGAAAAAATCACAGTGATTCGCGAGATCGTAAATCACTGTGGTCAATCAACTACGTTATGTCGTTTAATTCGTAGAAATCTGAGTCGCCTGCCTTGGTGTTTCACATTAATGATACATAAAACTACTAATAATACAACAGAGGGAAGGAAGTCAGGAATATTGATGCAATGCCCTTGCATAGACCGTTGATTCAGGAGAAGGTCTGAAGACTGAATCAAGGTCATTTATGTTTGGGCATGTACATTCATGGTAACAGCAGAGGATAGACAGAGTTTCAGGAGAAAACATGTAGACAGAACAAAAACATATACATTGATGAGTATAAGGCTATAATGATTCATGAATATAATTTATACAAGAGCTCCATATAATATTACCCTCTTCTTCTCTAATTCACGTAACATTTTGTATTTATTTATTCCGAACATAAGTTAAGAAGATTCAGTACGGCCTTTTGTTTATTTTCGACCTTAGTTTTCGCCCAAAACCTACAGCATGATCTGATCTTATTTAAAATTATTTTTGTAATAGACTCACTTGTATATCTTGTACTTTCATACTTAATAAGATTTCTTACTTTCCAGATCTCCCACTTGAATATATGTAATATAGTATTTAAGAATATCCGTTTACATTCGTCTTTTTCCAGAACACCCAATACAGCCGTTTGTAAATTAAAAACATGCTGTTCATATCCCTCTGATTGCAAAATTTGGTTAATTTTAGATTCTAGATTTTTTAACACCTCTTTAATGACCCTACAATCGTAAAATAAATGTGTCAAGTACTCAGTTTCATTTTTACAGAAATGACATTTGCCCTCTGATTTGCCCATAAGACTAAGTTTGTATTGAGTGAATACAGCATTATGCACTATTTTCCAGTGTAATTGCTTTTCAGTATTTGTAAGCGGAGTTTCTTGTGAGCTAAGCCATTGTTTTTTCCAGTTTATATTTACATTGGATATTGATTCCCATTTGGTCATATACTTCGGTTTAAACGCTGTATCAATTTTAAGGATGTTTTGAATCTGTTTGACTGAAATTTTGATATCCTTTCCTAATTTTAAATACAAACATTTTTGCATCTTATTATGTTCCTTCGTAGTTGATGACTGTTCTTGATTAATGCCAGTTTGAAGATTATTGATCCATCCATCTTGAATACACGATTTTATTAATCTATAGTTCTTTATTGCGTTTCTTTTGTCCGTTAACCTATTAAGAATTACATTTTCATCAACAAAATTACTTGTGCCTTGGTCCCAAATATGTTTGATAAGTATCACTCCGCTTTTAGTAAATTGTTCAAGCCATAAAGGATTATTTTTGTGAAGAATTTGATTGTTACCACACATTTGCTCGTCTAAGATAGGAAAAGAGACATTTGCCTGCAATTTAGCCCTAAGTGAACACCATGATAACAGTGCCTCTTTGTAAAGGCTTGAGGGAATTCGCAATTGTAATCCTTTGATGGTGGAGCAGCGTAAAAGAAAGTTTTCTGAATTATGTATTTCATCGATCAAGCTTAACCAGTGTTTGCCAATTCTATTCCAATGTTCAGTTTGGGAATTACTTATTTTGTGTATAAATTTAATTTGTTTGGCTTCAATAAACTGTCTAAGATTTATCATGTTAACTCCCCCACTTTCTAAATTAAAACACATAGTTTGCCTGTTTACAAGAGGTTGCTTCCCGTCCCATAGAAAATCCCACAAAAGTTTATTGATATCTTTTTCTATATTCTTTGGTATGCCATTCATTTCAAGTTCATAGCCTATCTGTGAGATAAGAAATGTTTTAATAATCAGAACCTTCCCCTTTAAGGATAAATTTCTGCTTTTCCAAACTTGAATACAGTTTTTGATTTTTGTGATTTTTTCCATCCAAATTTCATGAAGATTAATTTGATATCCATGGTGAACCCCTAGTGTTTTAACATTATTATTTGTCCATGTTATTTCAGTGAATTCTGGAGTTTTTGTTTTCCAAGGCCCAATATATAGTCCAGTGGTTTTGGTTTTATGTATTTTGCCCCACTAGCCCTTTCATATCGTTCGAACAATTTAAAACTTTCTTTAATAGATTTTTCTGTCGAATTGAATAACTGAGCGTCATCGACATATGCATTTATCTTAACTTGCACTGGATCACGATTGTCTTCCTTCGATCTTGGTAGAGGGAAACCAATAATGCTTGTGTTTTTACGTATCGCACACGCGAGAGGTTCGGCTTGTAAAATAAAAATCAGAGGGCTGACAGGACAGCCCTGACGCATTGAGCGACTTATTGGAAAGTAGCAGCTTCGATATCCGTTTGTTAAAAGACACGTCTTTGCATTTTTGTAAATCATGTTAATCCATTGTATAAATTTAGGACCGAAATTGAATTTTTCTAAAACCTTTAGGGCCCAGGCCCATTCAACGCGATCAAATGCCTTATGGTAATCGAGAAATATAATAGATGAGTTTATATTATTATCTTCACTATAGTCAATAACGTCTTTTAGTAACCGATTTGCTTCGAAAATCGTACGACCGTTCACATACCCTTTCTGATCAGGGTGGATAATGTTTGGTAATAGCGGTTTTAGGCGTTCTGCGAGAATTTTTGTTATAATCTTATAATCTACATTTAAAAGTGAGATAGGGCGCCAATTGGTTATGTCTTCACGTTCACCTTTCTTATAAAGTAGTGTCAGCATTGCTCTTTGTTGAGAAGGTGCAAGGGTGTTTGAGAGAAATATGTATTTAATAACTTTTGTAAGTTCTTCTTTTATTAGATACCAGTAACGGATATAGAATTCGGATACAATGCCATCATCCCCAGGAGATTTATTTAACTTAAGCTGCTTTATAACTTTAAAAATTTCTTCCTCCGTGACATCCCTGTCGCATGATATTTTTTCATTATCATTCAATGGGCGATCAACATATTGTAAAAAATACTCCGCGTCAGTACTGTTAGAACCACTGGATTTGAAAAGAGACTGATAAAAGATAGTTTGCTCTTTTAATATTGATTGTATGTCTGTCTTAAATTTTCCATCATCACATTTTATTTTGTTCCATGTTTTATTTTTTATATTCCTTTTTTCCATATTTAAAAAATATTTTGTTGACTTTTCCCCTTCCTCGTAATACTTGATTCGCGATCGTACCATTGCTGCATCTGCTTGTTTTTCATAGAAATCTTTGATTTTCTCTTTTAAATATAAGCACTCTTTTTTATCAATAAATTTTTTAGAGTCTTTTATTAATTCAATTCGTTCCTCGTACTTTGAAATAGTTTGTTTATTTATATTTATATTGCGACTTATTTCTATTGTTAATTGTTTTATCTTATATTTTATCATTTCCCACCAGACTGTAATATTTGAATACTGTGATATTGAACCCTTCCAGCATGGCCATAGGGTTTCTATGCTTTCTTGGAATTGTGTTGAACCTAGTGTTGTTACGTTCATTTTCCACACTCCAGGTCCGATATCAGTTTTATTGAAATCGGTTTTAATATTGACTATGTCATGATCACTAAAAGGAAAATGAATAATAGATGAAGTTTTAATACTATTTCGGTTGAAGACTGATGTAAGAAAGAAATCTATTCTGGATTTAGATTCACCACGAGAAAAGCTAAAAGATTGTTTATTTGGGTTTTGTTTTCTAAAAACATCTTCAATATCAGATGTTTCCATCAAGTTGATTAGCTCATTGTAACCAGCGTCATTTGAGTGCCTATGTGGCTCTCTGTCAAGCTCACTATTAAGAACTAAATTAAAGTCACCAGCAATGCTGTTTATGCTATTGATATCAATTATATTGTTAATGCTGTTTATGAATTGTTTGCGTTCAGTGGGTTTATTTGGGGCATATATGTTTATAATCTGAATTTGTGTTTCATTTATTTCTATTTTATGGGATAAAATCCTACCGTCACCATGACCATTACTTTGTATAACTTTAATTGGTGCTTGCTCGCTTATGAGTATTGCTACTCCCTTTGACAAACGTGTTCCATTATGCCATTTGCTATAACCACTCCATTCTTGTGCCCATTGTTCAGATTCTTCTGTGCCCTCACAGTGAGTTTCTTGCAGTAATACGCAATCGTATTTTTTCTGCTTGAACCACGTGAAAACATTGCGACGCTTTTTGGCATTTCTTAGTCCGTTGACATTAACAGAGCCTATCAAAACCATGGTCGATATGATTGTAAAGATAGTTTGTTTGGCATTAAGCTTTGTTTATTTTGGGAGCATGTTTGTCAGATGGAGGTGTGATCGAGAGAACACTGCGGTTCCGCTTCTTGCTAAATGGGGTTTCATACAGTGATTCTGTTGCGAGTCCGCTGTCAAAGAAGGTTTGTATGTTATCTTCTAAAATTTCTGCCCCTTTACTGCTAAGGTGTACCCCAGTTACATCATTTGCATCATATAGTGCCTTAACTGGATTACCTTTATCTAATAAATCCTCATCATTGTTAAGGTAGTAAAGATAAGGCTGCTTCATGGTCAATTTGCGAACATATTCATTCACGGTGTTAGCAGTCTTGTTCATGGCAGTAATGCTGGCTGATTTACCTTTTCTTTGGGGAATGCTGGAAAAGGCAATCTCTGCCTTGGGGAAATGCTTATTAATATCTGTGAGGGCCGATGAAACCTCTAGAATCACTTGGTTAGCATCGAATTTATGCTTTCCAACGTCAACAGTTCCTAAATGCATTGCTACCCGTTTCACATTTTTATTTATAGCTTTTGATTTCGCTATTGAAAGCAACGGCTCGACAGCAGCAGCTGACGCTCCTGGCTGCGATATGTTGAGAACATCAGGCTCCTTAAAATGCACTCGCTTAGCATTAGAATCACCAAGGACAATATAGATATGGCTCGCTGTCTGTTTAATGGTGTCCTGATCCTCTCCACATATCGCCTGCGCTTGCTGCGGTCGAACGTCATCCTTCTTCACATTTAAGCTATCAGTATTTGTGTTAATGTTCACTGTGTTTGTATCGTTCTTATCAATGTTCTCATCTTGTATGTTCTCGTTATTTCCATCAACGTTGTTTTCAACATCAGGACTTTGATTGTCTTTAACATCATGTGTTTGGTCGTGTGTTTGATCGTGCGTTAGATTCATAGTTTGTTCATTTTCTGTATGGCTGAAATTCAGCTGTACTCTGACATCACCAAGGAAACTTGCCCTCCCTTCTTCCATATCTGCAGCTCTCCCTTCACGGATATCACCTGCATTCCTGCCGTACATTTCATGATCTTTTGCACGAATGAATTCCTCACACTCTGCCTTTTTGTGTCCTTTCTCCATACAGTAATGACACACCACTTCACTCGTACAATCCTTTGTAAGATGTGAAGGACTCTTACAACGAAAACATTTACGATTTGATTCCTTTTGGGGACATCTATAAAAAGGATGACCTGTCTCTTGACAGAATTTGCATTCCGTCTTGTTATCCGTGAATATCCGGATTTTGAAACGCCCAAAGGATCTTTGTATGGGTATAGCCTGTTTACAGTTGGTAAGTTGTACATACCGAGTACCTGTCTCTATTTCTGTTCCGCGGATCTTTCCACGCCTTAGACTGTTCTCTACGACGTCACCGTACTGTCGCAGATGTTCTATCAGGAAATAGTCACTGAGCTCATACGGCGCATCTTTGATTGTAACATTAGTTAGGATTTTCTCTACATCATGTACATTGTTATATGTGTCTCTAATATTGAGACCAGCCATGATTATTTCTTCTTTAGTTTCAGTCGAATCAACAGTTACATAACACGTGTTTTCAGTAATTTGTATTACTTTAACTTTTATTGGATCAACTATTTCTTCTATGCTTGTGAGGACTTCTTCATGTGCCAACCTTGAGAATTGACGCGAATTAAATCGCACAGTCAACGGCCGCGTTATTTCAGCCATACCGCGTTCGTTCCTCTAACACACGTTTTGAGCAGTCAATGTTTGTACGTGGATTTACACAACGTCACTCATCACCATATCACATCACAGCTTACATCAATAGACCCAGTGATAAACTCAAACGGCTAAGTGCAGTTGCGTCTGTACAATAAATACAGGTAAATCGGAAAAAGACAATAAATGAAAGTAGATCGACGACGCCTGTAATTCAGTCAATGTTCGCAATGTCACTCAACATCACTCATCACTATATCACATCATGTCTTGAAGTACAAAGCATTAATTGTGATAAACCAAAAGACTATGTGCAGTTACATCTGTACAATAAATACAGGTGAATCGGAAAAACGAATTAAAAATGATCGATATCACCTGAAATTCAGCATGGAAACCTACTCAAAATCTTACAAAAATACTCGAGACGAGTTTTACATAGAAATACAGAAACCAACAAGAGAGAAGAAGAAGAAAAAAATAAATAAACTCGGAGCTCGACAAACCACAACAATCCAACATCAAGGCAGGCAACCACGTTATTAAATTATCTGAACGTTACATAAAGTTTCGAAAAATTGTGAAAATAACAGAAAATTGAAGGCTGTGCTTCACCAAAATGTAATAAATCCTGCTTGCCAGAAAACATAAAACATTGTCTGAGCAATAAATTGATGCCATTTTGAATTATCTACAGCTATTGGCAGCTGAGATGTAAGCGATGTTGTTGGTGTATTCCTTTATTATACCCCCGGCATTTATGCCGACGGGTATATAGCTTTCGCTTTTCCGTTCGTCCGTTCGTATGTTAGTTAGTTAGTTAGTTAGTTCGTTTCTTCGTTCGTAATTCCGGAACGTTCGTGGAATTTACGTCAAAGTTTTGGTTAAAGTTTCTCTAGAGGTGTATATCTCATGAACCAATGGTCAGAAACCATTCATATTTGGACCATAGGTACCCTATAGGGTTTGCTTTGTTTCCATGAGTTCGGACCCCAGGGCCCATGCCCGGGGGTAGGGCTGGAGGTCAATATCTAGGTCACCTTTAAAATATGCTGTTTACAATTTTAATGTTTCTTCTATAAGTCCATATCTTAACAAACAATCATAGGGATGTATTCTTATTTAGTTCATAGATACCCTATAGGGTTTGCTTTCATACTCCATGCTCGGTACCATCTCCAGGGGGTGGGGCTAGAGGTCAAAATCTAGGACTTATTTATAATATGATAAATATCATGATAAATTTTCTGTAAGTCTGTTTTCTTGACATCCACAAAGTTTTATCAGAAAGCATTCATACTTAGACCATAGGTACCATGTAAGGTTCAGACACTAGGGTCCATGTGCGGGGGGTGGGGCTAGAGGTCAAAATCTAGAACTTCTTTAAAAAGATGTAGTTCTTTACTTTTCTTTACCACCATGTTTAGAAATGATTCGTACTTGAACCAAAGGTACTCTATAAGGTTTGCCTTGTTCCTAATGACATTAGACTCTAGGGTCCGTGCCCTGAGGGTGGGGCTAGAGGTCAAAATCTAGGACATCTTATTTTTTTTTTATTATTATTATTGAAGAATGACACTCTACTTTACATCTAGGACCGAGGACCTGACCCTCAATGTCCGCGATCAAGTCCTAGATTGAGTATACAAGTCAGCTCTGTATACTGCTCTAAAATAGATCTGTCATTCTACTACTACCCCCCCCCCCTCCCCATGGTTTTAGACAGTGTTTTTTGCAAATACAAATTTATAAGATTTACTTGTTGTGTGCGCTCTCTTTCATCAGGAATTGAGGTTTAATGTGTCACTGTCAGTGAGCATGTCTGGATTAGGGGCGGTGGGCTGAGGGGTGGGGGCCTTGGAGGGAGCTACCAGCCGGGGGTATACGTGCCTCTCAAGGCACTTTTTCTAGTTTTTCATTGATTTTGCTCTTATTTACTAAGATCTTATTAATATCAATACAAACAAATAGCTGAAGCTTGAGTAGCCAAAACCGTGGTATGACCCATATACGTTCTCATTTATTTGTTTACTGCTCTTAAAGGATCTCAGTTTTGCCGCTCTTTTTCTTACTTTATATATCTGATTATATGGATACAGATTATTACTTTATATATCTGATTATATGGATACAGAACATTGTCCTAGCAATCACTGATTACCAATTATAGCTCCGTAGGTCTTTCAATAGCCAAGATATGTGCGTTTTTTCTACGTATACCCCTTAATTTCAAAAGGTTTTGTAAATATTCTTAAAACTAAAAAAACAAATGACCCGTATATTGTAGTACAGGATGGTATAATAGACACCATTTGATTGTATTTTCAGCACCATATGACTTCTAATTGACGATATACAATTCATTTCGTAGGTTATCTCATTTATTTGTTGATGTTGTGTTTTTGTGTGTTTTTTTGCGTGTTTTTTTTTTTTTTTTTTTTTTTTTTTTTTTTTTTTTTTTCACTCTCTAAAATTTCTTAAGTTTTCATTTAATTCATGAAATTGAAAACATATACCCTCTATTTTTTCATAATCTGTCTTCAATCCTTTATTAATTTATCAATAAATTAATTTTAATGAATAAGTAAATTCAATGAATAAAATAATAGGTATCAAGATTAAATTGTTAGGTTCATTTATCACTATCAGACCGATTATAGAGCATTCTGTTGTAAGAATGTAAGTATTTTGTTATAAGTGCATCCTATTAGAATCGCATAAAGAGTGGTATGTATTTTTACCTCATGCAAATGGTTTTTTTAATTTTCATATAAGACCAGGTCATCAATAAATTCATCATATGATATTACTGATTCAATAAAAAAAAGTGTCACAACGACAGTTTAGGCCTGCATTCATTTATGGATGTTAAAAAGATTTTTCTACCATTTTTCAGGTTATCATGAAAATGAATGAATTTGCTAATTAGATAATTTGCATTACTTACCACAGAAGAAAAGGAATTTGTCTACGCTTTAAAACGAGACCATAGTCATTAATTTAGGATAAATAACGGTGGAGATATTGATCAATTTTGTATGTGTACCCCCATCCTGAAGAATCACGTTAACGGTTGCCATGGAAACCGTGCATTTTTTTCTGGGTGCAATTGACTTTATCTTCGGGGACAACAGTTTTTTTTTTTTGCATTTCTGGCGTCCCTATAAATGATTTGGCACCCATGAAAAATTGTCTTGGGAGATGCAAAGGAGGTCAAATTAGCTCTCGTTATACTATGCATAGATTGGCATTTTGTATGCAGATTTTGTCGCGACGTGGCTCATATTTTCAGTGCTATGCTCCTTGTGAGAGCTTGTTTTGTGCTAAAATAGCTTTTATAAATACAAGTGGTAAAATCCACCCATTTAAAAACAGCGAGAAGCTGGAAATCAAATTTTATCTGACAAGCATAGTATGGAAATGGTTGTTAAAAATGCTTATTATGAATGCGCTGGTCGCCATTTTGATGACGTCATATCTCAGCCCAGACGCGGGTCTCAGGGCGACGAACTGGTTTAAATTGTTGCATATGCCCCAGAGTTTGATTTAAGGTAGGTCGTCACAAATCGTCATGAAATTCCCACGGGACGATTTTTTTGGCCCATTCGACACTGACTATATGGATTTATAAGAACTTAAACTAAATTTTGAAACAATAACCCAAGATTTCTAAGTACATGTACGTGACCTTGATCTCGAAGTCACCCAGGTGGGTCGTGATGGCACGCACAACATATAACTTCTGACCAATATCTACCAACATGCAAAGTATAAACTCCATCCATCTTCATATTCAAGAGATATTGACTAGTAAAACTTTTAAGCACAAACTTTAACACAATATTTATAAGTATGTGACCTTGACCTCAAGGTCACCCAGGTGGGCCATGATGGTACAGAATTAAACTTCAGACCAATGTCTACCGATATACAAAGTATCAACTTGATCCATGAAGAAGTTTAAGAGATATAGACTTACAAAAACTTTAACATTAGAGCTTCGCGAACGGCAGCACAAGCGCCAACCCGGAGTGACTGCAATAGCTCTTCCTGTACTTTCGTACAGGCGGGCTTATATATAGGGAATGTTTGATTGGTTTTCTAGTATGATTTTGTCAAAATAATCTTTTGTTTAACGTGTTGCTTTACATCCAAGTCAGCAAGTTTTGTCATGTTGGAGCACTGCCTCTATTTTATAAGACCTGTACACATGAGTGGGTGCTAGAACATGCTAATTGAGTTTTACAATATAATGAGCCAATATATAATTAGAGTTTGTATGTATAGATAATTTGACTATACCACTTCTCCATGACAGGCTAAAATTTTCCAAGCGGTTAACTAGTTGCCAGGTGGTCAGTCAGTTATCAGCTTTGCCTAAATGCACAAGCACCTTATTTCTTTCTCATAACTCCAATGGATGGGGGCCGAAGTAATTTTGGAGTTGAAATGCAAAACAGTACAAATAATATAATTCATGTTTTATTTTACTGTAACATGCATATGACTTGTATACTGAACAAATGCTACATACGTTTTAACAGCTGAGTGGTCAGAAAAATGACCAATTCGTTTCTGTAGAATGTAAATCCGAAACCGGTTGTCCTAGGATCCAACTTTATTTGAATTCATGAACTCAGTTTTGGTGAATTCTGTAGAACAAGGCCTTTTTTGTGACCGCCTACTTTTTAAAATGCATGTAGCACAGCTACTTTTACTTTGACGGGAACGAATAAGGATGCAGGTTAATGCTAAAGAATACAGGTAGTCCAAAGGCTCACCTGTCAGCGAGAGTCAGGAAGTACAGTCACTATTCAAAACTATAGTAGATAGGTTTTTTGCATTATATGAGCATGGTGGCCACCTTGGTCATGCGACCTGCATTTTATATACACATTGATTGTCCTTTCCTATAAATGCTTCATATAAATTTGGCTTTGTAAATTGTTTGGCCAAGAGGTTTCAGAGAAGATGTTTGAATATTATGGTAATACACATTTACAGGTTCGTTTCATAATTTAATACATAGAGATATTCTCATAAGTAATGGCATAGCAGTACCAGTACTTGAAGCTCGGCCAAGTTTTATTTGGGTGTTTTCAGATTTCTGTCGATTTATAAATAGATGATAACACATTAAAGATGAAAAGCGAAATAGTATAACTTCTGTGACACAAATATCAACTTAAACATTGATTTCTCACACTACAGGGAAGTATGAATTAAAATTTATTATTCCATTAAAATGACAGATCATCCAGTAGACTACACCTTATGATAATATTTGGTCTACCCTATTTACAGTCAAGGTTATCGAAGCTTGAAATCTTGCATCTTACAAGACTGCCTTACATTGTTTGGGCTGTCTTTTCGCCATTTTGTGTGCAAGTACCTTTTCGAGCAGCTTCCTTGGGATAGAGTATTTACATGTAACTGTTCCACCAGTGTTATTAGTAAACACAGCCGATTAAATGTATCATTATGTATCAAAGGCTGACTTTTTGTATAATATGGTGCCGCGCACTACGGCTAGTAGGGTGCAATATTTCAAGCTTCAATCAGCTTGACTATACACAGGGTATACCAAATTAGGTGTGATGTACTGAGTGATATGTCAATTTGACAATATTATCTGTTAAAGGTTCAACCTTTCTTGAAGTGTGTGAAATCAATGTTAAAATGATATTTGTATCCCAGAAGTTATGATATAATGCTTGTCATTTTAGTGTGTTACTATTCATAAATAAATTGAGCAAAATCAAAAATGTAATCAGCGCATATTTCTATCATGTATTTAACGAAATAAAAAAATCCGTTTGAGAACCTGTATATTGCCCCAGGGTGGGGGCAGATGAGCCCCTGTGGTTTTATTCGTTGTTTTTTGTTGTTGTTGTTGTTGTTGGGTTTTTTTTTCGGATTCATTAATATTCAGACTTACTGCCCAGTTCCTGCATTTTTTCCATTAAATGACATTTTAACAGTTTTCCCCATTCAAATGCATAGGCAATCTAAGTTGTCCTTGACATAAATTAGGTCAAGGTCATCTCAGGGTCATGATTTATATATGCATTGAAGTACTTTTGACTTTAGTCATTGATGCTTCATGCTAAGTTTCGTTGAAATCGGTCTACCGGCTCCAGTAGTTACATAACTTTTTCATGCTCAGATCAGATGAGACTAAAATTTATCCTGCTCATAAATGTTAAACTGCCAACAACTGATGGTATTGTAACATTTATAAATAGGATAAATTACAAGTTTTGATATTCTTAACTTATTTTGATTATTTCAGTATTTATAAGCACTTTAATAAATTTTATACTCAGCCGAGTTGAGCATGAAAAAAGTTTTACAACCTCAGAACCAGGGAGCCAAAATTCACATTATGTTTGTGGTGCCATAATATCAGTCCAGCAATAATCCAGTGATGCAGATTCTGTCTGGCACTCAACCTGAAATGTAATTTCATACATGTTTATAACAGAATGACAAAGAGCAAACATGACACACTGGCATATATTTTACCTCACAAACTTATAGAATACCTTTATAGATAAAGGTTCACTATCCCATTTTGTTAAATACTGCCCATCTTCTCTTTTTGAATGTTTAACTGATTTATATTTGAGTCTTGATGAGCGAAAACCAATCTTCAGGAATTCTTACACAAACCGACCTGTACAGTCACAGAAAAATGTTATAAGCTTTAAATTTTGGATTTAAGAAGAACACAAATTGAAATATCTGTACAGTGAAAACAAAGGTGCTAATTAGCAGTGCAAAGACTGCACAGCTGATCTGTGCCTTTGTTTTGAGTTAAAAATCTGGTTTTCTCTTGACGAGGCTCATTTTATCTATCAATTTTAAACATATCATCACAAAACGAATGCATTATGACACAATTTGAATTGTTGGCATTTGTTGCACTTGTAGAAATGAATTTTCTAGCCAGTAGAAGCAGTATGTATACAACTGAGTATGTAATTACCCTTCATATGGCCCCATATCTGTAGATTTTGATGACCCCATAATCACTTCTAAAGATCATAAGACAATTACTTGATGTGGGGATATCTACCTGGCTTGTTTTTCGGGCATTGTCAAGACAGCCACTTAACTAATATAAAGAAAAGGTGTCTTTAAAAACCTACCTAACAACCAAATAATCACTAGCACACTGTCCTCTAAATCTGTAGTTCGTAAGTAAAGCTGAATGTAGTCATGTTTACTGTAAATAAATAACATATGTACAAGCTACAAACATTATAAACATTTCAAACATTTAGACTTTAAAGTATCTCAATATACAAGCAAAGTTAATATATGTAAAAAATAAATTCATGTAAGTTGGAAAATAGAATGATGGATTCAGTTTCAAAATTCTACAAAAAAAGCAGCCATTCCTATAACTGTCTACTCATAAATTGCTGATGGATACAGTACATATATTTGACCATTTCTATAATTATACATACCATGTATACGATTCATTTAGACTATACTGTTGTGCTATGGAGGTTATTTAAGGGGAGTGTTCACAGCTGCTGTGTCCTGTAAAGAAAACAACAGGAAGTTGCAAAGAAGGGCATGTAATGTGATTATGAAACAAAATATTTAAAGTACTTCAGAACCTCTTTATAACACTATTGTCAGATTGTTGGGGTCCAACACAATTTCCATGTTAACTATCCAATCCATGTTATATTGAGAGTAAAATGTATAGACACATAGCAAAAATATTCTAAACTAGCTATTTGGGGTCCAACATGGATCAATGTTATATCCAAAACCATGTTGTAATGAAGTGTGTTATAAAGACGTCCAGGTGTATTACTGAACTTACTGTAAGTTGTATCTAAACTTCACAAGGTGAACAATGGTATCAGTGACAAAATGCAGTTTAAAAGGATCAGATTAAACATGATAAATGACAAATACTTTGTAATGCTTCAAACTGTCAATAGCCAAACAAGAGATGGAATAAAGAAAAAAAATGCATTATAAGACTTGAGTATATAAACACTCATTTACCCAGTAAATAAAATATACTACAGTGTTAGTTCATTTTTAATAAATTATAATTGGGAGTCCAAATTGCACAGTGTCGTCTAGATAGGCCATCAATGCAAAACATATGCACATTTCCTTGCCCATTTTTATACATATTACAAAATAATACCAGAGGACCAATGGTCCTGTAAACACTCACCTGAGATCTGGATATACCAATGAATTTGTTTGACTTTTAACTATTATGGTCATATACATGTATATAGCCCCCAGGCCAGGGACAGATGAACCCATGGGGTTAATTTTATTTTCAGAATCATAAAAATTCTGTCCAATTGTGCATTTCTTTTAAAGCTATTCCCTTCAAATGACATTTTAACAATTTTCCACATTCAAGTTTCAACTGCATTGGCGACCTATGTTGACCTTGCCTTAAAATAGGCCAAGGTCATCACTGGGTCATGATTTATATATACATTGTAGTACTTGAGTCACCGATGCTTCATGCTTACATGTAGTTTCGTTATTATCAGTCTATGTGTTCCAGAAGAGATTTTTGAATGGTTTTTACCATATATGGGCATGTCGGCCATCTTGGTCATGTGACCTAGGCTAGATTATTTACATGTAAATACACATTGGTCCCCCCTTCCTATAGATGCTTCATATAAAATTTGGCTTTGATTGGCCAAGCAGTTTCAGAGGACAAGATTGATTTTTTAATATTATGGTAATAATTATATATGTATATTGCCCAGGAGTGGGGGCAGATGAGTCCCTGGGGTCTTTTTTTTCAGAATCGCTGATGTTCAGTCCTGTAGCCAATTTCCCGCAAGATTTTCTCTTTAAATGGCATTTTAATAGTTTTCCCCATTTAAATGCATAGGGGGGCTATGTTGACCTTTTCATAAAATAGGTCAAGGTCATCACAGGGTCATGATTTATGTATACATTGTAGTACTTTAGTCACCGATGCTTCAAGCTAAGTTTCATTGAAATAAATTCATGGGTTCTGGAGAAGATTTTTGAAGGGTCTTTACCATATATGGGCATGGTGGCCATCTTGGTTATATGTGACTTGGTTATATGTGACATTATTTAAATATACATTGGTTCCCTCTTCCTATAGATGCTTCATATAAAATTTCACTTTGATTGGTCAAGCGGTTTCAGAGAAGATTTTTGAATATTATGGTAAATGCCCTGGGGATGGGGTCAGATGAGTCTCTGGAGTCAATTTTTTTTTGAGAATCATTGGTAGTCAGTCCTATAGCACATTTCCTGCAAGATTTTCTCTTTAAAAGACATTTTAACAGTTTTCCCCATTCAAATGTACTGGCGACCTATGTTGATCTTGCCATAAAATAGGTCAAGGTCATCACAGGGTCATGATCGATTTATATAAAACATTGTAGCACTTGAGTCATCAATGCTTCATGCCAAGTTTCATTGAAATTAGTCCACCAGTTCCTGAGAAGAAGATTTTGAAGTTTTTTTCACCATATATGGGCATGGTGGACATCTTGGTCATGTGACCTGGATTATTAATATATACATTGGTTCCCACTTCCTATTGATGCTTCATATAAAATTTGGCTTTGATTTGCCAAGTGGTTTCAGAGAACAAGATCTTTGAAAATGGTGGATGGCGGATGGACAACCGGTGCCTACCCATCCTATAAGCTCACCTATTAGCCTTCGGCTCAGCTGAGCTAATAAAGAAAAAGAAGAATAAAATACTACATACCAGTAGATACTATTTGGGACCGACATCTTGATTCTGAGACTGTATTTTGTCCACCCGTCATGTAATTTGTAAAATCACTCCTCATGTAACTTGTAAAATCATACAATATGTGGGTAGGGGCTGGTGCAGTCAAATACTTCTGGAATTATAAATTGAATAACTACAATGTCAACATGTCACATGTACATACATTCTTCACTCATGTTTAAAAGTGAATACTTAGCTTATCAGGATGTTTTTACATACTGTATTACATAGTTCTTAATTAGCACACAGTGACATGCTAAAATAAGTACAAACTCTGCTCATTTTCTAAAAGCAAACTAGTACATTGTATTTGACACATATTTCACACATTATATTGCATGATTAGCAGCATTCAGTCCTAAACTTAAATGTTAAAACCCTATATTCTTTACAATTGGAACACTTAAATGACATCATCATTGATATTGGACATGGTTATTTCAGCCAGTATTTTGTTTTTGTTTGTAGTGTACGCTCATTAGAATGATATTTTGTAACATTGAGTAATGTTAAAATTTTAATCACACTGTGCGCTAAACAGAACAAATACTGTATCATCCATTGGTATGTAAGACATATATCAGATGCTGATTGTTGAATCTGGCACGTTGAAGCTTCAAAAATTTTTGAAAAGGCCTGGTGCAAATATCTGAATATGGCTCCTATGATTTTTTTTTTTTTACCTTTTCTTTAAGGTTTTTTTATTAGAATCTAGAAATAACTACAAGCAACAGCTTGTAAATGGGAAATTTGACTTTAGGCAAGTATGATGTGGCTGTCTTATAGAGAGTTATAAGCATTTTGGGATTGATTTTACTGGCTGCTGGTTGTCTTGTGGAGGTGGCTGTCTTATGCAGAGATAAAATATAGTGAAAATGATTGGGAATGTTTCAGACTGGCTCTCTTATGCAGGTGGAGCTCTTTTAAAGGTGGCTGATTCAGCAGGTTCAACCGTATATTAATTATCTGGCAAATACTACAGTGCATATTCTGAGGCTGAATTTTTTTTTTTTTTGTTTGTCCTTTACCTACCTACCCACAATTTACCCCCCTACTCAAAAAATTATATTGCAATTTCCT
Source organism: Rugalucina vietnamica (assembly GCA_964017185.1). Lineage (NCBI taxonomy): Eukaryota > Metazoa > Mollusca > Bivalvia > Lucinida > Lucinidae > Rugalucina > Rugalucina vietnamica. Next base: position 59,114,841 of record OZ024872.1, read on the forward strand.
GAGGAAAATATTTTTTGTTTTCATAAGGCTGAAATGTATTTTTATTAGCATGATTTGTGTTTTATTAAATTTTTAAATGCCAGTATAAGGCCAAAAAAAATAAAAATGTTTCTCAGGCACCGCCGCATCTGTCTGAAACCCCCCGCATTACCCCTTTTTATCGTCTCAAAAAAAAAAAAATAAATAAAATAGCGCATCTGTTTCAAATCTTCGTTTTTGTCTTTGGCGATCAAGGAGATAAAGCCAAGCGCTTGCAAAGAGGCATGGAAAGCGTCTTCATGATTTTGGGTTAATACAAAACATTTTTTTTTTGGACGGAAACATTTTTACTTTCGGATCCAAGACGTTTCTTCCCAAGGTTGTTTCGGTCCAGTTTGTTTGAAGAAAAAAAAACTAGTATGGTGGAATGGGTGTACCCTTAGAGGGTAGGGTAGGGAGGAATCCTTGTACAGAAGGATGGTTCACTAATAGGGTGGGTGTATCCTAGGAGCTAAGGTAGTGTGGAACCCTGGTAAGTTAGGGTAGTACAAGGCGCCGTTTTACCCTAATATATTCCTGTATTGTATTGCAGTTAAGGCGTTTATGTGCGGATGAATTCACTGTTAAAAAGATCGTTTGCAGGGAATTCGCCAAGGTTCAATTTTCTTACAGTTTCTCTTTATGGTAAAAAAAAAATTAAAAGCCGTTGTCAGGCGTTTGCCAAGGAGCGATTTTCTTACAGTTTCTCTTTATTGTACATTGAGAACAATTAATGTTAATTATCTTTTGCATATTTAAAACTGACAGAACAGGTTTTCTAATAGAAAGCATAATGTGTTTACGAACCGTGTCGGCTGCGTGTATATTCACGAGTGATAATTGCCATTTCAGTAATTTTTATACGGACACAATCCACCGCTCGCGAAGCGTGGATGACACGTTGTTTTCTTAAGATTAGCCATAAAAGTTGTGAAAATAAGCCAAAAGCACTAGGGGATTATCGATAGACCATAACGAGACGGTAAACACAGGCTGCTGTAGGCTATTTGTGACAACTGTTACGCAACGTTGCTCACTTTCGACGGCGACACAAACCAAAGATTTTTTAAGCATTGGGACACCTATATCTTGTATAATTCTATCCGATCAGAAAATGCATTTGTGCTTTCTCGATTAAGAACGGCGAATTAAAATAATTGTAAATAAGGAATCGGCAATGACACTTGTCCGCGTTAAATATCCGGGTGCGCCAATAAGTCAAAGGCGGAACAGCAACATTAGCGTGGTGTCATTGACGCTTTTTTCACATTCAATCGTTGTAGATCGTTTTTAATTGATTAAAATATGGAAACAAGCAAAATTTCACTTTTGTTTATTCCATTTTACAAGGACTCCGGGATAAACCGCCAATTTGCTCGGTTAAGCAAATTAACACGCCGTATAGGCGCTTTTCCCCACCCACAAAAACTACATGAACTGTGATCAGCCTGGTCCGACTCAGTAGATTTGCATTACGCGCTTCACCTATAACGCGCATGCGACTTGTGGACCCCGACCAGCGCCTTAGTAGGAGTACCCTAGGAGATAACGATAGGGGAAACCCTAGTAGGGTATGGTGGTACACTAGTAGAGTGGGTGGCAATCGATGAAAGGTGAATTGAGGATCTGTCATCAGGACAACAATTTTGTAATACTCCGTTGTTGGTGGTGTTCTCATGGACCTGAATTGTTATTAGCTGTAAAAGTCATGGAATAAATGATATAAGGTCGAAAACGCCTGAATGATGTATCCAGCAAAGTTCGAAACGTCTACGAAACAATTTCGTTTCGCTCAAAAAACAAAAACAAGTTTTGATAAGTTTAACCTCGTTTTCGGACTTACTTTCACTTTCCACCTACGTGAATGGAGAGCTAAAGAAACTCATAATTTTTACTTGTTTAATGGAATTGTCAGTCAAAAGTAAGTAAATTATGATGTTTTGTATGTTGTATTCAAATTAGCAATAGCAATATTTCTGGCTTATTCTGCGTAGAAGTTGAGATTCACCCGATCGCATTAGTATTGTCTTGCCTTGTATCGTAATGTTCCCCCATCGATTTATCGATGCACCTCGTTTTAACCCCGAGAAAGGGTATCACCACCACCAGAGTGACCAGACCCCAATGATAGAACTACACTGTCTGCCACCAACCATCACCTTGACATATTTACTGTATTCCTATCACTGAGGTTGTTGTTTTTGGAGAAGAGAAGGCAGTCAAATGCTGAGCACCAAGTAGCCACTGATACCATTTTTAAAGTCTTTGGTATGACCCAGCTGATATTGAACGCACAAACTCCCACTTCCAAAGCCAACGCTGTAACCATTATGCCAGATGAGAGTCTGGTATTTCGACAGGAACATCATAATAGAAAATACAACCCACAGGTAAAGCTATGTTGTACAGTGGTATACATATATTTTTGTATTTTTGCTTTAAGACAGATTATGGGTGATGCAGCTCTAGTGCATACCCACAATCTATTTTTTTGAGCAAAATTAGAAAAATATAAATTTTTTTCACGCATGTTTTCCGGTTGCCAAAAAAAAAAAAGTGGCCTCATCTGTTTTTGGGTGAAAAAAAAAAAAAAAAAAAAAAAAAAAAAAAAAAAAAAAAAAAAAAAAAACCTGCCTGCCTCATCTGTTTTTTCCAAAAAGTGCCTGAGAAACAATTGTAATTTTTTTTGGCCTAATTATATTTGTTTTTCCTGAAGATCTGTACCCTTTTTGTGAAATTCTATTACTTTAAATTCATACCTGCCTATATTACATGTAATATGCTTTCTAGACAAAAATGTTGAAAGTAAATTTTCTATTTTCTACAGAAAGCAAAATATAATATAATAATTCCCTACCTACCCAAGGTTAAAATGTTGGGTAGGTAAAGGACAACCAAACATTTTTTTAATTCAGGCCTGATAAACTGCTAGTAAGGATTAAAGATGCTGGTACATCCATGCAATTAGACAAAGCTTCAGTGTGTGTCTGTGTCTGTGTGTGTGTGTGTGTGGGGGGGGGGGGGGTAGCTGCAGGCTTTAATTAGGCATTGCCTTTTAGTCTTGGGGCATGCTTCCCAGGAAAAGTTTGAAACCTCAATGTTTTTGTGGTCTGTTTGTTTTCTTTTGTTTATAAATTTGTACAGCTGAAAGAACTGGTTTATCACAAATTGAATATTTCAGATCATATCCTGCTATTAAGTTTATAAACTTATGAGAAAAGTAAAACAGAAGGCACAGAGATTCAATGATTGTACTGTCAAATTTAAAATCCCAGCCCATACACCAGGCGGAAATGAAAGTACAGCACAAATCAACACAAAGCTGTTATAACACACAAGAGAAAAACCTGCATACACATTTTTCATACACAGTGTAAACTTTAAAGATCAGGTTTACCTGACAACAAATCAGAGTTTTGATAGTGCATTCCACTGAACTGCTCATTAACTTACTGCATGTTTATAAATACCGTATGCGTTCTAATTAGTGCACATGCTTCAATAAGCGCACACCCCGGTCATTTCCGAAAAAGAGGTGGGGGGTCAGGAGGGGGGTCTGGTCACAGATCACAGAGATTTAAAACACAAAATCACAAATCACAGAGTTTTCAAATGATGACTTCACAAATCACAGACAATAAATTTTCCTAATCACAGAGAATTCAACAATTTGGCCAATGTTTTTGCACTTTATTGACTGATTTACAGCATATATAACTTCTCATTTGCTAAAATAACTAATCGTGTCAAGGAAATGTGTCATTTTATTTCATTATTTCATAGTTACTTGTAAAATAAGAATACCTTAGCCTTACATTACATGTATGGTAGAGGCTCTTGCCTTTTTACGATGGTGAAGAGGAAAATGGAATCATTTTACTAACTGCCTATAAAGTATAACAAAGACCTCTATTTAAACTTTAATAAATTAATATGATATGCATCAGTATTTTATTCTGGTGTTGGTCAGTATATTAACAGCTTTAAAATATAGTCTTAAACCTCAAATGAAAATGGTAATTCTATGCATGATGGCTTTATTTCTGTTAGTCACCAGACCTGTCGGCCACCAAATGTTAAAGTAATTCATGAGTGGCAAGTTGCAAAGGATATGGGATGGGGTATGCCTATTGTTGAAAGGGGGGTTCGGGGATCTCCCCCGAGAAAATTTTATTATTCTGGAGGTCCATGGATGCAATTTAATGTACTTTTAGACCATTGGTTTTACAATCACAAGGAATGATGATAATCACAATTCACAGACTTGAAAATTTCACAGATCACAGGGATTTAAATTTGTGTTTCACACATCACAGAAAATACCTCTGTCACAAATCACAAAGTTTAATTTTGCTTTTTCGCAAATCACATACTTTAAGAAAGACCAATCACACATCACAGAAAAGGGTCCTTTACTGTCACCCACTTTTCTAGATCAGCTGGCTAACCTGCATTCCGATACATTTTGTGACCTCGCTCCACTTCCGTGTGGAGAGGTCTAACGGTGCACCGATGGACATGGAAATATTCCGTCTACAACTATTTATGTATGACTAAGACCAGACGAGGCTCACCTGATCTTGACAGTTTTCAGTTCAGAAAAATCATTACACGTTACACACGTAAAGGTTATAACTTAAATGTTATGCGACAGTCTGCATGCTAAGTATTTAACCCAATCATGGTTTGATAACTATGATACCTTCTTTATTTGCATGCTGGTGGGTCGGGTATCAGACTCTGATGACTGATGATGGCCCCGACATAAAGCTAAGCAAAATACAATAAGCATTTAGCAAACAGCATATAGCAATTAGATTGTCGCCCCGGCCTTGCACAAAAAATGCCATCAAAGTTCATTTTCAAGGAAGCATAAAGGGACCAGTGATTGATAAAAAATAGCCATGTTTGATAAATTTTAGGATCATACATGCATTGGAGAATGCACGTGTACATACCATATTGAAGCTTGAACCATCCCAATGTTTTTCAGTAAGTCCATTTATGACGTCATCACGTCACATTCTCAGTGAAATCATTTTAACACACCCACCATCATTCAGCGTGAATCATGGTCAGGTGGGCCAGTGATCGATCACCTTCTTCTGCAGCTAATTTGGAAGGTATGTACATTTTTAGAAAGCGTGATTATTCATTACCTCTAGCCACGAAACACAACTTGGAAATAAAGCAGCGAAATGAACGAGGTGGTAATAAAAGCATAAACGCCCACAGAAACAATGGAAAACTTTTGAAAAAAAAAAAAAAAAAAAAAAAAAAAACTCTGAAATCACAGAAATTGTCCATTAATCGCAGCCTTATCCTATACAATTTGGAATGTGGATCAGTTTAATAGTTTAGTCTGCAGTTACATTAAAAAATAAAGCCAGTCGGAACGAATGTTGATCGTTTCACGCAGAATTTCATCTTGAAGAATTTATTGAACAAACACCGCTTTTCAGCAGTACAACTAAGACCCCCCTTGGTAAAGTGCCAGAAAATGCAAGATAGAAAAGCTTTCCAAATAAACTTAAATTAATGTTTACAAGTATGTTAATATAATGTGCTTTAAGTTGAGACTAGCATAAGATTTACATCAGGCGTCCTTTGAGAATTAATAACCGATAACCACTAGTTGATCAATCACTGGTCCTTGATCTATCACTGGTCACTTTATGCTATTCATGACCGGGGTTCCGGTTGCGCATGCGCCAAGAGCTGTACACTATTTTTCTTGATCTCGGCTTTTATTTCAACTAACCCCCTTCAGCTCTTGGTATACCGGAACACCATCTGAAGTTCTCCTTGGAGGTTATGATGTAAAGAAAGATAGATAGATGACGAAAGACAAGTGACACGCACATTCATTTTGATCTGTTTCGAAATATAAAAAGATTCAATTTTTGTATTTGAGGTTAATATTGGTGATCATCAGATTATAAGTCAAGCTAGGCAGCTTGAAATGAGCTTTCACTATCTAGTATCTATCTTAAAAACTATCTACGCCCTTGTGAGCATTTTTGGCAGCCATTGCGTGTCAGTGTTATGAAAAAGAAAAAGATAAAGAATGATAGTGAGTGTCAAGATGAAAGGTTAAAAACTAGATCGATGATGAAGGCGGGATGAAGGGGATCAATCATCCCACCAATCTTAATCAGAGTTTTGGTTTTCACACACAAAATAAATAATAACAAGCAGATCTCTCATAATCTGGGTTTGCAGCCTTAGGCTTTTTTCAGCATTTCATTAATTCATAAAATAAATTACAGAGATGGAAAGATTTTCAAAAAAGCTGAAACTTGCATTTATAATATTGTCAGCTGAAACTGAAAGTAGGTCACTACAATAAATTCAGCTTGATCAATTTATCTGGGCCTACTGTAAGGCGTCACTATGTCATATGGAAATATTACTTACCTTAGCTTTTAGACAATATTTTCCACAACAGCTGCTCTTTAGATCATCGACAAAATAGCCAAAATACATCAAATTGTTTGAGTCGAGTTAATTGGCCGCCAGGCGTCGCTTCAACAGGGTAGGGTCGATCAATAATTATCCATCTAGCCATGTGTCTAACCAAGAATGTTTTTCCGAGTACAATATATATTGTGAAATAACAAGAAGTAAATGAAAAAATAGGAAAAATAATGTAATAAAATAAATATACAACAAAAGTAATTCATCTGCCCATAAAGCACAACTATTAAAATAATATTTTATCACAATTACTTCAGTTTTGAAATTTGTTTTTTTTTTTTTTTAAACCACAATTAGTGTATATAACTAACTAATATTTCTTATTGAACGACCCCTGTAAATATGAGAGAACTACTTCCTGACTTATGACGTATTTCGAAGTTGGTAGTCCTGGGGTAAGTCAGGTACCCCATGTCCACGTTTTAAAATGAAACATAACTCTTTGTAAAGACAAAGTAGTATATTTTTTACTTTACAAGAACTACATAATATCAATCATTTACTTTTGGAATTCGGATAAATGCAAAAATACAATTTTTTCACAACAGTTCAAAAGTAAAAACACCCACTTCCGGAATAGTCCATTTTAAAACTGGTTTTAAAAGTAGGCGTACTAAATATTAATTTAATAAATTACTAAAAAGAGATTCTTATTTCAATAATAAATAACGCCGTAGAAAATACACAATTGAACGAGTATCAAGAAATAATACTAACTAGATGTTTATACGTAGTGAAAAGAAAAAAAATGAAAGAAAAAGTCTAATACGGACTGTAATATTGAGATTGGAATCAAGTAGAGAGGCGAGACAGTGAAGAGTAAGGAGGACATGAGAGCAGATAGATAAATGAATGAATGAATGAATGAATGAATGAATGAATGAATGAATGAATGAATGAATGTTCCCAGTTTCAAACCACCCGAAACGAACCCCCGCGGATTCGGAGATCGCAATAGAGCAGCAACAACGCATGTGCGAAATTAATTGTCACAGCGCCCTGTCTGAGTAATGAATTTATGAACAGCTTCAAAAATGTTTGTATTTTCTTCCTCTGTGAGTCTGGGGTCTCCGAAGAGCAGGGATTTAGTTGGAAGGTGGAGAAAATCAGACAGAGTTCGGTTACGGATTTGGTGATAGTTTTGGCAATCGAGTAGGAAGTGTTTCGACGTTTCTGAGATACCACAAGTGCACAGAGGACTTTCAACAAGGCTTTTCTTAAATAGATGCTGTTGTAGAGCACTACACTCCATACGTAATCGTGCATGCTGTATTTGTGGTACTCTTCTGCCATAATAGAAATGGTTTGGAGGTTTTGACCTTTGTTCTGATAGCTTGCGTTTGAATTGGTTAAGAGAAGTGCTATTTCTAATCATTCCAAGCTCGTATTGCGGATGGAAGGAATGACTCGTAATATAATACAGAATTTGTACGAATAGTGGATATATTGTCAGCATTTCTTAGAGGATATCGTGCACGGTTTTGCACTGTTTCGGGTACGAGTTCGTTCAGATAGTCGGGACAAAGACCGTGAATCATTTTGAAGAAAATTATCAACTTTTGTTTACGTCTACGCGCCTCAAAAGTTTCCCAGCCGGTATCCTGATAAAGTTTACTTATACTGCATAATTTAGTGGCACCACTTACTATGCGCATAGCTTCGATTTGAATATTTTCGAGAAGTTTTTTTGTCTTGGTCGTTACAATTATCCCATACGACGCCGCTGTATTCCAGTGTAGGCCTAATAGACATTTTTCACTTTTGAACGTAAATGTTGCTGGCGCGTGCGGCTGCGACTTTCGGTGTGATGGGGGACGACTCGTGAGGGCATATTTGAGATGAAGACGAGGGGCGATATGAAGAATTACTTAGTCAAAAGTACCAATAGCCCAACTGGAGACGAATTAAACAAGACAGGCAAAAAAGAAATAGAACCAGACGTCTTTCTCTGTAGCTCAGTAGGTAGCATGTAAAGAATAAAACCGAGGGGTCCTGGGTTCGAGTCCGGTTAGGTCAAAAATTCTTTTTTCTATTCTTAACTGTTTCCTTTTGTCGCCCCTGTGCCAATATAGCTTAGAAAATGAAAAAAGAAAAGAAAAGAAAAAAATGCAAGACTCACAAAATGCACTGCTGCATTTAACGCTAAAATCGTACATTTGTGGATTAAAGTGTGTAGTGAGAAGGGAGTCCGCATGTATAGTGTTTTTTCACTTGTTGATTTTTCACCGATTGAAGCTGGGAGCTTGATCGCAATCATCGGTAGAAGAGCGGACTCGCGACCGATCCTCACGTCAACACGTAACGATCATCTCACCGCCGTGTCTTGACGTGTGTGTTCGAGCCCCACACTGGCCACATATGATACAAGCCAAGTTCTACTTGCGAGAGGCGGCCCTGATAATTTATTACCGCACTTAATGATTCCGGATCATCTCATCGCTGTGTCTGGTGTGGGTTCGAGCCCCACACGGCGCACATGTAAGACAAGCCAAGTTCTGCTTGCGGGTGTGTCAGGTGGTTTTTCTCGGGGTTCTCCCGTTTTCGCCCCACCTGCTGATTGGCGCGTCCCATATGAGCTGAAAAAATCTTGAAAGGGACGATAAACTGAATAAAAAATCTACTCGAGGGAGTGCCAGGTGGTTTTCCTTAGGGTACTCCCGTGTTCGCCCCACCTACGGATTGGTGAGCTGAAATAATCTTGAAAAGGACGTAAAACTGAATTAAAAATACGCAGGATAATAAATCAAATAGTATAGTGTACATGTTCAGATATATCTGTGTTTATTAGATGTAAAACTACAATTTCACGTGCTGTCTATAATTCATTATGACATGTTTATGTTTCAAACAGATTATCAACTTGATTAGGCTTATTTTGTCGAAGTTTCGTTTTGAGTCCATCTGCATGCCATACGAAGTGCGATGAAGGCAACATCCTACATGTAGCTACATTAAGCAAAGCCACACAAATAATTTTGCTTATTGAAAAATAAAATAAGAGAAATTTAATTGATCGATTCCAGGTCTTTCTAATGTTACTTGATTACAGATAAGGGTCTGATTTTGCTCATTTCTGATCATAATTTCGTGTTTATACAATTGTCACCCTGTTCTTTTATTTATTAGAAATTAAATGACAACATTTAAACATACATATATACTAATGACATTTTTTCAAAGGCATTTCACATATGAACACATCATATATACATACACATGGGTCAAGGGATTGAATGTAGGCTAGGCCTGTGATTATCCAGACGGTATTGTATGCGTGATTTGATAGTTGTTTATAAAAAGCGATGGCTAGTTTATATATGTGTGGAGAGAGAGGGAGAGAGAGAGAGAGAGAGATTATTTTAGTTCACATGAGACGGGTAAATCAGTAACAGGGGGGAAAATGGGAGACCCTGAGAAAACGACTAGGCACACCCACCACCCACAAGCAGAACTTGGTTTGTGTCACCTGTGATTGTAAGACTGATCAATTGGGCAGCAACCTACGACGAAGAGTTCATTGTCTTGGTGTTGGTTGTTGAAAACGCGATATTGCTTTTTTTCATTTTTTACCCCATTTTATCACATATTGTGTGATGTTGCATCAATCTTTGCTGTAAGGACTTTTGTTGTATCGCAGACATTTACGATGGTGCTGACACTGATAGATAATATCTGAATATACATATTCATGTACAGCATATCAAGCAGACATTTCACGTGTTCAATTTACCGACTTTTTATATGTAAACAACATATACATCCATGTACCTAATATATAACAGGGAAATTTGATTGTTCTGTGTTTGGCTGTTGAATTTTTGTCCAACGGCCCATCGATCAAGCAGGATCAGTTATCAATCCACATTGCTGCTTGGCAAGCCGTAAGCAGTTGGTGTTAAGGTCATGTAAACCAGAGATCGCAGGTTTGATCCCTGGATCCTCAAGTCTGTCGGATGATACTATTAACTGATGTTTCGTTTCCATATGACCTTTACTGTTGAATTAACGTTAAACCTCAAATCAGCAAACCAATTAAATTTATTATTTACGTAAATTCAGATTGAGTAAGAAGCTTACGTGCATTTATGCTCGCCCGGTTCCGGACGCAAAAATGCCCGTATGAGTAAGGTTAAGAATGATCAAGGTGTTGTACATGTAGCTCTGTCGTCAGCATGTGTAATACATGTGTACTAAAATGGTGCCCTGTATCATGACGCTAGCATAATAAAACCTTAACGAGCAATATACAGTGTTTTTAAAATTGTAAAAAATGAAAATTTTCAGTTCAACATTTTTATCTTTTTATTTTGCTCAAAATATAGATTGTTGGTACACGCTAGAGTACTCACAATCTGTGTTTTTAGGTGCATGGGCACCCTAATTTAACCTTGCCGTAAAATATGTCAATATCATCCCTGGGTCATGATTTTGGCCATATTAAAACTTTGTAGATGCTAAATGCCAAGTTTCAATATCATAGTCCTATGGTTCTGCACATTTTTAAAGTTTTTTTTTTTTTTTTTTTTTTTTTTTTTTTTTTTTTTTTTTTTTTTTTTTTTTTGCAGTTTATAGTGATGGCTGCCATTTTGGTCAAGTTACCTTGAAAATTTATTCAAACTTTCGTTCCTCTTCCATGAAGTTTGGCTTTGATCGGCCATGCAGTTGCAGAGATGTTTGAATATTATGCATGTATATAGCCACCGGACAGGAGCAGAAAAAACCCTGGGTGGGGACTAAATGTTTTCATGAACATAAATATTCTGTAACTTTGTATGTTTATCGCAAGTTTCCACCCATTTTATTACATTTAACCAATTTCCCCCATTTAAATGCATGGGCGACCTAAGTTGACATTGTCGTAAAGTAGGTCAAGGTCACCCCAACAACATGATGTATACCAACTTTGAAGAACTCTATTGGCTGATGCTTCATACCAAGTTTCAAAATCATAGGACTTCTGGTACTGGGAAGAAATTGATTTAAAGGTTTTTGCTATTTATAGCCATGGCGGCCATCTTTGTCAAGTGACCAGGGTCATTTATGCAAACTTTCGTTCACCCTTCCTAATAATGCTCCGCAAGCAGTTTAAACTTTGATTTGCCATTTGGTTTCAGAGGAGATCATGGAAATTGTTGACAGACGACGTCGGACGGACGACGGGGCATAGCCATCCTATTAGCTCGCGTTTTGAGCCGAAGGGCTCATGTGAGCTAAAAATAGGTACATGTACACCCCTGCATACCCAAGTTTAGCTGTATAAAGGTGTGGTTCAAGGGGTATACAAGTCATGGACATGTTATCCTGATATGGATAACCGACCATGCTCGATATGACTTGAACTATGTCAAAACGTTGTATGGCGTAGAATAAAACCACTTTCACATAGAATTAAAGATCAACTTAATGTTTCAAATCGTCAATCATGACATGTATACATGTACTTTCATGAAAAACACGTGAAAATGTAGCTTTGTAAAACCAATGTACGTATATACATAAGCCAGTATGTAAAAAGTCACATGGCGATATCGGGTTTTCCCACTAACAGTTATGGTTATATGAAGACGGGACCTCGGTTTATTGTGTCACCATAAAGGCATGAGCAGCTCAGAATCGAACGAGCGACGCCTTGCTATACACACGTGTGTCTTAAATAATCGAATGCAGCAATGGAAGGTGTTAAAATGGAGGCATTTTATTCGCGCCAAGCATTTGTAAAACCGACTCGCATTGAACGAGTAACGCATTTTTAATGACAAACATGATAAGTGATATATATGATGCGATTTTAGAAAATATTTCGTGTCAAAAGTCACTTCTTGTTCTTTGTTCCATTAGAATTAGACAGTTTAACGGAAAGGCAACAATTATTCTTTTATGCGTTTCGTTCTTGCGCTCAACCTGCTGAGCAAACGAGTCAGCTCTTCTTAATTTCATTTGTACCTGTCTTACATGTATATCAACTACGTATATATTCTCGCCATATGATTTTACGAGGCGACTTACTGAGCCACTATGAGACAATGTCCTCCACGGAACGTGGTTGCGAGAGTGTGTTTTTGTGAGTTTGAGTGTGTATGCGCGCTTAAAATTCAGAATATTGTTGTCCTGTTTTAGGGTTAAGCAAGGTTCAAAGCACGTTTGATCATCTAAAATTCGTAATTATCGCACTCGATATGGCTGAAATACTGTTGAAGGTCTACAAAACAAATTATTTGTATGGCTATGCATAATGTAGCTAGGATATTGTACTTATGACATGCAGATGGCTGTTGAATGGAATCAAAACGTGCCATCAACCAAATAAACCCCATCAAGCTTTCGAGTATCTGTTTGAAATACATGTATAAACATGCCAAATGAATTATGTTTGCTCACGAGACAGCACGTGAAACTGTAGTTTTTACACCTTATAAATATACATATATCTATATACTATACTATTTGAGTTAGTGCCTTACGTCCGCGGAAACCATTTTAAGTCATTAAGGATGGCAAACTTATCTTAGCCACATTATTCCTGTACAAGCCTCCAGAATATGAATATTTTTATGTCTCCAAGAAAGAAATATTGATGTGAGGATCGCTCGAAGATCAGCTCTTCTACCAAAAGATTCGATCGAGTTTTTTTTTTTTTTTTTTTTTTTTTTTTTTTTTTTTTTTTTTTTTTTTTTTTTTTGAGCACTTCAATTCCTTTAAGATTTAAGTATTTCCGATAGATATATATAATCAGCTGATAATACATTTTATATTTCCTTAGCTTTATTGTCACAGGGGAAACAAATAAAGAAAAAATAAAAGTGGTCCTACCGGGACTCGAAACCAGACCCTTTCGTTTTGAATTCTAACACTCTACCGACTGAGCTACATGGCTAGACGTCCTACACTAATACATTTATTGCCTGTCTTACTTAATTCGTCTCCGTTGTGCTGTTGGTAGTTTTGACTGTGTAATTCTTCATAATGCCCCTCGTCTTTGTCTCGAATATGCCCTCACGAGTCGTCCCCCATCACACAGAAAGTCGTGACCGCAAGCGCCAGCAAACTTTACGTTCAAAAGTGAAAAATGTCTAATAAAGGACACATACATACGTTCGAGCGATCTTCTGTCGAATTTAAATTTAAATGCTCTTAGTATATTTAGGCGCTGCCAAGCTTTAGTTTTAATTTCAGTGATAGCCGTTTATTAATGAATAGAAAGCCATGTATTAATATTGAGATTCACGCTCGCACGTGCTGTTAATACATGGCTTTTACTTATGCTCGTTACCGGGCGCCGCGCAAAAGCACGTGCTAGTAATGAGAAACTGAAGTTCGTCTGGAACGAGCATAAACGCGAAAGCTTTTACGCGTATAAAAATGTGATGAGGCTTTAAAATTTAGTGCACCATATTTCTTTCGTTTCTGCACCTTATTTCTTTCGTTTCCGCAGAATTTGTGCAATAATAGCGATCAAAAATGATTTTGTCATTCATTAACATTCGCTAGGTCCCTCGGGGAGTGTTGAAACCTCGGGCTACGCCCTCGGTTTTCAACACTTCCCTCGGGACCTAGCAAATGTTAATGAATGGAAAATCATATTTGATCCCTATATTGTATCATTTTAAATTGTATCATTTCCTTGATGTTCTATTTTAATTTCACTTCCTGGTACAATGTTTTCGACTCCTGTGATGTTGTTGTCGCCAAATGATAGGCGACTCCTCTTTGAAAGCGCTATTTCGGTTCAGTAAAGTTCAATTGTTTTCTATGCTGGCTGCAACACGGTTGCATACGGTTGCAATGTCTTTGTAACAAAAGCCATATATGGCAAAGTAAAGTATTACAAACTGGCAAATACAGAATCACCAAATATGCCTCTTATTTTGTCTAACAACTTTCTTTTACCGATGAGTTGCCTTTGTGATATTTTAATCTCTGCTCGAATAGCCCTTAGTAAATTGCATTTACATTGCCATATTTCACTCCCGACTTCGTATTCCAAAAAGAATGACTTACGCTATTTATCCATTTTGATACCATTTCACCAATTACTCTTATTTATGCAACACTTGCGATTATCTCTGACTTATTGCCTCCTGTTTCGACATCCTGCTGTTTCCATTATTAGTTTATCTGAAGATGGTATTTTTCATACAAGAATAGAATGATAGAATGCTTATTATCATGATTATATTTAACAGTAAATTCGAGGAATTATATCACCTCAGATAAAATCTATACGTGAATCTTTTTTCTGGTTATACTACGTGGTGTGTTGTTTTCATAAAAAATTATTCTGTTCGCACAGGAATGAATGAAGAAGAAAGCAATCAGCATGCAATGAATTTTATAATCATTGATAAGCATCCGTCACTGAAACCAAAATGAAATTCTACGAGGGTGATCCAAGAAGTAATGCGAATTAATGTGTAATTTCTTTCACCATTGCCATCTTTCAAGATGGTTTACATCACAATAATGATGCATTATCGATTTTTCCAGATCCGATTACTATTTTGACTGAATCACATAGCAACCCTCGTAGCCTAGTAACAGGAGAATGCAAGGTAAACGACCTTGGCCACGGTTAAAATAGATTTTATTAATGTAATGAAATGTCATAATGTAAAGCATAATTACTTTAATAATCGTTTTATTCCAAAGTACAAATATCCCTTTAATAAATTACTGTACATACCTTGATGAGTTGAACGTGGCACAAATTATTGAGGTTCGACTATCTGTACCCCCTAGAATGTCTCTCTAAATGTCTACATTTTCATCAACGCCCCTTCTACTTAACCAAAAAGATAAAATTCCATACAATATTTATTTTTTGAATAGAACTTCTTCGTTGTGATAGGCTGTGGGCATAAATGTCTATATTTACATACTTATCTGTGTCAAATATACGCATGAATTATGGGTATTTGTCGTACTTGGTCGAAATTGTAATATTTTTGTCAGATGCCGTTGCTAGGCAACATAGAATAGTCCCTGCTGATCTTTGCATTTCGTTTTCTCTATTATTCCAAAACATAAGGCATATATAACACAACGAATATGATTTGTGTGTATATAAATGTCAATTTGATAAGTTGGAGCACAAAATCTTTCCCTGTACCTCAAACAAAAATGACATTTTCAGTCAATTTCGCGTCCATGTCGACTTCGGGTCGACAAATCAAATATTTCTTATATCTCAACTCGTCATCTGAACTTCATGATATTACACCTAATTACTGCACATATATGCACGTGTAAACATGCCAAATTATTTAAATGTATCTGCATTGGTTACTAAAATATAGTTGTGTTCGCATTACTTCTTGGATCACCCACGTATATCAAATTAAAATAATTGTAAATAGGATATATATCACAGGGGCGGCAAAGGAACGTCACCCAACCTGGATTCGAACACAGGAACTCTCGCTTATGCGGCTTTCACACTAGAGCACGATCTGTTACGATCACCACGATTGACAAATCGCAACTAATCGGGACATTTTGCCAAAATTCGACGTTCTGATACGTTCTCTTGCGAGTTGTTGCGTTTTGATACGATCTGTTCCGATCAAATACGATAGGTTGGTGATGGGTCAAAATTTGGAGACACTATATTGGTCCCGGATAGAAACGATTAGTTGCGTTCCGATAGGATTATTACGATTAAGCCCCCGATTCCAATGCGATCTGATACGATAACCACGATACTTGACCGCGATTTGATACGAACTGATACGCGTAGATGCGTTCCGGTACGAGTCCCAAGGACTGATACGATGTGTTGCGATAGATTACGACTGTTGGCTTGACTTTTTGCTGATTGTGGTCACGATTGTGTCACGATGAGACCACGATTGGTATACATACTTCGAAAAGAAACATATACCACATTACGTTTTTAATCACTGAAGACGAAATAACATTGATGATGGAAAGGGTTGAGAATGAAGAGGATGCGACATTTGCATTATTAATGCATGCTTATGATAAAGCCTTATCATTCCCCTTTCTACCCCTGCCACTGCTGCCATCCTTCAGATTTCTAAAAAATACTGAAAAGGACTGTATAACATTCAGTTTTCTATTGTTGATCAAAGAATAAAATTCATTTATCGTGCCCGATGTGTTTATTGTATTGATAATTCGTAACAGATCGTAAGCATCCGTGGCAAAAGCGTGGAGTATCGTGTCTCATCGCATTTACTCGTATCAGATCGCATCATATCGCGAGTAATTCGCATCGTCTCGTAGTTAATCGTAGTTAATCGGGCCAGGCAATTTTTCTCGAATCGTTACAGACCGTAACAATTCGTAGGAGATCGCAACTCATCTCAACATATCGCAGTGTTTTGGTCGACCCCGATCACCGCGATTCAGAAACAAGATGAGATACGATTTACTGCGGTTTGTTACGATGACATACGATCTGATGCGAAGGCCACGATGGTCCCGCCAATCGTGGTTATCGTGGAAAAATTTTTGGCAGCCAAAAAATTCTCCACGATTAGCCCGATTATCATGATTGACATCAAGGTGTGATACGATCTGATAAGATTGGATACGATAGTCCCGATTGGTCCACGATTAACACCACGATACCAATCGTGGTCGAATCGTGATAAGTGTGAAAGCTGCATTACCGTGCGTGCACTCTGTCAGCTGAACTGCCGATACACATGGTCGACTCGTAACATTTTCCCCCTACTTAATAAGATTTGTCCCCGAATCTGTTCGGAAACTTGCTGGAACCGACGAGACCGTAATTGTTTGCTGCTCGCAGCCCGATTACGGAAACACTGAGCTACCAAATGCCACAGGGGCGGAACATTACGAAAACTTGCTCATGCAGTATACAGAGAATTTTTTCAGTAGCAAAAATAAAAAGAAAATCAAAGGGAAAAAAATGATACCATTAATATTAAGGCGGTTCTAACAACTACCCACAATCTATGTTTAGGATCAGAATTAAGAAAAAAGGAATACCCCTGCAAACCCCAGTTTTCTATATAAAAGTGGGTTTAACGGGGGTATACATTTCACGGACATGTTTTCCTGATGAAATGTACCCCAACTAGGACTCGACCCTAGGATTTCTCGCTTACCGTGCGAGGACTCTGTCAGCTGAGCTACTGAGCCACAAATATACACATGGAAATAAGTTAGGGAACACCTGTAATAATGTGACTACCAACTTTGGACTGTTTATATCCTCCTTTGTAAAAATTATGAAGAATGTTTTGGCAACTTGTCAGAATCTGTAGTATCCAAAGTTGCGTCTATGTGAAAATGGTTAGCATCAAACATAAACTGCGGCGCTCAGCGGCCATCTTTGATTAAGAAAAAAATTGCTAAATTTGAAAAACGCACTGCTAGTCTTTGCGATAACTTCATTATTTGAACTCGCGTTGTCGTAATTTTTCGCAAGCATAAAGCTGAGACATTGCTGGTTGAACTTTGATTAAAAATTCTTTATTTTCTGGCCGACTGTCGGCGGTAGGCCCATACTTTTCCGGGGGTAGGTTTCATGATCACGTTTTGTTCTTTGGGTATACATTTTGCAGATTGTAAATGATGGGCCAGATTTTCGATATGACCCTTTAGGAATCTAAACATGTACGTTCTGGTTATAGTGTCCTAGCGGAATTATTCTTTTACGGCTTTATTTGCAAAATATCCAAGAATTTTGCTTTCCATAGAAATCAATGCAAACTGTAGATTTTGTATGATTGACTGGTTTAGAGATGAAGCATGAAGTTTTAGGTCCGAAGTCGTTTATTCATTCAGAACGATCAGATTCAACATTGTATTCCTGTTTTGCTTTCAAAAAGTGAGTTTTGCGGAGTGCAGAAGGAAAAAGGCAAACTTGTATTCAGTAAAAGTGGAGTTTTTCACATATGGCATATTGTATTCTCCGTAGTGCAAAGATAAATTGTTGTGAATTTCCATAAATTGATCTGTAGCTAGACCAAGGTATGAAATATATGTGATAAAAATTTCAGTATCGCCAGAAAAAAGGAAAATTGATTTTTTCAAACTTTCCCCCAGGGCTAAAAGTGTTCCCTAACTTATTTCCATGTGTATATATAGTACTAGAACATACGTTTAACCTAGAGAGCAGCTACTGTAAATGCGTAAATCATTAACATTTACATAAAAACAACCGCATTTATACAACTACCATTGAAGGGCCAGTAATCAATTACAGGGTCTTGGTCAGTTCAACTGTGTCAACCTTATGGTGTCAACCTTATAGTGGTTACTCTAAAAAGGCACATAAGTTGGTTCAATGGCTAATTTCACATGCAATTGAACGTAAAAAAGAAGAAGAAAACAATTCAGACCATAGCACAGAAAGACCATTCTCTAGTCGTTTCACTAGTATGATACCTGTATACCTCTTCAACCATCATATCAATTACAACCTTCTTTGGAACGCATGTTGTTCAACAAAAAATCACCGTTCCTTGACTAATCACCTAGGTTCTATCAGCTTACATTGCCATGCTGACAATTTATGTAACAACTTTCTGATGACGTAGACTGATTGATGTAGAATGCTAAAATGAATGAGATATTAATCGCTGTACTTTTTACCGTGTTTTTTCTCTTATCTTTTGCAAAATTCTTTACAGGGTGCATATTCTGACAGTTGAATAAATTCGAAGACAAAATGACAATGCCAATGTCAGATCGAATGCAACTTTAAGCGGCATCAAATGTGATTTATCACACTCCTACCATATGAATACAGTAGTAATATGTTCCGTTAAAACTTAAAATGTCTAATCGCTGGTTCCTTCCTTAGAAATAAGCCTGATCAGTGACCCTTTAGATTTGGCAATAGCCAAAGAGAATTACTGTTAATTTTCAACTTCCAAGATGGTAGACAACACAAAGACTAGTATTATCCAAATGGGGACAAATACATTAAACGTTGGTTAGAAAATGAATCTAAACCGATAAATTTCTGATTTCTCAGAATACCTTCGCTGATCTCAAAAGACCAAACGAAAAATATAATCTGCACGATGGATAAACAATCTTTGTAGCTTCTATGTAAAACAGCAAGCGCGATAGCGGAAGTAAAATAAGTTTACTTATCATTGAATACAACCATGAACGACAACTGCTGAAGAAATCATGTAGGATTGTTCCGGGTGAAAGATAATGATAATCATGTTTAAGACAGATAATCATCTTTATTGATGAAAGTGATGATAATAACACACTTGTTAGGATTATTTTGAAACAATAGCACAATTACAATATAACTACTAAGTACAAAGCATCGCATGTCTTACACAAATTGGTAAAATGCATTGTATACACGGAACACGAAAGAAAACAAGTAGGACAATGGACGGTCTGTATGTCTGGTAAGAAATGTTCCCTCACGTTCACAAAGAATGTACGTTAAAATCTCCTCGGTTTGAATGTTTTAGCCAAGCTATGGGCACCGGTAGCCATATGCATCGACGGACATTGTTTGTTCTGAATTGATGGAACGGCTGAGCTTGCAAAAAGTGGCACATAAAGTAGAATGATGAAGTTTATATTATTTGCCCCAACTGATCTTTGGACAACTTGTTTTTCTATGTCAATTTGAACTCTTAAAACATATCAATCCAACTTAAAATGCAATTTCTATATTGAGTAATGGGATTATTTGAACTGAATTGTCATTCTTCTACACTTTATTCGACAGAACACCACTTTCAGCTTTATGTCTGGAAGACAATAAATCATTCTTTGGGTAACTAATTTGTAATACTTGACAATCGTTTTGGCTCTTCAATAAACCAAGTTCTTGCATTTACTTTCTCCAGTATTGCGTGTATGGTGGATTCACATTACGAAAACATTCCCATGCAATAAACAGAGAATTTTTTCAGCTTAAAAAAGTGAAAATTTCATTGGAAAATTTTGATATTTTTCTTATTTTTGCTCAAAACATAGATTGTGGGTACACGTAAGAACCGCCTCGCCGAGGCGGTTCTAACGAGTACCCACAATCTATGTTTTGGAGCAAAAATAAGAAAAATAGGTATACCCCTGCATACCCCAGTTTTACTATATAAAAGTGGGGTTTGACGGGGGTATACTTTACACGGGCATGTTTTCATGATGATGTATCATTCAGCGTTGACAAGCAAATAAGACATCACAACGATGCTTAATATAACAGAAACAAACATCATTGTTTTCAGGAGTCGGAAGTAAGAAGTTCGACTATTCGTCTTCCATACGTTTCTAACAAGACCCAATTAATCATTTACTGAAAGGTTAGGGCTTACGTTTAGGTCCTAGACAAGTTCGGTAATCACAGAAAGTCCGATTCTCATGCAGCCACCGAGGTTTCTTCGAGAAAATTTTAGGATGCATGTTCGAACTTAGTCACCGAATATGTATTGTTGTATTTTCCAGAAGACAGCTCGGGCACTGAATGCGTATCGTACTTTCTGTGATTAACGAACTTCTGCGAACTTAGACAATTTCGATCGGTTTTCGGACCAAGACGAGTTCCATTAAGTTTCTGGACTCTTAAAGTACAAAGTTTTTTTTTAACTTAATCAATTTCAATCAGTTGTGCGAACTTAGTCAATTTTTCATTTGCTTTCGGATTCTTCAAGTCCGCAAAAAAATTGAAAACTTGGAAAATTTCAGCCCAAGCCCTAACCCTTACCCTAACCCTAGCCCTAACCCTAATCATAGCCCTAACCCTGGTCCTAACCATGGCCCTAGCCCTATCCTAACCCTAGCCCTAACTATAACCCTAACCCTAACCCTTACCCTTACCCCAACCCTAGTCCTAACCCTAGCCCTAACCCGGCTAGGCTAGCCTAACCATAATACTAGTCCTAACCCTAGCCCTAATCCTAGCTCCTAACTAACTCTAACCCTAATCCTAACCCTAGCCTTAAACCTAACCCTAGCTCTAGCCCTAGCCCTAACCCTAGCCCTCACCCTAGCCCTAGCCCTAACCCTAGCCCTAACCCTAACCCTAACCCTAACCCTAGCCCTAACCCTAACCCTAGCCCTAACCCTAATCCTAACCCTAACCTTTACTCAAACCCTAACCCTAACCATAACCATAACCCTAGCCCTAACCTTAGCCCTAACCCTAACCCTAATCCCAATTCTAATGGGATTTCAAATGTTAAGTCACGATTTAATGACCGTTCTCCGATGATATGTATAAACAGTATGCTTACTCTTTCTGATCTATTTGACAAGACATTCTCATTATGATTCAAAGGGACATAGGTCAAGGATGCGGAAGTTCCCGAAAAGTATTTCTACATGAAAGCCCCTGGCCGGGCGATGTGTGTTTTATAGATTGTAGACATGTATTGGAGTCTTGGAGTGGAGTCCTAGACTTGAGAACTGGAGTGAACACATGGGGTATAGCGTTGGAGAGAAAACTTGGAGAGTAACAGAAAAGCCAATTGAGACAAATCCAGAAAATACGTTAGGAAATAGAAAGAAAAAATCGAATACGAATGTAAATTTCTTAGCATATTATCCTTTGTTGAAACAGATTGAATAATCTAAGTTTTGGATATACCGAAATGTACATGGAGTATTATGCTAAGACATTTACACCCATATCAAAAACATGTTTTTGTTTTATAAATAATAACTTGCTTTATCTGAATCAAGTATTTTGTTCCACTCAAAGGTTCCACTCCACGAATCCGCTCCAAACCTCCAATCCATTACTCCAATCCATAAAATACACAGTGTCTCCTGGCCGTCAGCAAAGCAAGAACTGTTCATCTTCAACATAAAACTATCAAATAGTTTACAATAAGGGAGTGGTAGAATGGGGTCGCATTTCGACTAGATATTTTAAAATGATTAGTAATAATAAAAAATACAAACTTGCTGATAGTTCGTGGTTGTGCCAGACTATATATATTTATTATGATTAAACTATTCTGCCACCATATGTTAAGTAATTCCTGTAAAGAATATTTTGGCAAAACAATTTCATAAAATAACGAAACGTAATCACTTTTTAATTCAACCTAGATTTCCAGACATATTTAAATGATCCTGGAAATATGGTGCATATTATTTTCGGAGCAATTCGTGGGAGCATTGGGAATTATTATCTGTAATAAACTTCCATAAGACAGCATGATGCTAACTGGGTGTCTATAAAAGATCAAGAATTCATTTTATAGAGACTAAATTCATGTGCTCAGTTTACTTTTTTCGGTGGATGAGGATATTTTGTGAATTTGTAACGCAGGGCTTTGTCTTTGAGTGCCATAATTATGTTTAAAAAGAAAAACGAAAGATAAAAAAGACCAAGATTTAGGACAATCAGAACAATATAAGCTCAGCTTTAAGGTGGCGTCATACCTAGCCGATTTTGACACACGATGGCCACACGAATATGAAATTTTCAATTTCGCGCGATTTTCTTCACGAATTTGGTTAAAAGCCAATATTGAGCCGACGTATACACGAAGCCTACCGATGTTTACACGATGGACACACGATGGACACATGAATGGCTCACGATTATACCCGAAGCACTCGCGAAGACATAGGAACTGGTAGTTTTGCATACGATGTTGTTGCGAAGGCCTCACGATGGCTTCACGATGGCCTGACGACATCGTGTTAGGTAAAATGTATTGCCGAATGTGTCCCGAAGGCATCACGTGACTACCCGATGTTATGTAAAAAAGCAAATTAAATAAATGTGGGTTGAGCATTGATATAATATCTCATTCTTAACCACAATTAGTTATATATGTATACTATGTAGGGGCATTGTGTATTTTATGGGTTGAAGTCAAGGCTTAGAGTCTTGGAGTGATCATGGACTGCCGTATTGGAGTGGATTCTTGAAGTGGAACCATGGAGAGAAAGTTGAAAGTGGAACAGGAAATGCAAGTAAATACTTTTTAAGAATACAAAGAAACTTTCAGATATGGGTGTTAATTTCTTAGCATAACCATCCCATGTTTAAACAGATTATGTAAGATAAGGATCTACCATTATATATCATGAATGGTGTGCTAAGACATTAACAGTCATATCCAAAATAAATTTCTATATGTCAGAATTAACTGGCTTTGTTTTGATTTAGTTGTCTGCTCCACTCCACAGTCAGTTCAACTCCAATCCATGACAAAAAGACTCCAGTCCATAAAAAACACGGTGCCTACTTACACTGTAGGCTTGTGGCTGAACGAGCCCCAGTTTCATTTGCATGCAAACATGGTCTCTTTTTTTAGAAAGCATTTAATTTGTATTTGCTTTCGTTGTTGGCGTCCATAGAAGTAAGTTAATTAATATCAGTTACTTTACAACACTGTTCAAGCTTCATGGTGACAGTTTGGTAGTACTTTAAATCCATCTTTCGCATGAAACTGACACAAAACCGTTCTTGAGTCAGTAGTTAAAAGGGTACTAGTCTACTAGAAAGAAAAACCGGGCGCTGCTTGAAAGACAGAGTAATAAACAAACCAAATACCTGTAAGAGATAGTGTTGCTCCTTCGGGAGTTTTTTTTGTCATGCTCCAGCTGCATGTGTTGCAGTCTTCTTTTTCCTAATTGTTTTTCTTCGAAATACGCCACGATTTAACAGTATTCCACTTGAGGCTTCTGAGAAAAATGTTGTGTGGGTGCTGATTTTTTATTTTTTGTATGTCCACTTTACCCCGGGAAATATAAGAACATTTTTGTTAATATCGTGTTTCCATCCTGATGCCATCGTGTTCCAGATTTTTCAAATACGATGTTTATACGATGGCGTCGCGAAGGCCACACGATGTCGTGTTGCCTTCCTAACACAATCGGGGAGCATCGTGTGCCCCTCGTATTGCCTTCGTGTAGCAAAACCTAGCCGATGGTGCCGATGACTACACGACATAAGTACGATGTAGTCCCGATGTGATAAGATGGTCTCACGATGGCTTTGCGAAGGCCAAGATGTACTCGCGAATTCAACACGAAATTGAACCATCGTGTGTCCTTCCTGTATTTTTTTGGCATGTCAAAGATTTTGATGCCGCTCGCGATGGTGATGCCGAAGGCTTAAAACATCTCCCGATGGACATACGATGAGTAACGATGCACTTACGAATGGCCCGATGTCTTCACGATCCCCGCCGAAATTGAAACTTTTCATAATCGTGTGTCCATCGCGTGTTAACATCGGCTAGGTATGACGCCTACATTTTAAACCGAAACTGAAACCAAGGACCGTTTTTGCACTAACGTTCTAGGCGGATGATACCACGCTGGGAAAGAGCTAGTAATGTTGATTTTCATATGTCCTGTTAATTTTTTGTATCTTGCATTGTCTATTCTTTACTGCCTGATATCTGAAGAATCTCTATGGATAAGATGGGAAAAGTCCCTAAAAGCCTAATACCGAGGGGCTAACTTTTAAAACACGTAGTTTAAGCAAATTGTTTAAAATTTATTATTAGGTTTATATGTAAATTGTATAAAAATGGATAAAGCATCCGTCCTCAGTGTAAATAGGTGGAGATAACTCTTGGTTTTTGTACCTACCCAAATATTTACTATTTTTCATATTGCTAAAATTCATAGGACAAAAATATAGTTTTCTATGTATTTTTCTGCAATTTTGTGCTGAAAATCGAAACAAAATGGATGTTGTCGACATAAACAGGTTTTTGTTTTGTTGTTATTGCGCATGCGCATCATTGGACCCTGCTGAGAATTTTGTTTCCGACTGGAAATTAAAACATGGGGACCATTACTATTTTTTGTTTTGAAGATCCCCCCCTAGACCCAACAAATCTTTTTTGCTGGAAACACCTAATATATATTTACAAGATATATGTCGGCGAGAAGCTGGGAACGATGTTCACCAGACCGTGGAACATAAGTATTTAAGTGTGATTGGTAGCAGAATGACTTTAAACATGTTCCAATGATGCGCATGCGCAATAACAACAAAGCCAAAACTGGATTATATCGTCAACATTAATTTTGCTTTGGTTTATAGAAAAATCTTGCAGTCAAACACATAGGAAACTATAGTTTCGCTCCATGAACATAAGCTGTGTAAGAAATTCTAAATATTTGGAAAGGCACAAACAATCAAGAGTTATCTCTATCTGTTTGCACTTGGGAACGCTGCCAAATTCATTTCTGTACAATTTACATTAATTTATATTCAATAATACAGTTTAAAAGTTTGCTTTAATTACGTGTTTTCGTGTTTCAGAAATTTACCCAACGACTTTTAAGCTTTTAAGGCTAGGGCTAGGGTCAGGCAATAGATCTCCTTTAATATTGATTAATTCCTGGCCCTGGTATTCTTACTCACTACCATAAGACGAGAGTAACTGATCGCTGTACATATCATTGATGCCAACAACCAGCATTCTTGGAGGTCTACGTGTAGTTGCGTCCATCTTATGTCAAGCCCTGATTAGCCCACCGTATTGTAGTTTATAACCTTGATGCTCCCGAGATTTAATCAAGATAAAAGCAGTAATAAGCATACTCGACTTTACTCTTGAAGATACGAGATTTCAATAAATGATTAATTAATATCAATCCTCTCTCCCTAAGGACGTTATTACGTTACACCAGTTTCTTTAGCTGCACGCAAATTGCTCATGAGTCAGTAGGTAAAGCCGACGCCCAGGCATATACACAAAACATTCCGGGCTGAGCATTTCAAATGGAAAGGTTTATCATCAGGAAAACATGTCCGTATATTGAATACCCCCTTAAACCCCACTTTTATGTAGTAAAACTGGGGTGGGCGGGGTATACCTTTTTTCTTATTTTTACCCCAAAACATAGAGTGTGGGTACTCGTTAGAACCGCCTCGGTTATTTCATAGCTTGTTTTATCAACGTACATAATACAACGTACAAAGTAAGAATAGAAGGCACAGGAAACGATATTATCAAATCAAATTCCCAACTTAGACACCAGTCGGGAAAGAAATTCTGCACAGAACACCATAAAAGATTTTTTAACATGCATGAAAAACAAGATACTTGCTCTTAACTGATTTTGCTTCAAGTGCAGGTTTTAGGAGAACCACATTTTGGGCGATCGTTTAACATGACCTTCGGCTCATGATCATAATGAAAAATCATTGAAAGTGTGACTTAAAACCATGCATTTGAAGCAAAAATCAGTTAATTATTTATAACGAATGGTTCCACAAATGACTAAAAGTAATACAGTTGAAAGATCGTAAAAGGAATCTTATTAGTTGCTTCTGTGGTTTATGTAATTCAAACTCAGATTAAATGCTAGCTAAAACAATAAATTTTAAACAAATTAAAGTAAAGAACGATAAACTAAGTTAAACGAACTGACTTAACAATGGATTTTATTTAAAAGCACTTAAAGGAAAACATGTTTCCAGATTGAGTAAAGTCATATTGTAATACATGTTGTGTCTGTTTATGATGTATACAGCAGGTATCGTTCAGAGGCGATACTTCTTTTGTGGTTCTAATTATTATACATTTTGGTGTTGAATCTTTGTGCTGTTTGCACCTTATGTACGTTTTCATATTTCAAGTTCGGGTAACTGAGTGGCCACCTGTTGGATAATAACTGATCACTCGGCTTACGATATGTTTTCTAAGTATAAGTTACCTAAGTGTTAATTAAGTTTTTTTTCCCCACCTTTGGTTTTGAAGTGGGAATTTCTTTCTGATTGCCCCATTTCCTGATAATTGCCTTCTTTTTACCTTTTTCAATATTCCTCATGGCGTTTCTTCAATACTGACCAAAATTTCGTTAACCTCAAAACACAAAAAGACAGCACCTTTCACAAAGTAGATGTAATTCTGTGTACGGTAGCCAGCCGACACCACAACTGAGGTTGTGACATCTAACCTACCTTTATTCCAAGGCGGTTCTGCTGTTTTTAATAGCTATCACGTTGTCTGTTCGTTTTGTCTCTCTCTCTGTCATCATCGCTATATTTTGTGTTGATTCTAGTCGA
The DNA here is from genome assembly GCA_964017185.1 of Rugalucina vietnamica. Taxonomy (NCBI): domain Eukaryota; kingdom Metazoa; phylum Mollusca; class Bivalvia; order Lucinida; family Lucinidae; genus Rugalucina; species Rugalucina vietnamica. Next base: position 59,142,298 of record OZ024872.1, read on the forward strand.
AAAACGTACTTGCTGGGAAAGAGTTTGCCATCTTGCTCTTCCTACGTCTTTTAATATTTAGTGATTTGTATTGCAATTCCATTCCCGCCTGGTGTTTATCTCGGTCGGGGTTCTAAAAACTGGATAGACTCCTGGTCTTTCCACCCTTACTTTGTTTGGCAGAAAGAATGTTTTGTGTGCATGTTAGAAATCGAAACCAAAGCTTATTGTGTACTTTCGAGCAAAACATTGCAAGCGGCCCCCGTGGCCGAGCGGTTAAGAGCGCTGTTTCTTAATCACTCGATCATCTCACCGCTGTGTCTGATGTGGGTTCGAGCCCCGCTCTGGCCACATGTGAGACAAGCCAAGTTCTGCTCGCGGGTGTGCCAGGTGGTTTTTCTCGGGGTTCTCCCGTTTTCGCCCACCTACTGATTGGCCCGTGCTGAAATAACCTTGAAAGGGCCGTAAAACTGAATTAAAACAAAACCAACAACAACAAAAAAAAAAAAAAAAAAAAAAAACATTGCAATTGTCTTGCCCATTATGATATACTGTTTAGACTTTCAATAAGCTACTATTATAGTTAGTTCACACGTGGTGTGTGGCATGATTTATATATTCGGAGCGTCGGCTTTAATTATGAATAAGTTTTTTATTGAAAGCCAGGACCCCGAGTATTTATGCGAGATAAGGACATCTCTCATATGACTGTGGAAGATAGTTTTTATGACCTGAGGTTTCCATGCATAATTTATTATGGTATCGTTTTGCCTGATTCAGAAAGGAGAGAAAAGGTAGGCTAAAGCCGGGGCAATATGACAATATTTTTAAATATATACAACGTTAAAACTCCAAAGATATTTTGCAGTACGAATTTGGGGAAAATAGTAAAGATGATTTTAGTTGCCCCTACTCGTACATGTAATTCGTAATGTGCAGAATTCAAATTGGGGGGTATCTTAACCGATTTGACTAAACGAAAACACTTTACTACTTTTTAACGAAAAGGTTTTCTTCGTCTGTCGAGTCTGTGTATTGCTTTGCCCAAGACTCCGTCGGTAGTTTGTGTGGTGCTTGATGTATAACTCCTGTTTCATAACGAAAACTTGCCCATGTAATATACAGAGATTTTTTTTAGCTTTAAAAATTGAAAATTTTCAGCTGAAAAAGTTTGATATGTTTCTTATTTTTGCTCAAAACATAGATTGTGTGTACACGTTAGAACCGCCTCGCCGAGGCGGTTCTAACGAGTACCCACAATCTATGTTTTGGAGCAAAAATAAGAAAAATAGGTATACCCTTGCATACCCCAGTTTTACTATATAAAAGTGGGGTTTGACGGGGTATTCTTTACACGGACATGTTTGCCTGATGTATAAGCAAATACTACAGCCTAATTAAGAATGCACTACTTATAATTGGAAGGCATGGCAATATACTAATTATGTCAAGTATTCAATCAACAACACTTCTTTGTGTTGCGGCCACTGATTGGCACTTGGTTTTCCACTACGATGCTCTACCCTAGATGTGGCATGGGAACGAAACTTACGTTGTTTACATTATTTGCGGTAGCTCATAATCTTGAACCGATTGTGCATTTCTTCGGCATTAGTCCATAAGGTACTTGTTGAGCTGGATAGTTCTGCTGGCGAACTTTGGCACAAAATACATTATGTATGTCAAATGTGTGCTATCAATCATCTTAAATTCTCATTTATCTGCTCATTTGTCAGCTTCTCAATAATACATTCAGCTGAAATATGCTGACCAGTGATTATGACATTCTTTCTGCTACTGGCCTCGTGATTAATAGTATTTGTAAGAAACGGAAGTTCCATGCCAAAACAAAAAGGCTCATCAAAATAAGCATTCAATATAATACACACTCTGCATGCCAAAACCGATATTGACCAACACCGTAATAGTAAAGCTAACTCCGATGGGTATAATATACGCCTGAGGCACATTATAGAATATTTGTCAGCACTGAATAGTTCAAGAGGGTATTTACTTGCATTGATGAGTTATGGTAGTAAGATGTCCATCTCACTAAAATGTTTTGTTAATAAAATGTTCAAAATATACCAAATATAAGCGTGTTTCAGTTCTATAAATGTCAGAGAATGATCGTTTTTTTTTTTTTAATGCGCAATGGCAACCACTACATTCGTATAGAAACACGATGGTAGCTGGTTCAAGAAGGCCGTTGTGTTAAAGTATATTTTCATTAATTTATCAAACGTTCGGACATCATTTTTGAGCAACAAGATCAATACTATGGAAAGATATAGAATTAAAGAAACTGGGGCGAAGTGCGTGTTTTCCAACTTATTTTGACAATTTTTTAATAAAATCACTGGCTATTTTTCCCCCGCCCGTAGGCTATATCCTCGGAGTTAGCTAGCTCACTCCGGCGTTGGTCAAATGTCGGTTCTTGGTATGCAGAGTGTGATAATAGCTCATTAAGTGGACACTCCTATGGACCAACTCACTTTCCAACTGCTCTGTTCGTTGCAACAAAATCAAGGTTTAGACTCTTACGGGCGAGTTTTAAACGATGTATTCTTTAAAACTAAACCGCAATACGAACCTTATTTTGATCAAATATATTGACTATTTACATCAGTCTCTCAATGAAACAATTAATTTACTCAGTTTGGAAATATGTTTTTGTGTGTATCCAAATATCTAGGAAACCTTAGTGCAATAAAAATCAATCGAACTTAGTTTCCAACAAGGCAAGTCAGACCTATCTGTCACATTTCATCAGCTAAACGAGAACATGCACTAGAGGATAATTAAATGAGAATAAGACGGAAATTGAAACAAATTCTGGCAAATGAGTTCATTCGATCTATATAATTTGACTTGAAGAATCAGACAGTTTAGTTACATCACATGAGTACTGTTTTTAGGGAAAGCTCATATAGACAATGATAAAGGTATAATCAGAATTTAACAAATGCGAGCAGCGAAATGAATGTGTCGCATAACCCAAAGGTCCTTTCATGGTCATTGTGCCAAAATATATCTCGTCCTTACTACATAGCTGAGAAGTAAAGTGTCGTCATGTAGCTTGAAATTGTTCGTGACTCGTCGCACATTTCCAGACATTTAGGAATAGGCCCTGAAGCTATAAACTCTTTTATCCATTCTAAATGGATATTCAAACTGCTCAGAAAACTGAAACCATAAAAACGGTAAACAATGCAGATTTTGATTTGCAAAGCCTGTAATTTATGCTTGCTGGTGATAAATTTTAGAATTCCAGCTGGTATTTGGTTCACATTTTAACAACCAATAGCAGATTAGAGTTTAGTCGCAGCTAAGTTGAGCATGAAAAAAGTTTGATTACATCTAGACATTATGCAACAATCTGCAAATGGGAATTCATTTAATGGCGTCAAGAAACGACGAAGCTATTACCTCTGTTAGCTATGGCGGTAATGCTGTTCTCAATATTTCAAATTTGGCATAATTCTAGTTAATGAAAAAGTTATTATCGAAAAAGTAACCTTTTTTGTTGATGAAATTGTCCATTCTCAAGGGGTATTTAATTAAATATTCATTTGATCACTCATTTATCTAATATATTTTCATCAATATTGCAGCGAGCATTTGTTATTAGATCAACTATTATGAACAATATTTCTCTCTTGACATCATGGGTGTGCGTAAATCATTTGCCTTAAGCTTTCTCTAAATATTGCTTTGAAGAAAAGAGGATATGTACACTTAGTATCCAAAGCTCGAAATTAATCTAATGATCTTAAATCTTGTCATGTACCATCAGGGACTAGAGAACTAAAATGCGTAATACAAATTATGACTGTGTTGACCTTGAGTAAATTTACGACAAGGTCAACTTTAGTCGCCTATTTATTTGAACACTCCTACATCCATCGCCTAAAAACGGCTCCAATGGAGCTGACTGAGCCTGTAATAAATCTGAGAAAATATCTTGTAGCTTTCAATTTTTATCATCATTATCAGCAGACTGTGAAAAGAGCAATTAACAGTCTCCAGATGTCGGATATCAGATTTCTACAGGTTTTTTTTGTTCAGTTTTCTCTTGCTCTTGGTCCATTTTGTGTTAGAAGCTAGTGGGTACTTATACATATGGGTACTCAAAATTGGGGTTATTCAAAATTGGATAGCACTTTTAAAATTTTTGAAACTATTTTCTCAAATTTTGGGCAGTTGAAATTTGTGGTCTTCAAATTTGTTAGTACCCAAATAAAATAAACATGTGGGTACTCAAAAAGTGGATATAATGAAATATCAAATCTTGTAGGCACCCAGAATTAGTGACAAATAATAAGATATAGATATTTTAGAGATGTTAAGGTACTCGAAATATTCAATGAGTCTTCAAGTTTGAGTGTATTCAAAATAAGTGGGTATTCAAAGTGCATATAAATATGTGTTGATATTGAAATGTTGGAAACTAATCTTGTCGTTACACAAAGCATGGACAAATTATCTTTGTCTTTACTATAAAAGTGCTCACAAAATTCAAAATTGCATAAAATTGTGGGTATTCAGATTATGCTTGTTCATGAAATTTCGAGTCAAGACTTGAAACATTAGTACGAAATTGTTGTAGTCTTGGGGTACTCATAAGATCATTAGTGTTTATTTGTACATGTATTCGTAAATTGTAGAATTTCATGCTGTGGTGGGTACTCAACATGTGGGTACCTAAAATAATTTAATAAAACTGCACAAAGTGTACACATGCATATGTATTGAAATTCTCAATATTGAAAAAAGCCACCTTTAATTCTATATAGACTCAGATCAGCATTTCATTTATTCTAACCAGGCACTGCATCCACTGTTTAATTTTGAAAAAAAGTCGAAATCAGAGGGAAATGGTATATTAAAGTTTCATCTAATTATTCTTGAAACAAACAGGTGGCTGCAACCAAGGAGTTTATCTCTGCTGCAAAAGCAATTATCTTTTTTCTAAGAATTTATTGTGACAAGCTAAATGATTAAGAAAAAACAGCAAAAACTCTGAAAACTGGCGATGGATGTAGGAGTGTGAATGGGGAAACAGATACCAGATCTCTGGTGAGCGTTTACAAGACCATTTGATATTCCGTTATAAATCCCTTGGTGGGATCACGAAGGTAGGTTTTTATATGATAGATTGGTTTCAGAATATCAAAGGTTCTCGTCTTTTTACAGCTATTTTATACCAATTGATATCGATTTTAACATGCCCAGGATAACTTATCAATCATGCTTGTCCGAATTATCATTAAAATTCTGTCCAGTAAATGATAGCAATCACAGGTTTATTGCAAAATAAATTATCGAATCAACGGTTTCAGTATGTTCACAGTTGGTCAGAATTATATATGAAGATTTATGTTTAGCTTTTGATAAATAATTCTTGATGTATTTTACAACTGACCAATTTTGATTTTGACCTTTTTGCAAAGGTCACCATTGTTTTTTATAGTTTGTTTATTTTTTCCTGTGTAAAATATTTAAATATCAAATGAATAAAGCTATAAATCACTAACAACTAATGAACTACCTCTTGTCACTGTCTTGTAATTTTTGTTTCGTCCGATTCTACGGTGAAATATTTTTTTGACTCCAAATATATTTATTTATTACAAGCCACATGCAGCCACATTTATTTCGGTCTCATACTTTATTATACTATCATATTTTGTCTCAAAGTAAGAAATGGAACCTGTTTACCTGCGTGAACCTTTAACGGGTCCTTTCCTGACAACGAGTGTCATACAAATCCATTATTCGTGAAACAAAAATGTATTTTGTTTTCCAACTAAGTTAAATTTAGGAACGTTTTAACCGTTTGAGATGCCCATGCGAAATTTATTTCCTGATTGCTAGGAGCGATATAATAATTTAGTGCCTGTATCTCTCACTAATCAAGACAGTATCTAATGTTATATCAGGCCAGTCTTTGAGCTTTGTTTGTTCCAGAGAACTGTATTTGTAAACAATGCAACGTATTACTGAAACACAAGAGTCGTATATAACATTGCATGTTTCAGTTTGTCCCAGAAACAGAAAAGATTTCACATGATTATACATACTTGACCTGAGGTACAATACAGATACAGTTGATAAAGAACATGATTCTAAGGTAACGTTGTCTTAAAGGCTAATTGAGAGCAGTTATTAGGTACTTGGTAGACAGGTGAACATGGAAAACAACAGGATTACTAGGAAAATCAGGATTGATATTTTGTAATGTCTACTTCTAGACTACACAGGTGTAAATTATTGAAAAATTGCAGCAAAAATGTCTGGCTTTCACTGCCAGTTTTGTAAAGGGTCACTGATGAAGGTTCATTACCCGAAATTGTACAATATGGCCCATCTTCTCGCTTTGAATGTTTTACTGCTTCCAAAGGATCTAACAATTATTTTTTATTTGTAGTTTGGGGTCTTCTTGGATTATAAACATGTAGCTTTGAACAATGACCATTCCCATAACGTACTTTGTTGTAAATAGTACTTATACAATTTTGACTTGAGCGGGTTGAATGAAGCTCGTGAAGCTTTTATTGTACTTGATGCTGTTGTCAACTGAGCAATTAATAACTATTTACATGTTCTCAAAGTTGCGAAGATTAAGTGTACCTGCTGTTGCAAGCTTCTCTGACTAAATGCAACAGCAATGCACAAGAATTTGGAAAATTAATGACTTCTTAACATCCGATAACCTTCATCATGTTCATAGATCTGAAGTAAGTTTTATAATCTTACCTTCGTCTTTGATTGGATCTTATCTTGCCTACCTCTTAAATATGCAATTAACCTTTTACTCAGAAATAATGATGGATCTACTACATCGTACATATATTAATGGCAATTAAAGAAAGATTTTGGTTCTAGACATATCTTTTAGCTGATTTCTTGAAGTGATTTACATTGTATTGTGTCGATGGCATGTCATTTGTCACATCAAGTTTTAATTATCGCTATCGCATGACCAAGACATCTTAATCTGCTTCTTTAACGGACTGAAGAATTTAAAATGAAATGTATTCATAAATGTAACACTTACATTTGCCTACCCTGAATAGGTTATAGCTACAATAAGACAAGCCAGTTTCTTATCAAACCATGGCCAGTACCGCCTCTGCGAACACAAATCTTCAAGCATAGGCAATGGTCCGCTCAATGTATGCTTAAATTTAGCAATACTTTACAGAGCTTAATTTAGAATGGAATGTATTGATATATCAAAGAATATAATCTATAATCTGATATAATAGCTTAATGCTTCTTAAATCTCTGCGATCAGAAGACAGAAAAATGTTATACCAGGTGATAACTTAAGGACTCTACGAAGACACACCGCTTATTGGAAAATAGCTGCTCACTCGGCTTACGATATGTTCTCATAGTATAAATACCTGATTGTCTATTCAGTTTTCCTAAACTGATTTTTGGAGTGGGAATAGCTTTCTGATTGTGCCATTTCCGATCGATTGCCTACTTTTACCTTCAGTTTGTTGTTGCCTGATTGCTCAGGACTGAGGCGGGAAACAATGGTTATTGCAAATAATTGATTAGCTGATACATTGCATTGATAAAGCTCTATGTTTTCAGATATCTCAAATCTTTTGTAACTAGTAGTCTGTCATTTGGAATATTCTTTCCTTGATTATGTTTTGTTCTTGACATTATACATTGTCTTTATATGCTCGATATGTGGGCCAAGAATTCGAAATATATATCTTATATATTATATCTTTGTTCTAATTATTCAATGTTTTGGTGTTGAATTTTTGTGCTGTTTACACCTTATATACTTCGTCATATATTTATTCAAGTTTGGGTAACTGAGTGGTTACCTATTGAGAAAAAGCTGCTCATTCGGCTTACGATATGTTCTCTTAGTATAAGTACCTGATTGTCAATTTAGTGTTTTCCCACCTCGGTTTTTGGAGTGGGAATTTCTTTCGGATTGCACTATTTTCATCATTGCTCTTACGAATATGAAATTCGTCACTAAGAGATGATGCATAGTATAAACATATACCACGTCTCTGATGGGATTTGAACCCCTGTACAGAAATGCAATGCACTAACCACTGAGCCAACTAGTCGGTTTCCTGACGCTGTATGTCAGAGACTGTACTATTGACTGAATAGCTGTACTATTTATAGAAGCTACGCATCATGTGATCTACCAACTCGACCTTTTCAACCACGGCAAATAATCTCGAATGAATGAAGATGCAATGGGACATAACAGCCCCATTTCGAGAAAGTAATCATTTATGTTTAAGAGAACGTCATTTTATGAATTTATGACTCATCTGGTCCATTTCCGACGAGCCCATATGTTAAGAATATGAAACTCATAATTAAAGAGATGATGGATAGTTTGAAAAATATCCCCCGTCCCCGATGGGATTCGAACCCCAGGACCCCCTGGACTAAAATCCCATGCTCTAACTACTGAGCAAAAGAGTCGACTCCCTTACGCAATATGTCAACAATTGTACTATCGATTGAATAGCTGTGCTACTTATAGAAGCTGCTCATCATGTGATCTGCCAATCCGACATTTCCAACCACGGCAGATAATCTAGAATGAATGAAGATGCAATGGGACGTAACATTGCCTACTTTCATTGATGAAATGTACTTTTCCGTATATGTCCTACTGTGAATGTTCTAACTTTAATGCACTAGTAAGCAAGATGGATGAGTCAAACATTCTTAAAACGACCACAGTATATTGCAATGCAATTAAAACAAATGCGAAGCCTACCTTTGGGACCGTAAAGTCAATTTAAAAATAAAACTATCTATGGTTAAGAAATAGATCAGCTCTAGCAGTGAATTGTTGAGTAATAATTCACTGTTTGGAGGTCAGTTGTAAAGAAGATCAAATCTTCTTACAACTGACCGACAAACAGTGAATTATTACTCAACAATTCACGCACTTGAGCTGATCTATTTCGATTCTAACACACAATAAACGGAATAAATGTTGCTGAAACCGTCGATATCGTTCAGCTTTCCGCCATTGCATTGCAGATATCCCGCCAAATATTTGACTGTAATGCTGGTATTTACACACACTTATTACGTTTGTTGTGCGCTAAAACGACGTTTCACCGTCTAACGCTGCTTTGTGGGATAGCTGACGTCACAAATGCCGCAAAATAACGTCACGCTTATTCGCCCAGTGAAATTGTTGCACAATATAACACGTTTTTTACCATTGGCTGTATAGGCGAGGTGTGTTAGAATTGCAAACAATCTTCAGCGAATGCTCTTTAGAAACGGCTTACATTTGATTTATGGTAATAGAATAATGTCAGACGTATTTCGTAATAATTCAGCATTGAGACAATATACCACACTTTAAGAGTCCCAGCAGATAGTTTTGTAGAATTCTGCATACAATATTCATACACCACACTCCTTATGGCGGCAACAGGCCTAAGCATTTTCACCAAGTTCAGTTAGGCTGCCTGAATGGGCATATAAATGGTGGTTAACTCATATAAGCCCGGCGTTCCCTTTTGTGGGACATAGGCAAACAGTATAGCCCGAAATGTGACGCCGCAGAACGCGGCGTCCCATCTGGGGCTATTCTGTTTGCGCAGAGAAATTTCATCGAAAAATAAAATAAAAAAACCATTCCTGATGTCCTTTAAAATGAAAGTGGACTCACACAATTGACAGCGATGGGAGAATCCATTCGTCAAATATGGGTTAACATACAGACATTAATCTTTGTCATCCTAACATGCGTAGGTCACTAAAGAGAAGTGTAAACATTCTTGTGCTAGTCGTCTTTATGTTTGGGTGATTTCGTGGGCCTCTATTTATATATCTATTTCTAAACATTTAGATCTAATAAAATTAAAACTGAGATCCTCTAGGAGCAGTGAACATATTATGAGAAAGTGGATGGGCCATACCGCGGTTTCGGCTACTTAAGCCTCTTCAGATACCATATGAATTTTACATGTAGCCAAAGACAATAACTGTAGTTTTGCATCGATTTAAATTTTTGTTTAAAGTTTTGAAGTAGTACTTGACTTGCAAACTGTACATTTACCCAATCATTCGAGTTTGTTAGAGCAAAATTGTTATAAAATAGCATGGGTTTCTCAGCCGAGTGGATGATAGATGTTTCCAAGCGATCGATCTGCAATGTCTAAGAAAATAGTTGCCTGATGAAAGATTTACTCAGGTAAATCTGTGAAAATCATCTTTTCAATTCCATTGTTATTAGCGGTTATATCTCTGAGTACATCTCAGCTGTTTGACAACTAGGTGTCGATTTAATGGCTCGTTTGATTCCACTGAAAACCAGCAAACTTTGCTGTCATGATCATATTGGCAAGAAACTGTAAAAAATATGTAATGGTCAGGACATTATACAAGCAGTTACTTACACAGAGAGAGCATATCGTAGGCCACAGCAAGCTATTTCCCACTATGTGGCCATTCAATTACTCGGACATAGCTAAATATAAGAGAGCGTATATAAATGGTGCAAACAGCGCAAAAAGTCAAATACAAAATAAAAAATAGGACCTTGACAGAAGTGCCACTTTGGAACGGTCAGTTATAATATTAAATGACAGCCCGTATGCTGTAACTGATTATTTTGTAACTGTTTGAAAGACTGATCAAGAAATTTGTTACATTGAAATGGACCAAAACCATATGCAGTTATTGTAAAAGTAAAGGACATCAACGTTAAAAGTAATGTAAGTGCCACAAGAATACCAATGGTTCTCATACGACACATACCAGGAAAACACAATGTCAATGCAGACACATTGTCATGAAATTCAGCTTTGTAAATGCGTTGGTTCAGGTCCGTAGTTGACTTTATAATGTGGCATGCAGAAAACAGGATGTACTTTAAAGGAAACACCAAATATCATGGAATGTGACTATATATTCAAAATGAATAACAATTCGCATTATCTAATCTGATGAGTTGCAGTATCAACGACTTGCGCTAGAATTATATTGATGGTTGATATATGTTTAATAAGCATTTGTACTGCTTTGTGGTACAAGCCGGGGTTTTATAGCGACGCAGTAGAGTGCAGGCCTAGCACGCAAGAGGCCCTGGTTTGATCCTGTCAGGTCGAAATGTGATTGGCATTGTTTTCACTTGTAACATTTGGCGCCCAACGTAAAATGACCCATCCAATGGCTAGCATCTTCCGTGTGGAAGATACTTGGAATATTTAAAAGAGATTCTAAATCTAAAATCAAGGGGGATATGTAAAAGTGCTATGCATAATATACACTTGTAACCCTAAACCGGTTTTATAGCCACGCGGTAGAATGCAGGCCTACACGTAGCACACAAGAGATCCTTCACGGGCAAAAGGTGATAAAAGTTTTTCACCTGTTACACAATCAATGAAAATTTATCATGCACTTTCGTCCTTTTACAGCAACTGAGCTGATGTATATACCATACAAGAATTTTCAAGATTTAAAATACTAAATAAAGTATGTGATACTGTCCTGTCACAACAAAGCTTGTGTTATGTGTATGCTTACAATTGTGATAGAAGTAATTCGTGGTTGTCGTATATAGTACGATATACCAAAATCACCCGTATGCTTGTGGGTGCAAAATTATGATCTAAAGTAGCAAAGCTTGCTCAGCCGAGTAGATAATAGACGTTTCCAAGCGACCGATCTGCACTGTCTAATATAATAGTTACCTGAAAGGTTTCCAACGGTAAGATTAGGAAAATCATTTCTTCAAATATCATAATTGAGCATTTTTCTCTTGATTGTAGTTATTCGTCGAAAATAGTGTATACACCTCCACAAAGGACAACCGGTCGTGGGGCTTTGATATCAAACGTTAGTTGCACTTTTCGGCTACTTCCATGGCGCTGCTAATATGACAACAGTAAAAGCTAAATAATATTGAGATAGCTTGCTCGACGCCTATCTTGAGTGTACAAAGATGACTTAGAAGAGTGAGGTGGCTCATATAATGGAGATAACCGCTTTTGTAGTTATTCGCTGTTTGGAACAATAAATAATATTCATCACAGCTGGAAGCCGAAGCAGAAATGACATGCGGATAATTAGTGTTATACTCCATCGATGTTTATAACTGTCTAATTTCTTACAGATGGCTCGGGCTTTATACACTGTGTTGACCCCAACTTTAAGGTACACATTTTGGCTAGTTGGATCCGGAGAATTCCCGTCAGTTTGTCAATACATGTATGTTTTATAATATTTTTGCTTCTTTACCTACATCTCGAATAAATTGTCATCTTTTATTATTCTAAGCAGCACCTGACTTTCAGTAACTTGTCCACCAACTTTTAGGATACACGCTTATTTTCTATATTTCCGTTAAAAGTGTTTAATGGTGTTTTCAAACTACTTAAATTGAAACATAAATTCTTTTGAAAAAAAATGGAGCGCCTCAATATCTAGAAAACCTACGAAAAAATCAATCGAACTTACTTTCAAACAAGGCAAGTCAGACCTATCTGTCACATTTCATCAGCTGAACGAGAACATGCACTAGAGGATAATTAAATGAGAATAAGACGGAAATTGAAACAAATTCTGGCAAATGAGTTCATTCGATCTATATGATTTGACTTGAAGAGAAAGAATCAGACAGTTTGGTTACATAACGTGACTACTGTTTTCATGGAAAGCTCATATAGACAATGTTAAAGGTATAATCAGAATTTAACAAATGCAAGTGGACAAATGAATATGTCACATCACCCAAAGGCCAAAGACCCTTTTATGGACAAACAAGGTTACATTGTGCCAAATTATATCGTGTCCTTAGTACATAGCTGAGAAGTAAAGTGTCGTCATGTAGCTTGAAATTGTTCGTGAGCAGACATTTAGGAATTGGCCTTGAAGCTATTAACTATTTTATTCATTCTCAACGGATATTCAAACTGTCCATAAAATTGAAACAATAAAAAAATGGTAAACAATGCAGATTTTGATTTCCAAAGCCTGTTATTTATCATTTCATGCTTGCTGGTGATAAATGTTAAAATGCAAGGGGTTTGGTTCACATTTTAACATTAATGAGCAGATAAGTCAAAGCGCAGTTGAGCATGAAAAAAGTTTGATAACATCTAGACATTATGCACCAATTCGCAAACGGGGATTTTCTAAGAAATAAAAAAGAACAGTTTAGGTTTAGATTCATTTTCTAACCAACGTTCCACACATTTGGCCCCATTTAGATAATACTAGTCTTTGTATCGACTACCCTGTTGAAAGATACAAAATTACAGTTATTCTCTTTAGCTCCATGTTGCCAAATCTATAGCGTCACGAAGAAGGCTTAAGTAGCCGAAACCGCGGTATGGCCCATTCCTTTTCTCATTATGTTCACTGCTCTTAAAGGACCAATTTATTTTTATTCTTCATTATATGACGTCACGAAACGACGACGTTATTACCACTGTTTTACCGTTATGACGGTAATGCTGTTCTCAATAAAATGCTTGTTAATGAAATTACTAGTATCGAAAAATTAACTTTTATGTTGATGAAATTGTCCACTCTCAAGGGGCATTTAATTAAATATTCGCTTGATCACTCATTTCTCTAATATATTATCATCAATACTGCAGCCAGCATTTGTTATTAGAGTAACTATTATGAACAAAATATCTCTCTTGACAACATTGGTGTTCGAAGAACATTTGCCTTAGGCTTTCTGGAGAAAAGAAGATATATACACTTAGTATCCAAAGCTCGAAATTAATCCTATGATCTTAAAGCTTGTCATGTGCCATCAGGGACTAGAATACTAAATTGAGCCGCCGCATGGGAAAACCAACAATCTACATAGGCGAAAACAAAGGCGCAGATCATTTTCGCAGTAACTGCGAAGCTGATCGGCGCCTTTGTTTTCGCTACACGGATAGTACAATCCCTCGACTTTCTAAAGCCAAAAATTTCCAGCGTCTAGCCATATTCTGTGACTGTACAGCCCTGTTTGTGTCGGACCTGGTCGGAACCAAAATTGTTGGTTTTCTCACACACAGGCTTAATTATGACTGTGGTGACCTTGAGTAAATTTACGGCAAGGTCAACTTCAGTCGCCTATGCATCTACAGTAAATGGGGAAACAGATACCTTATCATAGGTGAGCGTTTACAAGACCATTTGGTTGTTCCGTTTAGTCGTCTTCTGCTGTTATACATCCCTTGGTGGGATCATAAATGCAGAAAGGTAGGTTTTTATATGTTAAATTGGTTTCAGAATATCGAACGTGCTTATCTTTTACAGCTATTTTATACCAATTGATATCGATTTTAACATGCCAAAAGGATTAACTTATCAAGGTTTGTCCGAATTATCATGAAAATTCTGTCCAATAAATGATAGCAATCACAGGTTTATTGCAAAATAAATTATCGAATCGTCAGTTTCAGTATATTCACAGTTGGTCAGAATCAAATATGAATATTTATGTTTAGCTTTTGATAAATCCTTGACATTTTTACAACTGCACGATTTTAATTTTGACCTTGTTGCAAAGGTAATATTTTTTTTTATTTTTTATTTTTTTTTTTTTGTTTTATCCTGTTTTGAAGATTTTAATATGAAACGAATAAGGCTATAAATCATAAACAACTAATGAACTTTTGTCACCGTCTTGGTTTTTTTCGTCCGGTTCTACGGTGAAATATTTCTTTGACTCCAAATATATTTATTTATTACAAGCCACATGTATCTTACAAGCTTAAACTCTCATGGATACTAATAATTATTGTTGTCCAATTATTTCGGTCTCTTACTTTATTACACTCTCATAATTTGCCTCTAAGTAAGAAATGGTACCTGTTTACCTGTGTGAACGTTTAACAGGTTTTTCCACAAGGAGACTCATACAAATCCATTTCTTGTTTTCCAAGTAAGTTTAATTTAGGAACGTTTTTATCGTATGAGATATCCATGCGCAATTTATTTCCTGATTGCAAGGAGCGACATAATAGTTTAATGCCTTTATCTCTCACTTATCAAGACAGTATATAACCAGTCTTTGAGCTTTGTTTGTCAAGAGAGCTGTGCTCTGTATTTGCCAACCATTTCAGTGACAGGGTTGTGAATGCATGGAACTCCCTGTCTGAGAATGTAGTTAATGCACCATCTCTCAACTCATTCAAGAATCTACTAAACAAGCACTGGCATGGGCACCCCAGCATATTTCAAGCGAGATACTACCAAGCAGGTCCCAACACCAGAGTGGGAACAAATCGAAAACCACCTAAAGAAGTCTGATGCTTACCATGTTGCCGAGAACAGGTAAAAATACAGGTAAAATAAACAATGCAACGTGTTACTAAACAACAAGAGTTGTATATAACATTGCATAGACTAAATTTTTCAGTTTGTCCCAGAAACAAAAAGGATTGTACATAATTACACAAACCTGATATTCATTTATGTCTCTCCCAATAAATTTACACATAATTCCAGGAATATTTGAAAATAAAAAGCATCAAACCTAGTGCAAATTATGCGAGGAGCTGATAAAAAAGTATTCAAAGGGTTCAGTCACAGATAGTGTAGTGTTGAAATGTTCTTAAATTAAATATATGAAATGAACGATATTCCTCATAGCCAATATGCGAAAGCAAAAATTTCCCAGAATAAAATCAACAAGTCAACATTTAGATAAGAGCATTTGTTGAATTGTGCAGGAAACCTGATGCTTTGGGATCCCCCGAAAAAAAGAGAAACACACACACACACACACACGCACGCACGCACGCGCGCGCGCGTTTTCTACAGAACTTATATACGTTCGATTACAATGCACTGTATGTTTATCTTAGTATGATAAAACATTTTGTAGGTACGATAGATACAGGATACAGTTCATACAGAACATGGTTCTAAGGTAACATTGTCTTAAAGGCTAATTGATATCAGTTATTAGGTAATTGGTAGACAGGTGAACATGGAAGACAACATGATTACTGGCATGACCAGAATTAATATTTTGTAATGTGTACTTTGTAGTTTAGGGTCTTCTTGGATGACAAACATGTAGCCACAGTGACCATTCCAATAACGTATTTTGTTGTAAACAGTACTTATACAATTTTTACTTAAGCGTGTTGAATGAAGCTCGTGAAGCTTTTATTGTACTTGGTGCAGCTGTCAAGCAATTAAAGAATATTAACACAATATCAAAATTGCGAATATTAAGTGTACTTACTGTTGCATCTGACTAAATGCAACAACAATACATATGAATTTGGGAAATTAATGACTTCTTAACATCCGATAACTTTCATCATGTTCACAGACCTGAAGTAAGTTCTATAATCTTACCTTCGTCTTTGATTGAATCTTATCTTGCCTACATCTAAAATAATTAACCTTTTACTCCGAAATAATGATGGATATACTACTTTGTACATATATTAATGACAATTAAAGAAAGATTTTGCCTCTAGACATATCTTTCAGCTGATTTCTTGAAGAGATTTACATTGTAATGTGTCTGAATATATGATGCGATGGCATGTCGTTTGCCACAGCAAGTTTTAAATATCGCATGGCCAAGTCATCTTAATCTGCTGTTATCATTTCATAAATGTAACCCATTACATTTGCCCTACCCTGCATTGGTTATAGCTACAAAAAAGACAAGCCAGTTTTCATCAAATCATACATGTAGCAAGTACCGCCTCTGCGAACACAAATCTTCAAGCATAGGTCTGTTTCCCCACAATGTAGGTGTAAATTTAGCAATACTATACAAATTGAAGTGTAATGATTTTTCGCTGACGTCAAACGTAAAGTGCTCAAATCTCAGAAGCAATTTCGATTACAGCGACAAAACGTATAAGAATCTTATGCTAGTTCCATGCCTACATATTGTGTTTGAAAAGTTTTGAATTTGTTTCAGTTTTACACACAAAAATTTAAGTTCTTTTAATAAACGTTAAACTGACGTAAATACCACGTTTTTAATGCAAATGAAAGTCAACCAGCAGAATTAGTTTGGATTTTTGTGTTTCTTTCCAGAAATCATGTTTGACCTGAAGAATTTGTTTCGTTCCCATTGACCGATTATGCAATTTATTTTATGTTGAATTTTTTGGTAACGCTTGAAATCATACTGTATGACGTTAATCACGGACACTAGCATTTCGAGTTTGGTATGGAAGTTAAGCAGACTGATTGTACTTTTCATTTCAACAAATATTTTTGGGAAAATCCTGTTATATGAGAGAAAGAATCGATAATACAAGTGTTGCGTTTTTTAAAAGTCCGTGAGTATATATATACCTGACTGTCAATTAAGTGTTTTCCACCTCGGTTTTTGGAGTGGGAATTTCTTTCTGATGGCACCATTTCAATAATTGCTCTTAGTACGGATATGAAATATGTAACTAAGAGATGATGCATAGTATAAAAGATATCCCACGTCCCTGATTGGATTCGAACGCAAGACCCCCTTGACAGAAATGCAATGCTCTAACCAGTGAGCCAACGAGTCGTGTCAGAGACTGTAATATCAACTGAATAGCTGTGCTATATATAGAAGCTATATGATCTGCATGTGATCTGCAAAGTAAGAATAGAGGGACCAGGAATCGATGCAGTTATATATAAAGTCCCAACATAGACAGCGGGTGGGTAAGAAAATACATAAAACACAACAAAACATTTTCCGACAACACACCCGAAGAGCAGAATGACTAGCTCTTTCCCAACAAGGTAGCCATCCGGCTAAGTTTCAACAGGAACGAAAGGGAACGAGTACGACAGAGAGGTAAGCACAATAAACAGTAGTATAATGAAGATAAACCACTTTTCCTGGGAAACCGATTATCGTTCCAACATGCAGGGGACAAGTATGATGAAGACAAACCACTCTATCTGGGACACAACTTAACGGTTTTACCGGGCACAACGCCGAAAACCACTTCTCTTGGGGACGTTCTCAAATTCATAAAGAAGGAAAATTACATAAAAAACCAGAATAGTGTTCAACTGGCGAACACATCCAACAAATCTTTTGATAAAACCAAGCCAAAATCCCAACCAAATACACCGGAAAAATACAGCGATTTTCATTATCATTAACAAAAACCATTTTCACTGGGACAGCGCAATTACCATATCTATCAGTAAAGCGAAAATGCACCATCGACTACCAAAAACGGATCAGAATAAAAAAATAAACCAAGATCTCTACAGGCTTACAAATGTTGCTGCATATAAAGCCAAAATCCTCGACCCAAAGATACTAGGCGGGAAGGAGAGCGTTCCCACTGGTTCATCAAGATGATAATTCACGAAACTAAACAAGAGCGCAACAAGAAAGGCAGCAATTCGACCATATTAAGTAAAAACACCCCGACGAGCACAACAGACAGACAAACGGACAAAACACGCAACATGAATATGAATATCAATAGAACCGCCTTGGAACGGTCATTATTAATTAACTACATTAATATTAGTATTTGTATGACCAAATCAGCCCACATCATACGGATGACAAACTGGGCCAATACGAGAATAACTGGGCCAATACGAGAAAAACAAGGCCAATACAGAAAAACAAGGCCAATATGAAAATGACGTCATTCGACGTTCTTTTTCAAAAGAAAATGGCAGCCATGTTTTCCTCCGTTTCGCCGCTTCAAAACTGCAGTTGTATTTATAACAAAAAACTTACACTGCAGTTGCATTTATAGAAGTAGAAATAATCGTCAACAGTTATCGCTAATAAAAAGGAAAAACGGAATTCAGACTACAAGCTTGGTTTATTTTGTATCTAGATCTAGTCAATCTTATATGAAAACACAAGGTTTGTAGGCTTTTTACTCCGGCTCACCAAGTCTCAAAGGCGTTTGTTGACTTTGTTTTATCTTATGAAATGTTATATTTATTTATTTATCTATTTATTTATTTATTTATTTATTTATTACATTAGGCTAGCTAAATAGTTAAAATACATTATGTTATTATGTTCATTGGCCTTCTTCCTCTTCAAGTGTTGACTCGCTATCACGAATTTCGCAGTGTTTCGATGAGACTGGATCATACTGTGGCCTGCATTCGAGATTTTATCAGAAAATTCTCTGTAGTTTATAGGCCTCTACTCGTGGCTTCAGTGTTTAAAGCAGAAGAAGACGGTTGTTATATTTTTTGTGCATGTACATGCATGTGTCTCATATTTTTATCCATTGCGTTGTGCACTTTGTCAAAGAGCACAATTCAAATAGAAAAGTTAATTAATAAAATTGTCATTAATCAAGTAATTTCGTATTGGCCAAGTTACAGGTCCTCGGCCAGCTGTATTGGCCCTCGGCTCCGCCTCGGGCCAATATAGCAGACCTCGGACCTGTAACTGGGCCAATACGAAATTACTTGATTAATAACATTATAGTAACGAATTACTGGGGGGCTTAAATCGATTTTACAGAGCTCTAAATCTCGCCCTTGTCTGTTGATATTTATCACAGAAATAAACGTTCGATTTAACCAAAAGCTTCCATATCTAGTTTTAGTGACGTCACTTGCGTACATTGTATTTATATAGTAAGATATATAAGTAGTTTCTTTAATTTGAACAATATCGTATGCGAAATTATAATGTAACTGAACGGTAATAAATCGGAAATTGATTAATAGTTAAAATACAAGCGCAAGCACCGAGGTACACCAAAAACGAGGACAACAGTAATATAAACACTGGAATGCTTTTGTTTAAATCCCGGTGGACCCGACTAGACACAAGAGTTTTAGCCAGTTGTCCAAACTCAAGGTCAGGTCCCTCTCGTTTGTAAGACGGAAACCCGACCTTTCAAACTACGGCGGATAATCTCAAATGAATGAAGATGCAATGGGACATACCACCCCCCATTTCGAGAAAGTAATCATTTATGATTATGAGAAAGTCATTTAATGAATTTATGACTCATCTGGTCCATTTCCGACGAGCCCCAATGTTAAGAATATGAACTTGATAATTATAGAGATGATGGATAGTTTGAAAAATATCTCAGGTCCCTGATGGGAACACAGGACCCACTGGACAGAAAGAGAATGCACTGAGCCAAAGAGTCGATTGTGTTATCAATTGTATAACTGTGCTACTTATAGAAGCGAAGCTACATGTACGAAGCTCTTGTGATCTGCCAACCCGACATTGACAGCCACGGCAGATAATCTTGAATGAATGAAGATGCAATGGGACTTGCATTGATGAAATGTACTTTTCCATTTTTGTCCTTCTGTGATTGTCCTCCTAACTTTAATGCACTAGTAAGCAAGATGGATGAGTCAAACATTCTTGAAACGACCGTGGTATACTGCAATTCAATGATGCAATTAAAAACAAATGCGAAGCCTACCTTTGGGACCGTAAAGTCAATTTCAATAAAACTATCTATGCTTGCAAACAATCTTCAGAGAATGCTCTTTAGAAATTACATACATTTGATTTATGGTAATAGAATGATGTCAGACGTATTTCATAATAATTCAGCATCGAGACAATATAGTTTTGTAGAATTCTGCATACAATATTAAGAGAGCCTGCCACATACCATTGAGCTTTAAGTGGAAACATCAAAATTTCATTTTTGATTGATACTTTACCATTTGGTAGAACTTATCAAGGTATGAAACTTTGTAAAAGCGTTTCGATTTTTTCCTTCAACTTTTGCCATAAAACCCCAAAAATGGTTTCCATGGCAATCTGTAGGAATCTCAGACTCAAAAACTGCAAAAATTACCAAAATCAAACACCCATCAGCTAATGAACTTCATTAGTTTGACATATAAGGCTTCATTTATACAACAGACCAGCCCCAGACCAATTGTATAAACCAAAGTTTAGTTTCCAAAAGTATGGGCATTGGTTGCTATGGTAACCTAAAAATGCATACTAGTTGTTCATTTGCGATATTGTGTTTTACTACACTAACAAATGAGCTTACCCTATCTAAAGTACACTACTCTGGGACAAGTGTAATATCACATTTAAACGGGCTTGCATAGTCTAATTAAAAAAGAAATAAAATTGGTTAGCAATTCATAAACTAAAAAAATATTTAATTTTGAAAAATGGCAATTTTTCAAAATTGTTAAAAATAAACATATTACCTGATTGTTATTGTTTAAATATTTTAGAAGGAAGTAGATGCAAATAAATCTGATATAATAGCCAAATATGTTGCTGCATGTTTCATTTTATCCTCAGAAACATAGAACTGCTGCAAAGTCTCCATAGCAACCAGATTTTGCATAGCAACCAGTACTTTTAAATAACGAAAATGGCTATCTACTTAGGTTTTCTATCTATATGTGTAGATTTAACCTCAAAAAGTCATCAGGTATGGTTCTCATGTATTGCCACATATGACTTAGGCTGCCATGAAATAAAGACATGGTGAAAAAATCACCATAGCAACCATTTTTGAGATAACTGACATTTTATAAAATAGGCAAATTTGTTATTGTTTATATATTTTAGAAGGAAGTGGACGCAAATAAGTCTGATTTAATAGTCTTATTGGTTGCTGCATGTTTCATGTTATCCCCACAAACATAGAACTGCTGCAAAATCTCCATAGCAACCAAATTTCGCCTAGCAACCAGTACTTTGACAAAATGGCTATCTACCCTGCTTTTCAATTTTTGTGTTTAGTTTTGACTTCAAAAAGTCATCACGCATGGGTCTCCAGTATTACCACATATGACTTAGGCTACCATGAAATAAAGACACAGTGAAAAATCATCATAGCAACCATTTTTGCACAAAATGGTCAGCATTTTCAAAGATAGACATATTTAGTAACATTGTGAATCTTCCTATTTCCCGGTGATCAGCATTCAATATTTACACGAGTAGACATTTTTGACATTGTATGCACCAATACAGTGATGCAAAAAGCACAGCAACCATTTCTGCATGACAACAGAAATATTGAAATTGGCAATATTTTGCCTTTTTGAGGACTTTTTATGTATAAATGCATGGACCCACCATGCATGGACCCACCATGCAGACAATAATAAAATGTATTAACATGCCTGACATTGTAAGCCCTGAACAGTTAGAATTATGCTAAATTTACCATAGCAACTAATTTTTGCATTGTAACACATTTTTTTAAATTTGAAGGCACCATAAACCTGACTGTTGCTTTCAATTACCTACATGTATTCTAATGATATTGGTCACCCACTGTGTATTCTACGAAGACTTGTGTGACATGAAGACAAACTTATCCTAAGACCTGTGTCATTTCACTGTAATTATTCTGACAAATAACTACTATTAAAAAAATACCCACCAGTAGCATCATACCATATTCACTCCATTTATTAAAATAACATATCCTAATTAGAAAAAAAATCAATCGAGCATTTTATGTTTTAGGAAATATGAGGCTTGACTGCAGTTTATCTGCTAAGATTTCCAACGGTTGGGCCTAAACTAGCTTTGGTGCTAAAAGAGTGAATAGTATGTTATGAATTGCAAGTTTAAATTTCTAATTTTTGCTATGGGAAAGCACTAAATAAGACAAAATAATGGTTTCTTTTCCATTTTTTCTATCATGTTTGCTTTTAAAACTTCAAAGTCATTAAACATCAAACCAAGTAGCAGACTGGAACTTTTCCATCATTTTTATATAACTATAATAAGACAGGGTACACATAGTTCTCCAAGCAACATGATAAAATGCCCATGTCATTTATTTAAATTGGGGTGCTTATAGGTATACAGAATAGTCTTGCTTATTGTAATATCCACAATTAGTGGTGCGAGTAAAACTAATAAGCATTCACAAGCAATTCACTTGAAAACTGCTAATTTTAAAGCATTAAAGGTATATGTACATGTATATTGCATGGGCATGCCATCATAAATATTATTTGCACCTCCTTTCAGTTTTCATGCCAAGTAGATTTAAATTTAATTAATGTATCACCAATCTGAATTATTTTATCTTAATAAATTAAAGCCCTGCCATCCAATTTAATAGCTCTGAATACTGTAATTCTTATTCATATGGAAGTGACAAGTCTATCCGAGAGATTACACTTGTTTGTATCATTACAGTATCATTCAATTCTGATGACAGTCTCTAGTTCTCAAACACTATTTTCACTCTAGTGCAACATCACTGTTCTAGTATCTTTGTTTCTGGGCCAGTGTTACCATCTCCTTAGCAGCTCAAAGCTCATGAATGCATTTCCCATCAGATGATATGTTGTAACTTGAATGAATGCAATCTCAAAGGCAACAGACCTTTCGTGGCAGAGTTTTAGCAATTGGTATACCTGTATCGACATTTCATTTCTGAAACAAAGACAAATACATGACATTACAAAACACAAGGTATACAAAACACAAGGTAGAAAAAATGTCAACTTCAGATAGCAAAGTTAATTTATATAATATGTCAAATTTAATATTAATTGAACAAGAACAAAACAATGGAAACTTCCACTGTCAATGGAATGGGTAAAAAACCTTTGCATCCTGAGAAAAAATAGGCCTAAAAAGATATGTGTGTTTTTGATTGCATGACATTTAACAATAGTGTTGACAGGAAGGAAATCTTTTTTTATTTTTAACATGGAGGAAAACTAGTCAGAAAACAAAATGGCTGACAGGAAAAAAAAAAATTTAGAAATCCTTTTAAACTGACTGAGTACAGGATGCAGTGTGCGCAGTTAAAAGTGACTGCTTTTTTACCCCTGGTTGGATAATAAGACCCTAAAGTGATTGTTTTTCAGTATTGTCTAATGCACCAGTCATTTGTAAAGAGGTTCGAGTCCCACATGGGGCACATGTGAGACAAGCCAAGTTCTGCTTGCGGGTGTGCCAGGTGTTTTTTTTCTCAGGGTTCCCCTGTTTTCGCCTCACTTACTGATTGACTCGTCTCATATGAGCTGAAATAACCTTGAAAGGGACGTTAAACTGAAAAAATTGTAAAGAGGAGGTTGGGGACAGTTATCAGGAAAACGTATCCATGGAATGTATACCCCCTTAAACCCCACCTTTATATAGTAAAACTGGGGTATACAAGGGTATACCTATTTTCCATCCAAAACACAGATTGTGGGTCCTCGTAAGAACCGCCTCAGCGAGGCGGTTCAAATGTGTACCCACAATCAATTTTTTGAGCATAAATATTAAAAGTATCATTTTTTTTCCAGTGAAAATTTTCATTTTTTACAGCTAAAAAAATCTCTATGTTGCATGAGAAAGTTTTCGTAATGATTATCTCCACTATTTGGGGTAATTATCTGTAATTTATATGTGAAGACAATAGTACAATAAAAACAGAACCAAATGCAGGGAAAAATTAGCCATGGTTACCAGGTTACAGCTTACAAATGATGGGGGCACAATTCATGACACTTCTTGGGGAAAACATTCATGTGTACAGTAGTTTCAACTAGGTGGTTTTACTTACCATAAAAAAATTTGAACCCATGGCATGCTTGTGTGGCAGGGTGTCTTGGGGTTTAACAAAGTGGGTTCATCTTGTTATTCAACACTTGAAGCTTTCCAAACAAAGTATGGAACTACAGTCTATTATTCATCACTTGGGAGGTTTTCAATCAAAGTATAGAAATGACTGCATCTGGTAGATCTAATCACAGGCCCTGAAATCCTGAAATGATAACAATGCATTTTCAAATATTGTTACATCATTTATTGCCTCCCCCACAGTATCTCAATGATATACAGCAAAGTAGAGCATATATAAAAAAAGACACTGTGTGAGCCCAAACTGCAGCATTGTGTGTGACACAATGATGCACAATGGCACTTTGTGTAAAACACAAAACACACAAAATACTTAGTGTAAAATGAAATATACACCTTATGTACATGTATATCTAAATTACAATGATACAATGCAAAACATAAATTCGGCTACTTAAATTTACTTACAAAAGTATTGCCTTATAACATGCAATGCAATCAAAGATGGCCCATATGCAAAAGTACATTCACACTTCACAGTAAAATAAAACAGACAATATTACCGTACAAATATACAAAAAAAAAAAAAAAATGTTTACAAAATAAATAGGTGTTTCAATCTCTGGGACACAATGTAGTGAATTTTAAAATCATAAGTGACAAAAATGTAATACCGTATTCTGTCTAATTACTAGTAATTAGCGCACATGCTCCAATAATCCCACACCCTTGTTATTTCCAAAATGCGTAAGTGCACACTGCTCAACTAGCATGTTAGTATAAATTTACACAAATTTTACATATACATATTATATTTAAACATGAACATTAATGATCAAACCCTGTTTTGCACCGAATGGAACACTTAAATTTATTATCAATGAAATTTTTGACATGGTTACTATAGCAGTTTATGTGTGGTTTTGGTTCATAGTGTGCGCTAATTAGAACAATATTTCATTTGTTATTCTCAAATGTTAAGCACACTGTACGCTAATTAGAACAAATACAGTACATGTATTTGGCTTACCAGATAATACCGGATTGAAAGGCCCTAAAATCGCCATCTCTCTCACTGTAAGTCTGTCACACTTGAAACTGTTAAAATAAAAACATAGTTCTGTATCATGCAGGCATATATTAGTTGAAGCATACTGTACTAAAAATGAGAGTTAGAAAACTGTCATCTTTGCGTGAGAGATTTCGCAAATTTTTGAATCTTATTCTCAGACAAGAATGACTGTCACAAAACTAGAACTTGCTAGATGTTTGTTTTAACTGGAGTTTCATTCTTTTAAATATTAGATTTGAAATTCAATTTTTACCACATTGATGCAAAAAGTGGGGAACCACAATTATCATTTCCACTGCACTGTTTTGACCAGGAATTGGCTGTGCAATTTACTGAGCACCGTCGAATAGGTCTTAAGAGTCATTTAACAATTTGTATTATTGTCAAATATTGATTACTGTAATGTTAGTGAAATAACTCTGAAACATACAATAACATATAAATACAACTGCATTTTGTACAACTACAATTGCAACTGCATTGCCCCTAAATGTGGAAATACACTGAAATAAACATGCTTTTAAAAGAAACAGGCAGAATCAGAAATTAAGTATGACCCCTGGACACGAAAACAATGTGGAATAAAAGCACCCCTATATGAGCCACAATGCGAGAAAACCAGTCTTCGGGGTTTCTGACCTGTCCAGTTTCTGACCAGTTACTGCACAGCTGATCCAGTTACTACACAGCTGATCTGCAGCTTTGTTTTCGTATCTATAGGCAAAAATCTGTGTTCTCATGATGCAGCTCATATAATTAAAATGCAAAGACAGGTCTTAAGTACCCGGGTCCCCTTAGGGCCTAAACAAGGAGACAGATCTTAAATTTAACATGCACCCTTTGTACTCAAAAAATTAAGTATTTGTTTGCCTTTTCTGCAATGTTTGTAACAAGCATGATCTATTCAAAAAGTTATGTAAAGACCACTGCAAGGAATTTCTTTAGTTGGTACTATGAGACCCTCATGGCAGGTTTGGTTGTCAATGTTATGCACCAGTCATTTGTAACCACTGCCCCCCCCCCCATCTACGGGGAAGGGTGGGGGATAGCCGGGCTAAAGTGCAGGGCAATTAATTTTCGAGTGTCCTCTCAGTGCAGGGGAAATGACAGGGTTTTGACATTAGGATCCTTACCCCAGAGATATTTTCTATTGCAAAGGCGAGGCAAAGAGCAAAGTTTTGACCTCCAGTTCGTCTCCTGGGGGGTGGGGCTCATAGCAGGGCAATGAAAGCTGCAAAGTCATAATCCCCGCCCTTCCCCATAGGTGGGGGAACAGTGGTTACAAATGACTGGTGCATTACTCAGGCTTTGTAACTCTTATTAATTACCACTTTTGATTTAAAAAAAGCTAATACTTGTTTTTTATTTTTTTTTTTTTTTTTTTTTTTTTTTTTTTTTTTTTTTACTGTTTACTGAGTCGATCAATTTCTGACCATTACCTCAGGAGCTGTGGAAATGTGACTTGCTCAAGCCCACAACTAAAGGCGCCCTGGCTGATGACTGACCGGGACCTCTGGGACAGGAGTCAACCACTCTACCCCTGCGCCAGTCCGCTCCAACATAAATAATAATAAATGATAAAATGTAGTATTATTTTGAAATGTCAAACATCTAAGGTTATTTAAAGCTTCTCGTGACTGATTGCCAAAATTGAACTAAAAAATCTGGTGCATTTTGATCAGGTAAATTCTCAAGATTCAATCTGAATTTGACTTTTCTGAAGTATCAGAAGCCAGAAAAGCCAAAATGTGTCAGTGATCTCAACCTACCATGTATTCAAATACAGCTCAAACATGAGAATGTTGCTTCAAACAGTGGATTCTATCATTTTCTGCATGCCAATTACTTAATCAGTCATTTTTCGCATGTTTAAAATCATTTCCTTGTTCAGGAATCCATATTGACAAATGGGCTGTTCGTGTTTTTCATTTGAAGAGTTCCTCCAAGGGAGATAATATTCCTGGTAAAAAGCTGGCAAAACTAGCAAACTTCCCAGAATTGAGCACCTCTTATTGGGACAGTATGTAATTTGCTAACCATTTTTATTTTAAATTTCAATAACACAACATGTCCATGTTTGAATCACATAGTCGGTTTATACCAAAACAGTGTACTTTAGCTACAGAAAAGCTCCAAACTGGGCTCATATCAGCAATTTTTAACAGCCATAAATCAAGGTTTTGCACCCAGCAAATCTTACCTTTTGCATACTGGGTACTGATTTCACTTTGTAGTCATTCTTTTATTCCTTTCAGCTTAAACTGCCAGGAAAGTGTGGCAGAAAACTGCTTGATATACATAGGACAGAGATTCCAAATGACCCACTACCAAATTATTGAAAATGTGTCAATTTTGAACTTTGATGGCCGTTGCCATGGTAACGGTTTGGTATTCAGCCAAAAAATCAAGGATCCGTACTTGATTCCATGAAGTAAATTTGCTGTAGCAATTTAAAGAAAATCTGTGATTTTGCACATTCCATCATTCCATTGACGAAGCTCGATGGTTTGTGGCAGGCTCTCTTAATACACCACACTCCTTATGGCGGCAACAGGCCTTCGCATTTTCACCAAGTTCAGTAAGGCTACCTGAATGGGTAAAAATATAAATGGTGGTTAAGATACAAACACGAATCTTCGTCTTGACTTTAAAGAGAAGTGCAAATATTCTTGTGCCAGTCGTCTTTATGTTTGGGTGATTTCGTAGACCTCCAATTATATATCTATTTCTACACATTTAGATCTAATAAAAATTAAAACTGAGATCCTCTAGGAGCAGTGAACATACTGTGAGAAAGGGGATGGGCCATACGACGATTTCGGCTACTTAAGCCTCTTCAGATACCCTATAACTTTTACAACATGTAGCCAAAGACAATAACTGTAATGTTGCATCGATTTTTTTTTAAGTTTTGAAGTCGTCCTGGACATGCGAACTGTACATTTACCCAATCATTCAAGTTTGTTAGTGCAAAATTGTTATTTAAAATAGCATTGATTGCTCAGCCGAGTGGATGATACATGTTTCCAGGCGATCGATCAGCAATGTCTAAGAAAATAGTTGCCTGACGAAAGGTTTACTCAGGTATATCTGGGACAATCATCTCTTCAATTCCATTATCATTAGCGATAACATCTCTGAATACATCTTCACTGTTTGACAACTGGGTGTCGACTTAATGTCTCGTTTGATTCCACTGGAAACCAGCAAAATTTGCTGTATTGATCACATTGGCAAGAAAATGTAAAAATATGTAATGACCAGGACGTGATACAATCAGAACGAATGTCAGGATGTAGGAAAAATTGAAAATCAGTTACTTACACAGAGAGAGCATATCGTAAGCCACAGAACGCTTTTCCCCACTATGTGGCCACTCAATTACCCGGACATTAATAGATATAAAACAGCGTATATAAATGGTGCAAACAGCACAAAAACAACAAGACAAAAAATAGGACATTGACAGAAGTGCCACCTTGGAACGGTCAGTTATATAAAATTACAGCTCTTATGCGGTTCATCTATTGATTATTTTGTAACTGTTTGAAAGAATGAACAAGAAATGTGTTGTATTGAAATGGACCATAACCATATGCAATTATTGTAAAGATAAAGGACAACAACGTTAAAAGTAGTGTAAGTGCTACAAGAATATCAAAGGCCATCATAGGACACATATCAAGAAAACACAATGTCAGTGCAGACTGCAGACACATTGTCATGAAATTCAGCTTTGTTAATGCGTTGGTTCAGATCCGTAGTTGACTTTATAATGTGGCATGCGGAAAACAGGATGTACGTTAAATGAAACACCAACAACATGGAATATTACTATATATTCAAAATAAATAACAATTCGCATTATCTAGTCTGATCAGTTACAGTATCAGCGACTTGCGCTAGAATTATATTGGCGGTTGGTACATGTACTGTATAATAAGCATTTGTATTGCTTTGCGGTGCAAACCGGGGTTTTTACAGCGACGCGGTAGAGTACAGGCCTAGCACGCAATATGCCCTGGTTTGATCCTCAGTCAGGTCAAAATGTGATTGGCATTATTTCACTTGTAGTATTTGGTGCGCAATATGACCCATCCGATGACTCCGACCACATACGTGTGGAAGATACAATGGAGAATAGAGATTCTAAATCTAAAATCGAGGAGGATATGATGTAGTGCTATGCATAAAATATACTTGTACCGCTAAATCGGTTTTTATAGCCACGCGGTATAATGCAGGTCTAGCACGCAAGAGGTCCTGCACGGACAAAAGGTGATAAAAGTTTTTCACCTGTTACAAAATAAAAATTTATCCTGAACTGTCGTCCTTTTACAGCATCTGAGCTGAAGCATATACCATACAAGAATTTTCAAGATTTCAAATACTTAATAAAGAAGTCGATACTGTCCTGTCACAACAAATCTTGTGTTATGCCTATGCTTACATGTGTGATATAAGTAATTTGTGGTTGTCATATATATTATATACAATATACCAAATCATCCGCATGCTTGTGGGTGCAAAATTATAATTTCAAGTAGCAAGGCTTGCTCAGCCGAGTAGATGATAGATGTTTCCAAGCGATCGATCAGCACTGCCTAAGAAAATACGTACCTGATGAAAGGTTTTCTAACGTAAGACTTGGAAAATCATCATTTCTTCAAATATCATAATCGAGACTTTTCTTGTGATTGTAGTTATTTGTCGAAAATATACTCCTCCACAAAAGGACAGCTAGTCGTGGGGGGTTTGATTTCAAACCTTAGTTACACTATTCGTTACCTCTATAGCGCATAGCGCTGCCAATATGACAACAGTGAATGTTAGTCAATATTGAGATAGCTCTTGAGCGTACAGAGATGACACTTAGAGTGAGATGGCTCATATAATGGCGCTAACCGCTTTTGTAGCTGTTCGCTGTTTGGAACAATAAATAATATTCATCACAGCTGGAAGCCGACGAAACTGTTCGTTTATGACGATTGCAGAAATGACATGCGGATAAACTATAGGTAAAATGTGATACGACAGTTTATATGCTTAGTGTTATACTCATTCGTTGTTAATAACTGTATAATTTCTCACAGATGGCTCGAGCTTTAGACACTGTGTTGATCCCAATTTTAAGGTACACAATTTGGCTGGTTTGGTCCGGCGCTTTCCCATCAGTTCGTCAATACATGTATGTTTATTATACTTTATTTATAATATTTAGCTTCTTCATCTCCATCTCGAATAAATGAACATCGTTTATTATTCTAAGGAGCACTTGACTTTCAGTGACTTGTCCACTTTTAGGGTATCAAAACACACTGTGTTGCAAACATACTTATTTTCTATATTAGTGTGCAAGCAAGAAATTTTAAAGTGTTTAATGGTGTTTTCAATCTTTTTAATAAATTCGTTTGAAAACAAAAAACTAGAAAACATACGAGCAATGAAAATCAATCGAACTTACTTTCCAACAAGGCAAGTCAGACCTATCTGTCACATTTCATCAGCTGAACGAGAACATGCACTAGAGGATAATTAAATGAGAATAAGACGGAAATTGAAACTAATTCTGGCAAATGAGTTCATGCGATCTATATAATTTGACTTGAAGAGAAAGAATCAGACAGTTTGGTTACATCACGTGACTACTGTTTTCACGGAAAGCTCACACAGACAATGATAAAGGTATAATCAGAATTTAACAAATGCAAGTGGACAAATGAATATGTCACATCACCCAAAGGCCAAATGCCCTTTTTATGGACAAAAAAGGGGACATTGTGCCAAATTATACCGTGTCCTTAGTACATAGCTGAGAAGTAAAGTCAGTGAAGTGTCGTCCTGTAGCTTGAAATTGTTCGTTACTCGTCACACATTTCCAGACATTTAGGAATTGGCCTTGAAGCTATAAACTCTTTTATTCATTCTCAACAGAT
Source organism: Rugalucina vietnamica (assembly GCA_964017185.1). Classification (NCBI taxonomy): domain Eukaryota; kingdom Metazoa; phylum Mollusca; class Bivalvia; order Lucinida; family Lucinidae; genus Rugalucina; species Rugalucina vietnamica. Next base: position 59,173,772 of record OZ024872.1, read on the forward strand.
ATCCAAATTGTCCATAAAATTGAAACAATAAAAAAAAAAAGGTATACAATGCAGATTTTGATTTCCAAAGCCTGTTAATTATCAATTCATGCTTGCTGGTGATAAATGTTAAAATGCCAGGGATTTGGTTCACATTTTAACATTTATGAGCAGATTAGAGTTTAGTCACAGCTCAGTTGAGCATGAAAAAAGTAGTTTGATAACATCTAGACATTATGCACCAATCTGCAAACGGGGATTTTCTAAGAATTCAAAAAACAGTTTAGGTTTAGATTCATTTTCTAACCAACATTCAACACATTTGACCCCATTTAGATTATACTAGTATTTGTATCGACTACCCTGTTGAAAGGTACAAAATAACAGTTATTCTCTTTGGCTCCATGTTGCCAAATCTATAGCGACACTAAGAAGGCTTAAGTAGCCGAAACCGCGGTATGGCCCATTTCTTTTCTCATTATGTTCACTGCTCTTAAAGGACCAATTTATTTTTATTCCTCATTGTATGACGTCAAGAAACGACGACGCTATTACCACTGTTTTACCGTTATGCGGTAAATAAATGCTGTTCTCAATAAAATGCTTGTTAAAGAAATTATCGAAAAAAAAATAACCGTTTTGTTGACGAAATTGTCCACTCTCAAGGGGTATTTAATTAAATATTCATTTGATCACTCATTTATCTAATATATTATCATCAATACTGCAGTCAACATTTGTTATTAAATCAACTATTATGAATAAAATATCTCTCTTGACAACATTGGTGTTCGAAGAACATTTGCCTTATGCTTTCTCTAAATCTTGTTTTGAAGAAAAGAAGATATATACACTCAGTATCCAAAGCTCGAAATTAATCCTATGACCTTGAAGCTTGTCATATGCCATCATGGTCTAAAATACTAAATTGAGCCGCCGCATGGGAAAATCAACAATCTACATAGGCGAAAACAAAGGCGCAGATCATTTTCGCAGTGACTGCGAAGCTGATCAGCGCCTTTGTTTTCGCTACACGCATAGTACAATCCCTGAACTTTCTAAAGCCAAACATTTCCAGCGTCTAGCCATATTCTGTGATTGTAAAGCCCTGTTTGTGTCGGACCTGGTCGGAACCCAAATTGTTGGTTTTCTCACACACAGGCTCAATTATGACTGTGGCGACCTTGAGTAAATTTACGGTAAGGTCAACTTCAGTCGCCTATGCATCTACAGTAAATGGGGAAACAGATACCAGATCCCAGGTGAGCGATTACAATACCCTTGGTTGTTCCGTTTAGTCCTCTTCTGCTATTATACATCCCTTGGTGGGATCACAAATACAGAAAGGTAGGTTTTTATATGTTAAATTGGTTTCAGAATATCAAACGTGCTAATCTTTTAAAGCTATTTTATACCAATTGATATCGATTTAAACATGCCAAAAGGATTAACTTATCAATGTTTGTCCGAATTATCATGAAAATTCTGTCCAATAAATGATAGCAATCACAGGTTTATTACAAAATAAATTATCGAATCGTCAGTTTCAGTATATTCACAGTTGGTCAGAATCAAATATGAATATTTATGTTTAGCTTTTGATAAATCCTTGACATTTTTACACATGCACGATTTTGATTTTGACCTTGTTGCAAAGGTAATATTTTTTTTTTTTTTTTTTTTTTTTTTTTTTATTTTAATTTGTTTTTGTTTTATCCTGTTTTGAAGGTTTTAGTATGAAACGAATAAGGCTATAAATTATAAACAACTAATGAACTAACTTTTGTCACCGTCTTGGTTTTTTTCGTCGTGAAATATTTCTTTGACTCCAAATATATTTATTTATTACAAGCCACATGTATCTTACAAGCTTAAATTATCATGGATACTAATTATTATTGTTTTTCAATTATTTCGGTCTCTTACTTTATTACACTATCATATTTTGCCTCTGAATAAGAAATGGTACCTGTTTACCTGTGTGAACGTTTAACAGGTTTTTCGACAACGAGACTCATACAAATCCATATCTTGTTTTCCAAGTAAGTTTAATTTAGGAACGTTTTTATCGTTTGAGATATCCAAGCGCAGTTTATTTCCTGATTGCTAAGAGCGACATAATAGTTTAATGCCTTTATCTCTCACTGATTAAGACAGTATATAACCAGTCTTTGAGCTTTGTTTGTCAAGAGAACTGTACACTGTATGTGCCAACCATTTCAGTGACAGGGTTGTGAATGTATGGAACTCCCTATCTGAGAATGTACTAAATGCACCATGTCTCAAATCATTCAAGAATCTACTAAACAAGCACTGGCATGGGCACCCCAGCAAACTTCAAGCAAGATACTACCAAGCAGGTCCCAACACCAGATAGGGAACAAATCGAAAACCACCTGAAGAAGTTTGATGCTTACCATAATGCCGAGTACAGGTAAAAATACAGGTAAAATAAACAATGCAACGTGTTACTAAAAAACAAGAGTTGTATATAACATTGCATACACTAATTTTTTCAGTTTGTCACAGAAACAAAAAGGAGTGTACATAATATTAATTTATGTCTCTCCCAATAAATCTACACATAATTCCAGGAATATTTGAAAATAAAAATCATAAAACCTAGTGCAAATTATGCGAGGAGCTGATAAAAAATTTATTCAAAGGGTTCAGTGATAGTGTAGTGATGAAATGTTCTTAAATTAAATACTTAAAATGAAAAATGATCCTCGTAGCCAATATGGCGAAAGCAAAAATTTTCCAGATTAAAATCAACAAGTCAACATTTCAGATAAGAGCATTTGTTGAATTGTGCAATATACATGTATCTGTTGCTTTGGGGTCCCCCGCAAAAAAGAGAAGAAAAAAAATTCACGACAGAACTTATACGTTCGATTACAATGCATTGCATGTGTTTCTTAGTATGATAAAACATTTGCAGGTACGATAGATACAAGATACAGTTGATAAAGAACATGATTCTAAGGTAACGTTGTCTAAAAGGCTAATTGAGAGCAGTTATTAGGTAATTGGTAGACAGGTGAACATGGAAAACAACATGATTACTGGCATAATCAGAATTGATATTTTGTAATGTGTACTTTGTAGTTCAGGGTCTCCTTTGATTACAAACATGTAGTTTTAAACAATAACTATTCCAATAACGTATTTTGTTGTGAATAGTACTTGTACAATTTTGTTTTAAGCAGGTTGAATGAATCTCGTGAAGCTTTTATTGTACTTGATGCAGCTGTCAAGCAATTTAAGACTATTGACATGTCATCAAATTTGCAAATATTAAGTGTACCTACTGTTGCAGTTGCGCGCTTCTCTGACTAAATTCAACAACAATGTACAAGAATTTGGGAAATTAATGACAACATCCGATAACCTTCATCATGTTTATAGACCTGAAGTAAGTTTTATAACCTTACTTTCGTCTTTGATTGGATCTTATCTTGCCTACATCTTAAATATGCAATTAACCTTTTACTCAGAGATAATGATGAATCTACTACATTTTACATATATGAATGACGATTAAAGAAAGATTTTGCTTCTAGATATATTTTTTTGCTGATTTCTTGAAGTGATTTACATTGTATTGTGTCTGAATATGTTATGCGATGGCATGCCGTTTGTCACATAAAGTTCTACCTATCGCTATCGCATTGCCAAGTGATCTTAACCTACTTATTTAACAGACTGAAGAATTTAAAATGTTTTCACTTCATAATTGTAACACTTACATTTTCCCTACCCTGCATTGGTTGAAGCTACATGTACAATAAGACAAAAACCAGTTTCTTATCAAATTATGGCCAGTACCGCCTCTGCGAACACAAATCTTCAAGCATCGGCGTTGGTCCCCTACAATATAGGCTTAAATTTAGCAATGCTATACAGAGCCAAATTTAGTTTGGAATGTATTGATATTTCAAAGAATATATAATCTGATATGATAGCTTAATGCTTCTTAACTCTCTGCGATCAGTAGATAGAAAAATGTTATAGCAAGAAAACCTTGTCTAATGATAACTGAAGAACTCTACGAATGTTTCTGAAACTGAAGACACACCGCCTTTTTGGAAATAGCTGCTCACTCGGCTTACGATATGGATATGTTCTCCTAGTATAAACACCTAATTGTTCTAATTGTTAAATGTTTTGGTGCTGATTTTTGTGTTTTTTACACCTTCGTCATAAGTTCGGGTAACTGAGTGATCACCTATTGGGAAATAGCTGCTCCATCGGCTTACGATACATGTATGGTCTCTTAGTAGATGTACCTGATTGTCAAAGTGTTTTCCAATCTCGGTTTTTGGAGTGGGAATTTCTTTCTGAAATTCGTAACTAAGACATGAAATATCCCACGTCCCTGATTGTATTCGAACCTAAGACCCCCTGGACCGAAACACAATGCTCTAACCACTGAACCAACAAGCGGACTTCCTGACGCAGTATGTCTAAGACTGCACTATTGACTGAATAACTGTGCTATTTATAGACCTTTCTTAAGTTCGGGTTAGTGAGTAGACCTTTTCAACCACGGCAGATAATCTCGAATGAATGAAGATGCAATGGGGCATTACATCCCTATTTCGAGAAAGTAATCATTTATGATCACCAAACAGTCATTTATGACTTTATGACTCATTTAGTCCATTTCCGACGTGCCCCCCTCTTACAAATATAAAATTCATAATTAAAGACATCATGAATAGTTTCAAAAATATCTCACGTCCCTGATAGGATTCAAACCCAGGACCCCCTGGACTAAAATCCAATTCTCTAACCACTTAGCCAAAGAGTCGACTCCCTGGCGCAATATGTCAGCGATTGTTCTATGGATTGAATAGCTGTGCTACTTATAGAAGCTTCGCATCATGTGATCTGCCAATCCGACAATTCCAACCACGACAGAAAATCTCGAATGAATGAAGATGCAATGGGACATAACATTACCTACTTTCATTGATGAAATGTACTTTTCCATTTTTGTCCTACTGTGAATGTTCTTACTTTAATGCACTAGTAAGCAAGATGGATGAGTCAAAAATTCATGAAACGACCGCGGTATATTGCAATGGAATTAAAAACAAATGCGAAGTCTACCTTTGGGACTGTAAAGTCAATTTAAATAAAACTATCTATGTTTGCAAACAATCTTCAGCGAATGCTCTTCAGAAATGGCTTACATTTGATCTATGGTAATAGAATAACGTCAGACATATTTCGTAATAATTCAGCATCGAGACAATATACCGCACTTAACGAGTCCCAGCAGATAGTTTTGTAGAATTCTGCATACAATATTCATACACCACTCTCCTTGTGGAGTCAACAGGCCTAAGCATTTTCACCAAGTTCAGTTAGCCTGCCTGAATGGGTAATAATACAAATGGTGGTTAACATACAAACATGACTCTTTGTCATCCTATCATGCGTAGGACACTAAAGAGAAATGTAAATATTCTTTTGCTAGTCGTCTTTATATTTGAGCGATTATATATCTATTTCTAAACATTTAGATTTAATAAGAATTAAAACTAAGATCCTCTGGGAGCAGTTTCGGCTACTTAAGCCTCTTCAGTTACCGTATAATTATTACAACATGTAGCCAAAGACAATAACTGTAAGTTTGCATCGATTTCTTTTTTTTTTTCAAAATTTTGAAGTCGTCCTGGACATGCAAACTCTACATTTATCCAATCATTCAAGTTTGTTAGTGCAAAATTGTTATTTAAAATAGCATGGATTGCTCATCCGATCGGATGATGTTTCCAAGCGATCGATCAGATCAGCAATGTCTAAGAAAATAGTTGCCTGAGGAAAGGTTTACTCAGGTATATCTGAGAAAATTATTTCTTCAATTCCATTATTATCAGTGGTTACATCTCTGAGTACATCTTCGCTTTTTCACAACTGGGTGTCGACTTAATGGCTCGAAAGATTCCACAGAAAACCAGCAAAATTTGCTGTTTTGATCACTTTTGCAAGAAAAGGTAAAATATGAAATGATCAGGACATGATACAATCAGAACGAATGTCCCGAGGTAGGAAAAATGACAAGCAGTTACTTACACAGATAGAGCATAGTGTAAACCACAGCAAGCTATTTCCCACTATGTGGCCACACAATTACTCGGACATTACTAAATATAAGACAGTATTAAATGGTGCAAACAGCACAAAAAGTCAACAACAAGACAAAGAAAATAAGACCTTGACAAAAGTGCCACCTTGTAACGGTCAGTAATATAAAATTACAGCTCGTATACGGTTTATCTATTGATTATTTTGTAACTGTATGAAAGAACAAACAAGACATTTGTTATGTTGAAATAGACCGTAACCATATGCAATTATTGTAAAAATAAAGGACAACAACGTTACAAGTATTGTAAGTGCTACAACATGAGAGTACCAATAGTTATCATACAACACATATCAGGAATACACAATGTCAATGCAGACACATTGTCATGAAATTCAGCTTTGTAAATGCGTTGGTTCAGGTCCGTAGTTGACTTCATAATGTGACATGAAGAAAACAGGATGTACGAGGTTATAGGAAACACCTACAACATGGAATGTGACTATACGAGTATTCAAAATAAATATCAATTCGCATTATTTAGTCTGATGAGCTGCAGTATCCGCGACTTGGGCTAGAAATATATTTGTGGTTGGTATATGTTTAATGAGCACTTGTATTGCTTTGCGGTACAAGCCGGGTTTTAAAGCGACGTGGTAGGATGCAGGACTAGCACGCAAGTCCTGGTTTGATCCTCAGTCAGGTCAAAAGGTGATTGACACTTTTTTCACTTACGCCCAACGTAATATGACCCAACCGACGACTCGCACCACATCCGTATGGAAGAATATTAAATAGAGATTATAACTATAGTAGTGCTATGCATAGTATACACTTTCTATAGGCACGCAGAAAAGTGCAGGCCTAGCACATAAGAGGTCCTGCACGGGCAAAAGGTGATTAAGTTTTTCACCAGTTACAGAATTAATGAAAAATTATCCTGCACTGTCGTTCTTTTACAGCAACTGAATTTAAGTATATACCATGCAAGAATTCTCAAGATTTCAAATACTTAATAAAGTATGTGGTGTCACAACAAATCGTGTATCATGCTTATGCTTACATGTGTGATATAAGCAATATGTGGTTGTCATATACAGTGCGATATATCAAATCATACGTAGGCTTGTGGATGCAAAATTATGATTTAAAGAAGAAAAGGCTTGCTCAGCCAAGTAGATGATAAATGTTTCCAAGCGATCGATCAGCACTGTCTAAGAAAATGAGCCGCCTCATGGGAAAACCAACAATCTGCATAGGCGAAAAGAAAGACGCGCCATTGTTTTCGCTACTCGGATAGTACAATTCCTCTTCTACTTAAATACGAAATTTCAAGCTTCTAGCTGTTTTCTGTGCTTGTACAGGCCGGTTTGTGTCGGACCTGTTCGGAAACCACATTGTTGGTTTTCCCACGAGGCGGCTCAAATAGTTACCTGATGAAACGTTTCCTAACGTAAGACTGGGAAAATCATTTCTTCAAATATCATAATTTAGCCTTTTCTCGTGATTGTAATTATTCGTCGAAAATATAAAAAGGACAGTCGTGGAGGTTTGATATCAAACGTTAGTTGCACTTTTCGGCTACTTCCATGGAGCTGCTAATATGACAACATTGAATGCTAAATAATAGTGAGATAGCTTGCTCGACGCTTATCTTGAGTGTACAAAGATGACTCTTAGAGTGAAGTGGCTGTTATACTGGTGATAACCGCTTTTGTAGCTCTTCGCTGTTTGGTACAATAAATAATAATCATCGCAATTGGAAGCCGATGAAACGGTCCATTTATGATGATTGCAGAAATCACATGCGAATAAACTATAGCTAAGATGTGATACGACAGTTTATATGCTTTATACTCAATCGTTGTTAATAACTCTAATTTCTCACCGATGGCTCGGGCTTTAGACACTGTATTGACCCAACTATAAGGTACACAATTTGACTGGTTTGGTCCGGAGTTTTCCCATTATTTTGTCAATACATGTATGTTTTATAATATTTTGCTTCTTCATCTCCATCTCGAATACATGAACATCGTTTATTGTTCTTAGCAGCTTTTGACTTTCAGTTACTTGTCCACATTTAGGGTATCAAAACACACTATGTTGAAAACATACTTATTTTCTTTATTTCCGTGAAAGCAAGACATTTTAAAGTGTTTAACAGTGTTTTCAATCTTTTTAATAAATTCGTTTGAAAAAAAAATAATAGAAAACCTACGAGCAATGAAAATCAATCGAACTTACTTTCCAACAAGGAAAGTCAGACCTATCTGTCACATTTCATCAGCTGAACGAGAACATGCACTAGAGGATAATTAAATGAGAATAAGACGGAAATTGAAACAAATTTTGGCAAATGAGTTCATTCGATCTATATAATTTGACTTGAAGAGAAAGAATCAGACAGTTTGGTAACATCACGTGATTACTGTTTTTAGCTCACCTGAGCCGAAGGCTCATAGGTGAGCTTATAGTATACCCATGCTCCGGCGTCCGTCCGTCCGTCGTCCACAATTTCAAAGATCTCTTCTCTGAAACCGCTGGGCCGATTGTTCTCATATTACACATACACCATCTACAGGTAGGGGAAAAGAATAATTGTTTGTTTTTTTTGTTGTTTTGATTAGATAAGAACTCTGGTTGCTATGGCAACTTATGCTTCCCATAGACTTATAATGGAAAAAAGTGAAAATTGCCAGTTTTTGCTGTCTTGTTGGAGATATTTGATATTTGCTTTTGCAGAAATGTTTATTGAGTAGTCCTCTACGTTTCATATGACTTTTGTCCTAACAGTGGCCTCTACATAATTTGTGTTTTTTATTCCAGGCGGATAAGAACTCTGGTTGCTATGGCTACTTAAAGTTTCCATAGAGTTATAATGGGAACAGTTGAAATTGACTATTTTTGCGGTCCAATAGCAGATATTTGAATTTTGTTTTTGTAGAAATGTTTATTGAGTAGTGCTCGACGTTTATTGTTACTTTTGTCCTAATCCTTTATTTTGATTGGTTGTTGGGACCCCATACAGGGCAAAATTTAGAAAAACATTCAAAATTCTTCTCCTCAGAAACTGTCATAGGGGTGAAGCCTGTACTCTGTATACTTGTTCCTGACAGTAGCCTCTACATAATTTGTGTTTTTATTCCAGTCGGATAAGAACTCTGGTTGCTATGGTAACTTAAAGTTTCCATAGACTTATAATGGGAAGAGTGGAAATTAGCTATTTTTTGAAAACTATTGCAGCCTGAGATCTGGAAAGTGGTAGATGCAAACAACTAATGGATTAGATGAAGGTATATGATTTATTTAGGTCAAGGTCATCTCTTGACCTTGGCCGGTCTGTCGTCCATACACACTTTTCAAAGATTTTTTTTCTCTGAAACCACTTAACCAATCAAAGCCAAATTTTATATGAAGCATCTATAGGAATTTGGAACCAATATGTATATAAATAATATAGGTCACATGACCAAGATGGTCGCCATGCCCATATATGGTAAAACCCTTAAAATATCTTTTTTCTTTAGAACCGGTGAACCGATTTCAACGAAACTTTGTATGAAGTATGGATGACTCAAGTACTACAATGTATATATAAATCATGAGCCTGTGGTGACCTTGACCTATTTTATGGCAAGGTCAACATAGGTCGTCAATGCATTTGAATGGGTAAAACTTTTAAAATGTCATTTAAAGTGAAAGTCTTGCAGGAAATAGGCAATATGACTGAATATTAATGATTCTGAAAAAAAAAATGGACCCCAGGGGCTAATCTGCTTTTAAAATGTTATTTGAAGGGGAAAACAAGCATGAAATTGGCAAATTGACGAAATATTGATTATTCTGAAAAAAAGAAAGTGGCCTAAAGGCTTCATCTGCCCCTGCACTGGGGTTAAATACCATAACATTCAAATATGTTTATTGGTTTATGAAGCGGATCTCAGGTGAGCGTTTACAGGACCATTGGTCCTCTGGTCATGGAAAGCTCATATAGACAATGATAAAGGTATAATCAGAATTTAACAAATGCAAGTGGACAAATTAATGTGTCCCATTACCCAAAGGCCCTTTCATGGACATTGTGCCAAAGTATATCTCGTCCTTAGTACATAGATGAGAAGTATAGTGTCGTCATGTTGCTAAGAACCTGATTTGACTTTGGTTTTTTCCCCCTCGGTTTTTGGAGTGGGAATCTTTTTCTTTTCTGATTGCGCCTTTTCCTGATATTTGCCTACTTGTACCTTGGAATCGTTCGTGACTCGTCACACATTTCCAGACATTGCGGTATTGGCCCTGAAGCTATAAACTCTTTTATTCATTCTCGGATATTCAAACTGCCCATAAAACTGAAACAATAAAAAGGTACAAGTAGGCAAAGATCAGGAAAAAGCGCAGTCAGAGAAAGATTCCCACTCCAAAAACCGAGGTGGGAAAAAACCAAACTAACAATCAGGTACTTATACCATAAAAACATTTCGTAAGCCGAATGAGCAGCTATTTTCCCAATAGGTGGCCACTTAGTTACCTTATTTTAACTAAAAATATAAAAAACATACATAAGGCGCCAACAGCACAAAATATTTTAAATACCAAGACATGAAACAAAGAGAACCACCACAGAAGTATCGACTTGGAACGATCAGTAATACAAAGTTACTGGCGGGTTTAAATCGGTTTTACATGGCCATAACCTCCCCCTCAGCTTCTGCAGTGGTTCATAACATTTAGCCAGCTATTCGGTCTTCGTGGTGAATCTCTAACTAGTCAATGAATCATCAAGAACAAACAAATAATTCATGATAAACATCCTGATGAATCAAATACCAGGACACACAGATTCAGTAAGCTGCCCGACGATGGAGATAAACAATGCAGTTTTTTAATTCCAAAGCCTGTTATTGAACATTTCATGCTTGCTGGTGATAAATGTTAAAACTCCATCAGGTATTTGGTTCGTATTTTTAACAATTAATAGCAGATCAGAGTCAAGTCGCAGTTAAGTTGAGCATGAAAAAAAATTGTTAACATCTGGACATTACGTACCAATCTGCAAATGGGTTTTTTTTATTGTATGACGTCAAGAGCGACGATGCTATTACCTCTGTATTACCGTTATGACGGTATTGCTGTTCTCAATAGTTCAAACTGTGCAAAATGCTAGAGTTAATGAAATTATCGAAAACGTAACCTTTTTGTTGATGAGATGAAATTGTCCACTCTCAAGGGGTATTTAATTAAATATTCATTTGATCACTCATTTATCTAATATATTATAATCAATATTGCAGCGGACATTTGTTATTAGATCAATTATTATGAACAAAATATCTCTCTTTACATCACTGGTGTGCGTAGATCATTTGTCGTAGGCTGATCGTTGCCTGATCGTTGCCTACTTGTACCTTTCTCTAAATCTTGTTTTGAAAAAAATATATATATTCAATTAGTATCCAAAGCACGAACTTAATCCTATGATTTTAAGCTTGTCATGTTCCATCAGGGACTAGAGTACTAAAATGCGTATATAATGCGTATATAAATCAAGACTGTGATCACCTTGAGTAAATATATAAGGTCACTTTTAGTCGACTATGCATCTAAATAGGTAAACAATTACAAGATCTCACGTGTGCGTTTACAAGACCAGTGGTTATTCCGTACCGTCGTCTTCTGCTGTTACACATCACTTGGTGGGATCACAAAGGTAGGTTTTTATATGATAGATTGGTTTCAGAATATCAAACGTGCTCATCTTACAGCCACTTTATGACATTTTGATATCGATTTTAACATGCCAAAAGCATAACTTATCAATGTTTGTCCGAATTATCAAGAAGATTATGTCCAATAAATTATAACAATCAGAGGTTTATTGCAAAATAAATTGTCGAATCGTCAGTTTCAGTATATTCGCAGTTGGTCAGAATCAAATATGATTTATGTTTAGCTTTTGATAAATCCTTGACATTTTAACTGCTCAATTTTGATTTTGACCTTGTTGCAAAGGTCAATTTGTTTCCCTGTTTTCCTGTTTAAAAGATTTTAATATCAAACGAATAAGGCTATAAATCATTAACAATTAATGAACTACCTCTTGACACTGTTTCGTCCGATTCTACGGTGAAATATTTTTTTGACTCCAAAGACAAGCCACATGTAGCTTACAAGCTTAAATTCTCACGGGTTCTAATTTCGGTCCGTTTATTTCGGTCACATACTTTATTACACACTCATATTTTGCCTCAAAGTAAGAAATTGAAAGGTACAAGTAGGCAACGATCAGGAAAAGGCGCAATCAGAATGAATTCCCCCCCCCCCACACACACACACACAAAACAAAAAAAAAACGAGGTGGGAAAAAACAAATTGATAAGTAGGTACTTTTACTTATAGAACATATCGTAAGCCGAATGGGCAGCTATTTCCCAGAAAAGTTGAAGAAAATGGTGTGTGAAAATGAAGTTCAACAGATTGATAGTTCTCATGACTTGTCTGATGTACACTATCAATGTGCATCCAAATATACAATATCAGAAAAAAAATCTGCAACCGTTTAGGAGATATTCAACTAAATAAATACCGGAAGTTCAAAAAAGCAAAATGTTAGCAGCGAACATCCTTAATTTAGGATTTTTTTTTACCATCTGAGATATCCATGCGTAATTTATTTCCTGATTAGAACCACAACAGAAGTATCGCCTTGGAACGATCAGTAATATAAAATTACTGGGTGTGGGGTGGTGGGGCTCAAACCGATTTTAGAGGCACCTAACCTCAGCCGGTTTAAGCCTCCAAGTGATTTTATATTGTTGATCGTTCCAATGCGATACGTCTGTTGTGGATCCATTTGTTTTATGTTTTGGAGTCGAATTTTTGTGCTATTTGTACGTTCTGTGCGTTTTCGTATTTTTGTTTTAGTTCGGGAAATTGAGTGACCGCCTATTGGGAAATAGCTGCTGACTCGGCTTACGATGTTTTCTAAGTCCAAGTTCCTAATTGTCAATTTAGTTTTTCTATCCTCGATTTTTGGAGTGGGAATTTCTTTCTGATTGCGCCTTTTCTTGATCATTGCCTACTTGTACCTTTTTACTACTTATGCGTTCGATAACAATGCACTGCATGTGTTTCTTAGTATGATAAAATATTTGTAGGTACACGACACAGTTGATAAAGAACATGATTCCCAGGTAACGTTGTCTTAAAGGCTAAATGAAAGCAGTTATAAGGTAATTGGTAGACAGGTGAACATGGAAAGCAACATGATTACTATATACACACTGAACAAAAGTTATAAGAGGCCACCTCATATTTTTTCTTCTAGTTCAGAAAGTAAATTAAGATCAATTAAAATTCATGATCAAATAAATAAACCAATGTCTAACAGTGGCTCTGAGAGTGCCTGCATTCCAAAATGCGTGATATGTCTCACGCAGTCGAAGCATGAGTAAAGGTACCCTCTTTTCGAAAATCACACTTTATTATCATCAAATTAAATGTCATATTATGACGTTGTGTTTTACATTTCAATTTATTTGAAATTGCTACTGACTAACATGATGCAAGATAAAATTAAGTCAGATGTGTTACTGCAATAAGAATCTTCGTTTCTGTTTTGTACATGCAAGAAGACAGCAACATGAATAACATGAATTCAGCTTTTTGTATGCAAGTTGCATACAAACTTTGTTAATCTCTGGTTGCATTATTATTAGCAGTATGGAATTGAAATTTTCAGCGAGTATTAAGGTCTAATACTAGACTCTGATAAACTTTGAAAATTTAAAAAATCGTCCATAAATTTCGTTATTTTGTTCGTTAAAAATTGGCATTGAAACCGGAAGTGTGCGTCAGCCGTGACCTGTTTGTCCTCGAAAATAGTCTAAAATAGCTCACTCGGGTTATATCTCTCATTTCCAGGCTTCATCAAGTGAATTTAATAGTGATTAACATGTTTAAGAGGCACTTTAATGAATTTTTCAAAAAATCTCAAATTAGCGATTTTAAAAATGCGCAGAAAGTCGAGAAAATTCGAATGTTTGATGTTTTTCCAAGCCGGAAGGGCCCCTTTGATGACACCCGCTCATAATTTCAATTAATGTCGTGCTTTATCAATTTTTTTTATTAAAAAACATTGATTTTTGCATTTTTACTCCAAAATCGCGTTGAGTGAAGGAAAATTATTTCTGAACACTTTGGAACTGTACTTACTTGAAAGACACGTCTTTAGACTAAAATTCGTGCAATTTTGAACATGGCTTAGTTACAAAAAATGAGTTTGAAAAGTGGCCTCTTATAACTTATTTTCAGTGTAATCAGAAATGATATTTTGTAATGTCTACTTTGTAGTTTAGGGTCTTCTTGGATTACAAACATGCAGCCACAGAGACAATGACCATCCCCATAACGTATATTGTTGTAAACAGTACTTAATAATGCAAGTTTGACTTAGCGGATTGAATTAATATCGTGAACTTGATGCAGCAGTCAATCAATTCAAGATCAAAATCGCGAATATTCAGTGTACCTACTGTTGCAGTTGCGCGCTTCTCTGACTAACTACAACAGCAATGCACAAAAATTTGGGAAACTAATGACATCTAAAAATCTGATAACCTTCATCATGTTCATAGACCTGAAGTAAGTTTTATAATCTTACTTTCGTCTTTGATTGAATCTAATCTTGCCTACATCTTAAATATGAAATTAACCTCAGAGATAATGATGAATCTACTACATTTTACACATATATGAATGGCAATTCAAGAAAGATTTTGCTTCTATATAATATTATATTCTTTTAGCTGATTTCTTGAAATGATTTACATTGTATTGTGTTTGAATATGTGATGCGATTGCATGTCTAGCTATCGCTATCGCATTGCCAAGTCATCTTATCACTTCATAAATGTAACACTGACATTTGCCCTACCCTGCATTGGTTGAAGCTACAATAAGAAAAAAAAAAACAGTTTCTTATCAAATCATGGCCAGTACCGCATCTGCGAACACAAATCTTCAAGCATAGGCGTTGGTCCCCGACACTGTAGGCTTAAATTTAGCAATGCTATACAGAACCAAATTTAGTTTGGAATGTATTGATATTTCAAAGAATATAATCTATAATCTGATATAATGCTTCTTAACTCTCTGCGATCAGTAGATAGAAAAATGTTATAGCCAGCAAACCTTGTCTAATGATAACTGAAGAACTCTACGAATGTTTCTGAAACTGAAGACACACCGCCTATTGGGAAATAGCTGCTCACTCGGCTTACGATATGTTCTCTTAGTATAAATACCTGATTTTTCTAATTGTTAAAAGTTTTGGTGTTGATTTTTTGTGTTGTTTACACCTTTGTCATAAGTTCGGGTAACTGAGTGGTTACCTATTGGGAAATAGCTGCTCACTCAGCTTACGATATGTTCTCTTAGTATAGTATACATGTATGTACCTGATTGACAATTATGTGTTTTCCAATCTCGGGTTTTGGAGAGGGAATTTCTTTCTGATTGCTCTTACGAATATGAATATGAATAACTAAGAGATGAAAATATCCCACGTCCCTCATTGTATTCGAACCTAAGACACTCTGGACAGAAATACAATGCTCTAACCACTGAACCAACGAGTGGACTCCCTGACGCAGTATGTCAGAGACTGTTCTATTGACTGAATAGCTGTGCTTTTTATAGACCTTACTTAAGTTCGGGTAACTGAGTAGACCTTTTCAACCACGGCAGATAATTTCGAATGAATGAAGGTGCAATGGGACATAACACCCCCCCCCCATTTCAAGAAAGTAATTATTTATGATTACCAGAAAGTCATCTATGACTTTATGACTCATTTAGTCCATTTCCGAAGAGTCCCTCTCTTACGAATATGAAATTCATAATTAAAGAGATGATGGATAGTTAAAAAATGTCACACGTCCCTGAAAGGATTCAAACCCAGAACCGCCTGGACTAAAAGCCAATGCTCTAACCACTGAGCTAAAGAGTCGACTCCCTGACGCAATATGTCAGCGATTGTACTATGGATTGAATAGCTGTGCTACTTTTAGTAGCTACGCATCATGTGATCTGCAAATCCGACATTTCCAACCGCGGCAGATAATCTAGAATGATGTGAAGACACAATGGGACATAACGTTGCCTACTTTCATTGATGAAATGTACTTTTCCATTTTTTTGTCCTACTATGATTGTTCTAACTTTAATGCACTAGTAAGCAAGCATTCTTGAAACGACCGCGGTACATGTATATTGCAATGCAATTAAAAACAAATGCGAAGCCTATCTTTGGGACCGTATAGTCAACTTAAATAAAACTATCTACTCTTGCAAACAATCTTCAGCGAATGCTCTTCAGAAATTGCTTACATTTGATTTATGGTAATAGAATAATGTCAGACGTATTTCGTAATAATTCAGCATTGAGACAATATACCATACTTTACGAGTCCCAGCAGATAGTTTTGTAGAATTCTGCATACAATATTCATACACCACACTCCTTATGGTGGCAACATGCCTAAGCATTTTCACCAAGTTCAGTTAGGCTGCCTGAATGGGTAATAATATAAATGGTGAATAACATACAAACATGACTCTTTGTCATCCTAACATGCGTAGGACACTCAAGAGAAATGTAAATATTCTTGTGCTAGTCGTCTTTATGTTTGAGTGATTATATATCTATTTCTAAACATTTAGATTTAATAAAAATTAAAACTGAGGCTACTTAAGCCTCTTCAGTTACCGTATAATTATTACAACATGTAACCCAAGACAATAACTGTAAGTTTGCATCGATTTCATTTTTTCAAGCCCGCCAGTAACTTTGTGTTACTGATCGTTCCAAGTCGATAGTTTAAGCCCGCCAGTAACTTTGTGTTACTGATCGTTCCAAGTCGATACTTCTGTGGTGGTTCTTTTTGTTTTATGTCTTGGTGTTTAATTTTTTTTTTTTTTTTTTTTTTTTTTTTTTTTTTGTGCTGTTGGCGCCTTATGTATGTTTTCATATTTTTAGTTAAGTTAAGGTAACTCAGTGGCCACCTATTGGGAAAATAGCTGCCCATTCGGCTTACGATTGTTTCATGGTAAAAGTACCTGATTGTTAGTTTGGTTTTTTCCCACCTCGGTTTTTGGAGTGGGAATCTTTTTCTGATTGCGCCTTTTCCTGATCTTTGCCTACTTGTACCTTTTCAAAATTTTGAAGTCGTCCTGGACATGCAAACTCTACATTTATCCAATCATTCAAGTTCATTAGTACAAAATTGTAACTTAAAATAGCATGGATTGCTCATCCGAGTGGATGATGTTTCCAAGCGATCGATCAGATCAGCAATGTATAAGAACATAGTTGCCTGAGGAAAGGTTTACTCAGGTATATCTGAGAAAATTATTTCTTCAATTCCATTATTATCAGTGGTTACATCTCTGAGTACATCTTCGCTTTTTTACAACTGGGTGTCGACTTAATGGCTCGTTTGATTCCACTGAAAACCAGCAAAATTTGCTGTTTTGATCACTTTTGCAAGAAAAGGTAAAAATATGAAATGGTCAGGACATGATACAATCATAACGAATGTCCCGAGGTAGGAAAAATGACAAGCAGTTGCTTACACAGACAGAGCATAGTGTAAACCGCAGCAAGCTATTTCCCACTATGTGGCCACACAATTACTCGGACATTACTAAATATAAGACAGCGTATTAAATGGTGCAAACAGCACGAAAAGTCAACAAGACAAAGAAAATAAGACCTTGACAAAAGTACCACCTTAAAACGGTCAGTAATATAAAATTACAGCTCGTATACGGTTCATCTTTTGGTTACTTTGTAACTGTATGAAAGAACAAACAAGTGATTCGTTATGTTGAAATGGACCGTAACCATATGCAATTATTGTAAAAATAAAGGACAACAACGTTACAAGTAGTGTAAGTGCTACAACATGAGAATACCAATGGTTATCATACAACACATATCAGGAATACACAATGTCAATGCAGACACATTGTCATGAAATTCGGCTTTGTAAATGCGTTGGTTCAGGTCCGTAGTTGACTTTATAATGTGACATGAAGAAAACAGGATGTACGTTAAAGGAAACACCTACAACATGGAATGTGACTATATATTCAAAATAAACATCAGTTCGCATTATCTAGTCTGATGAGTTGCAGTATCCGCGACTTGCGTTAGAATTATATTGGCGGTTGGTATATGTTTAATGAGCACTCATATTGCTTTGCGGTACAAGCCGCGTTTTTAAAGCGACGTGGTAGGATGCAGGCCTAGCGCGCAAGTCCTGGTTTGATCCTCAGTCAGGTCAAAAGGTGATTGACACTTTTTTCACTTGCGCCCAACGTAATATGACCCAACCGACGACTCGCACCACATCCGTATGGAAGAATATTAGATAGAGATTATAAATGTAGTAGTGCTATGCATAATATACACTTTCTATAGGCACGAAGAAAAGTGCAGGCCTAGCACATAAGAGGTCCTGCACGGGCAAAAGGTGATTAAGTTTTTCACCAGTTACAGAATTAATGAAAAATTATCCTGCACTGTCGTTCTTTTACAGCAACTGAATTTAAGTATATACCATGCAAGAATTCTCAAGATTTCAAATACTTAATTAAGTATGTGGTGTCACAACAAATCGTGTATCATGCTTATGCTTACATGTGTGATATAAGCAATATGTGGTTGTCATATATAGTACGATAAATCAAATCATCCGTAGGCTTGTGCGTGCAAAATTATGATTAAAAGAAGAAAATGCTTGCTCAGCCAAGTAGATGATATATGTTTCCAAGCGATCGATCAGCACTGTCTAAGAAAATGAGCCGCCTCATGGGAAAACCAACAATCTGCATAGGCGAAAACAAAGACGCAGATCAGCTTCGCGGTAACCGCGAAGCTGATCAGCACCTTTGTTTTCGCTACTCGGACAGTACAATTCCTCTTCTACTTAAATACGAAATTTCAAGCTTCTAGCTGTTTTCTGTGCTTGTACAGGTCGGTTTATGTCGGACCTGTTCGGAAACCACATTGTTGGTTTTCCCACGAGGCGGCTCAAATAGTTACCTGATGAAACGTTTCCTAGCGTAAAACTGGGTAAATCGTCAAATATCATAATTCAGCCTTTTCTCGTGATTGTAATTATTCGTCGAAAATATAAAAAGGACAGCTAGTCGTGGAGGTTTGATATCAAACGTTAGTTGCACTTTTCGGCTACTTCCATGTTGCTGCCAATATGACAACAGTGAAGGCTAAATAATATTGAGATAGCTTGCTCGACGCTTATCTTGAGTGTACAATTATGCCTCTTAGAGTGAGGTGACCCATATGCAGGTGATAACCGCTTTTGTAGCTGTTCGCTGTTTTGTACAATAAATAATATTCATCGCAACTGGAAGCCGATGAAACGGTTCGCTTATGACGAATGCGGAAATGACATGCGGATTAACTATGACTAAAATGTGATACTATAGTCTGTATGCTTAGTGTTTTGCTCAATAGTGGTTCATAACTGTAATTTCTCACAGGTGGCTCAGGCTTTAGACACTGTATTGACCCCAATTTTAAGGTGGCTGGGTCCGGAGCATTCCCGTATGTCAATACATGTATGTTTAATTATAGTTTTGCTTATTTATCTACATCGCGAATAAATGATCATCTTTTGTTATTCTAAGCAGCACTTGACTTTCAGTGACTTGTCCACATTTAGGATATCAAAACACACTGTGTTGCAAACATACTTATTTTCTATATTCCTGTGAAAGCAAGAAATTTTAAAGTGTTTAATGGTGTTTTCAATCTATTTAATACATTCGTTTGAAAACAAACAAAAAAGCATTTGGAACGCACCAATATCTAGAAAATCTATGAGCAATGAAAATCAATCAAACTTACTTTCCAACAAGGCAAGTCAGACATATCTGTCACATTTCATCAGCTGAACGAGAACATGCACTGGGGGATAATTAAATGAGAATAAGACGGAAATTGAAACAAATTTTGGCAAATGAGTTCATTCGATCTATATAATTTGACTTGAAGAGAAAGAATCAGACAGTTTGGTTACATCACGTGACTACTGTTTTCACGGAAAGCTCATACAGACAATGATAAAGGTATAATCAGAATTTAACAAATGCAAGTGGACAAATGAATATGTCACATCACCCAAAGGCCAAATGCCCTTTTTATGGACAAAAAAAGGGGACATTGTGCCAAATTATATCGTATCCTTAGTACATAGCTGAGAAGTAAAGTGTCGTCCTGTAGCTTGAAATTGTTCGTTACTCGTCACACATTTCCAGACATTTAGGAATTGGCCTTGAAGCTATAAACTATTTTATTCATTGTCAACGGATATTCAAACTGTCCATAAAATTGAAACAATAAAAAAGGTAAACAATGCAGATTTTGATTTCCAAAGCCTGTTAATTATCATTTCATGCTTGCTAGTGATAAATGTTAAAATGCCAGGGATTTGGTTCACATTTTAACATTTATGAGCAGATAAGAGTTTAGTCACAGCTCAGTTGAGCATGAAAAAAGTTTGGTAACATCTAGACATTATGCACCAATCTGCAAACGGGGATTTTCTAAGAATTCAAAAAAACAGTTTAGGTTTAGATTCATTTTCTAACCAACGTTCAACACATCTGACCCCATTTAGATTATACTAGCATTTGTATCGACCACCCTGTTGAAAAATACAAAATAACAGTTATTCTCTTTGGCTCCATGTTGCCAAATTTATAGCGACACTAAGAAGGCTTAAGTAGCCGAAACCGCGGTATGGCCCATTCCTTTTCTCATTATGTTCACTGCTCTTAAAGGACCAATTTATTTTTATTCCTCATTGTATGACGTCAAACAACGACGACGCTATTACCACTGTTTTACCGTTATGACGGTAATGATGTTCTCAATAAAATGCTAGTTAATGAAATGATCGAAAAAATAACCTTTTTGTTGATAAAATTGTCCACTCTCAAGGGGTATTTAATTAAATATTCATTTGATCACTCAGTTATCTAATATATTATCAGCAATACTGCAGCCAGCGTTTGTTATTAGATCAACTATTATGAACAAAATATCTCTCTTGACAACATTGGTGTTCGAAGAACATTTGCCTTATGCTTTCTCTAAATCCTGTTTTGGAGAAAAGAAGATATATACACTTAGTATCCAAAGCTCGAAATTTATCCTATGATCTTGTCATGTTCCATCAGGGACTAAAATACTAAATTGAGCCGCCACATGGGAAAATCAACAATCTACATAGGCGAAAACAAAGGCGCAGATCATTTTCGCAGTAACTGCGAAGCTGATCAGCGTCTTTGTTTTCGCTACACGGATAGTACAATTCCTCAACTTTCTAAAGCCAAACATTTCCAGCGTCTAGCCATATTCTGTGACTGTACAGCCCTGTTTGTGTCGGACCTGGTCGGAACCCAAATTGTTGGTTTTCTCACACACAGGCTCAATTATGACTGTGGTGACCTTGAGTAAATTTACGGCAAGGTCAACTTCAGTCGCCTATGCATCTACAGTAAATAGGGGAAACAGATACCAGATCCCAGGTGAGCGATTACAAGACCATTGGTTGTTCCGTTTAGTCCTCTTCTGCTGTTATACAGCCCTTGGTGGGATCACAAATGCAGAAAGGTAGGTTTTTATATGTTAAATTGGTTTCAGAATATCAAACGTGCTAATCTTTTACAGCTATTTTATACCAATTGATATCGATTTAAACATGCCAAAAGGATTAACTTATCAATGTTTGTCCGAATTATCATGAAAATTCTGTCTAATAAATGATAGCAATCACAGGTTTATTGCAAAATAAATTGTCGAATCGTCAGTTTCAGTATATTCACAGTTGGTCAGAATCAAATATGAATATTTATGTTTAGCTTTTGATAAATCCTTGACATTTTTACAACTGCACGATTTTGATTTTGACCTTGTTGCAAAGGTAACATTTTTTTCTATTTTTGTTTTATCCTGTTTTGAAGATTTTAATATGAAATGAATAAGGCTATAAATCATAAACAACTAATGAACTAACTTTTGTTCTGTTTTTTTTTTTTTTTTTTTTTTTTTTTTTTTTTTTTGTTCGGTTCTACGGTGAAATATTTCTTTGACTCCAAGTGTATCTTACAAGCTTAAATTCTCATGGATACTAATAATTATTGTTTTCCAAGTACAGTCTCGTACTTTATTACACTATCATATTTTGCCTCTAAGTAAGAAATGGTACCTGTTTACCTGTGTGAACGTTTAACAGGTTTTTCCACAACGAGACTCATACAAATCCATTTCTTGTTTTCCAAGTAAGTTTAATTTAGAAACGTTTTTACCGTATGATATATCCATGCGCAATTTATTTCCTGATTGCTAGGAGCGACATAATAGTTTAATGGCTTTATCTCTTACTGATCAAGACAGTATCTAACCAGTCTTTGAGCTTTGTTTGTCAAGAGAACTGTACACTGTATTTGCCAACCATTTCTATGACAGGGTTGTGAAAGCATGGAACTCCACCATGCACCATCTCTCAACTCATTCAAGAATCTACTAAACAAGCACTGGCATGGGCACCCAAGCAAATTTCAAGCAAGATACTACCAAGCAGGTCCCAACACCAGAGGGCGAATTAATCGAAAAGCTCCTAATGAAGTCTGATGCTTACCATGTTGCCGAGTATAGGTAAAAATACAGGTAAAATAAACAATGCAACGTGTTACTAAAACAAGAGTTGTATATAACATTGCATAGACTCATTTTTTTTCAGTTTGTCCCAGAAACAAAAAGGATTGTACATGATTACACAAACTTGATATTCATTTATGTCTCTTTCGATAAATCTACACATAATTCCAGGAATATTTGAAAATAAAAAGCACCAAACCTAGTGCAAATTATGCGAGGAGCT
Source organism: Rugalucina vietnamica (assembly GCA_964017185.1). NCBI lineage: Eukaryota > Metazoa > Mollusca > Bivalvia > Lucinida > Lucinidae > Rugalucina > Rugalucina vietnamica. The sequence goes on from OZ024872.1 coordinate 59,196,821, forward strand.
GATAAAAAATTTATTCAAAGGGTTCAGTCAGAGGTAGTGCAGTGCTGAAATGTTCTTAAATTAAATACTTAAAACGAACAATGATCCTCGCAGTCAATATGGCGAAAGCAAACATTTTCCAGATTAAAATCAACAAGTCAACATTTCAGAATAGAGTATACATGTATCTGATGCTTTGGGATCCCCCGCAAAAAAGAGAAGAAAAAAGTTTACGACAGAACTTATACGTTCGATTACAATGCATTGCGTGTGTTTCTTAGTATGATAAAACATTTGCAGGTACGATAGACACAAGATACAGTTGATAAAGAACATGATTCTAAGGTAACGTTGTCTAACAGGCTAACTGAGAGCAGTTATTAGGTAATTGTAGACAGGTGAACATGGAAAACAACATGATTACTGGCATAATCAGATTGATATTTTGTAATGTGTACTTTGTAGTTTAAGGTCTTCTTGGATTACAAACATGTAGTTTTAAACAATAACTATTCCAATAACGTATTTTGTTGTAAATAGTACTTGTATAATTTTGTCTTAAGCGGGTTGAATGAAGCTCGTGAAGCTTTTATTGTACTTGATGCAGCTGTCAAGCAATTAAAGACTATTGACATGTTTTCAAATTTGCGAATATTAAGTGTACCTACTGTTGCAGTTGCACGCTTCTCTGACTAAATGCAACAACAATGCACAAGATTTTGGGAAATTAATGACTTCTTAACATCCGATAATCTTCGTCATGTTTATAGACCTGAAGTAAGTTTTATAATCTTACCTTCGTCTTTGATTGGATCTTATCTTGCCTACATCTTAAATATGCAATTAACCTTTTACTCAGAGATAATGATGAATCTACTACATTGTACATATATGAATGACGATTACAGAAAGATTTTGCTTCTAGATATATTCTTTTAGCTGATTTCTTAAAGTGATTTACATTGTATTGTGTCTGAATATGTGATGCGATGGTATGTCGTTTGTCACATTAAGTGTCAACTATCGCATTGCCAAATTATCTTAACCTACTTATTTAACAGACTGAAGAATTTAAAATGTTATAATTTCATAAATGTAACACTTACATTTGCCCTACCCTGCATTGGTTGAAGCTACAATATGACAAAAGACGGTTTCTAATCAAATCATGGCCGGTACCGCCTCTGCGAACACCAATCTTCAAGCATAGGCGTTGGTCCCCGACAATGTAGGCTTAAATTTAGAAATGCTATACAGAGCCAAATTCAGTTTGGAATGTATTGATATTTCAAAGAATATAATCTATAATCTGATATAATGGCTTAATGCTTCTTAATTCTCTGCGATCAGTAGATAGAAAAATGTTATAGCAAGCAAACCTTGTCTAATGATAACTGAAGAACTCTACGAATGTTTCTGAAACTGAAGACACACCGCCTATTGGGAAATAGCTGCTCACTCGGCTTACGATATGGATATGTTCTCCTAGTATAAATACCTAATTGTTCTAATTGTTAAATGTTTTGGTGTAACTGAAGGTCACCTATTGGGCAATAGCTGCTGACTCGGCTTACGATGTGTTCTCTTAGTATATGTACCTGATTGTCAATTATGTGTTTTCCATTTTCGGTTTTTGGAGAGGGAATTTATTTCTGATTGCTCTTACGAATATGAAATTCGTAACTAAGAGATGAAAATATCCTACGTCCCTGATTGTATTCGAACCTAAGACCGAAATACAATGCTCTAACCACTGAACCAACGAGTGGACTCTCTGACGTAGTATGTCAGTGACTGTACTACCGACTGAATAGCCGTGCTATTTATATCCATTTTCTTAAGTTCGGGTAACTGAGCAGACCTTTTCAACCATGCGGCTAATTTCGAATGAATGAAGATGCAATGGGACATAACACCCCCCCCCCCCATTTCGAAAAAGTAATCATTTATGATCACTAGAAAATCGTTTATGACTTTATGACTCATTTAGTCCATTTCCGACGAGCCCCTCTCTTACGAATATGAAATTCATAATTAAAGAGATGATGGATAGTTTGAAAAAATATCTTACGTCCCTGATAGGATTCAAACCAAGGACCCCCTGGACTAAAATCCAATGCTCTAACCACTGAGCCAAAACGTAGACCCCCTGACGCAATATGTCAGCGATTGTACTATGGATTGAATAACTGTGCTACTTATAGAAGCTACGAATCATGTGATCTGCCAATCTGATATTTCCAACCACGGCAGATAATCTAGAATGAATGAAGATGCAATGTGACATAACGTTGCCTACTTTCATTGATGAAATGTACTTTTCCATTTATGTTCTAACTTTAATGCACTAGTAAGCAAGATGGATGAGTCAAACATTCTTGAAATGACCGCGGTATATTGCAATGCAATTAAAAACAAATGCGAAGTCTACCTTTGGGACCGTAAAGTCAATTTAAATAAAACTATCTATGCTTACAAAAAAAAGGTACAAGTAGGCAAAGATCAGGAAAAGGCGCAATCAGAAAAAGATTCCCACTCCAAAAACCGAGGTGGGAAAAAACCAAACTAACAATCAGGTACTTATACCATGAAAACATTTCGTAAGCCGAATGAGCAGCTATTTTCCCAATAGGTGGCCACTCAGTTACCTTAACTTAACTAAAAATATGAAAACATACATAAGGCGCCAACAGCACAAAATATTTTAAACACCAAGACATAAAACAAAAAGAACCACCACAGAAGTATCGACTTGGAACGAACAGTAACACAAAGTTACTGGCGGGTTCAAATCGATTTTACATGGCCATAACCTCACCCTCAGCTTCTGCAGTGGTTCATAACATTTAGTTAGTTCTTCGGTCCTCGTGGTGAATCTCTAACTAGTAAATGAATCATCAAGAACAAACAAATAAATCATGATAAACATCCTGATGAATCAAAAACCAGGACTCACAGATTGAGTAAGCTGCCCGACGATGGAGATCCCTGGGCGCCGAATAACTTACTAACTCCGGAGCAAAAGAAACACATCAGTTGGACCCCGGTGGGCCAAGCAACAGACAAGAAGCTCCGGCCCCAACCAACTAAAATGAATAGCTTTAAGTCGGGGCCATCATAGAGTCTGACGCCCGACCCACCACAATCTTCAGCGAATGCTCTTCAGAATTGGCTTACATTTGATTTATGGTAATAGAATAATGTCAGACGTATTTCGTAATAATTCAGCATTGAGACAATATACCACAGTTTACGAGTCCAAGCAGATTGTTTTGTAGAATTCTGCATACAATATTTATACACAACACTTCTTATGGCGGCAACAGGCCACGTTCAGTTAGTCTGCCTGAATAAATATATATAAGTAGTTCACTAGTATAAGCCCGGTGTCCCTTTTGTGGCACATAGGCAAACAGTATAGCCCCAGATGTGACGTCGCAGAACGCGGCGTCCCATCTGTGTCTATTCTGTTTGCACAGTGAAATTTCATAGACAAATGAGATAAAAAATAAAAATCACCCTGATGTCCTAAAATTGAAAGTGGACTCACCCAATTGATAACGATGGGAGAATCCATTCGTCAAACTTTAATCTTTGTCATCCTAACATGTGTAGGACACTAAAGAGAAGTGTAAATATTCTTGTGCTAGTCGTCTTTATGTTTTCGTGGGCCTCCATTTATATATCTATTTCTAAACATTTATATCTAATAAAATCAAAACTGAGATCCTCTAGGAGCAGTGAACATATTATGAGAAAAGGGGTGGGCCACACCGCGGTTTCGGCTACTTAAGCCTCTTCAGATACCCTATAAATTTTACAACATGTAGCCAAAGACAATAACTGTAATTTTGCATCGATTTTAATTTTTTATTTAAAGTTTTGAAGTAGTACTGGACATGCAAACTGTACATTTACCCAATCATTCGAGTTTGTTAGCGCAAAATTGTTATTTAAAATAGCACGGATTGCTCAGCCGAGTGGATGATAGATGTTTCCAAGCGATCGATCAGCAATGTCTAAGAAAATAGTTGCCTGATGAAAGATTTACTCAGGTATATCTGTGAAAATCATCTTTTCAATTCCATTGTTATTAGCGATTACATCTCTGAGTACATCAACTGGGTGTCGACTTAATGGTTAATTTGATTCCACTGAAAACCAGCAAAATTTGCTGTCATGATCACATTGGCAAGAAAATGTAAAAAATATGTAATGGTCAGGACATAATACAATCAGTTACTAACACACAGAGAACATATCGTAAGCCGCAGCAAGCTATTACCCACTATGTGGCCACTCAATTACTCGGACATAGCTAAATATAAGACAGCGTATATAAATGGTGCAAACAGCGCAAAAAGTCAAATACAAAACAAAACATAGGACCTTGACAGAAGTGCCACCTTGGAACGGTCAGTAATATAAAATGACAAATCGTATTTTGTTCCTGATTATTATCTAACTGATTGAAAAGAACAATCAAGAGATGTTTCACTTAATTGTACCATAACCATATGCAGTTATTGTAAAAATAAAGGACATCAACGTTAAAAATAATATATTAAGTGCGTCAAGAATACCAATGGTTCTCATACGACATATACCAGGAAAACACAATATCAATGCAGACAAATTGTCATGAAATTCAGCTTTGTAAATGCGTTGGTTTAGATCCATAGTTGACTTTATAATCTGGAATGCAGAAAACGTGATGTAGTTTAAAGGAAACAGCAACAACATGGAATGTGACTATATATTCAAAATAAATAACGATTCGCATTATCTAGTCTGATGAGTTGCTGTATCAGCGACTTGCGCTATAATTATATTGATGGTGGATATATGTTTAATAAGCATTGGTACTGCTTTGCGGTACAAGCCGGATTTTTAAAGCGACGCAGTAGAGTACAGGCCTAGCACGCAAGAGGCTCTGGTTTGATCCTCAGTCAGGTCGAAATGTAATTGGCATTGTTTTCACTTGTAACATTTGGCGCCCAACGTAAAATGACCCATCCGATGACTAGGACCACATCCGTGTGGAAGATACGTGGAATATTTAATAGAGATTCTAAATCTAAAACCGAGGGGGATATGTAACAGTGCTATGCAAAATATACTCTTGGAACCCTAAATTGGTTTTTATAGCCACGCGGTAGAATGTAGGCCTACACATAGCATGCAAGAGATCCTTCACGGGCAAAAGGTGATAAAAGTTTTTCACCTGTTACAGAATCAATGAAAATTTATCCTGCACTTTCGTCCTTTTACAACAACTGAACTGAAGTATATACGAAACAAGAATTTTGAAGATTTCAAATACTAAATAAAGTGTGCGATACTGTCCTGTCACAACAAATCTTGTGTTATGTGTATGCTTACATGTGTGGTATAAGTAATTCGGGGTTGTCGTATATAGTATGATATACCAAAATCATCCGTATGCTTGTTGGTGTAAAATTATGATCTAAAGTAGCAATGCTTGCTCAGCCGAGTAGATGATAGACGTTTCCAAGCGACCGATCTGCACTGTCTAAGATAATAGTTACCTGATGAAAGAAAAATCATTTCTTCAAATATCATAACTGGCCATATTTTCTCGTGATTGTAGTAATTCGTCGAAAATAGTGTAAACACCTCCACAAAGGACCGGGCGGGGCCGTGGGGCTTTGATATCAAACGTTAGTTGCACTTTTCGGCTACTTCCATGGCGCTGCTAATATGACAACAGTAAAAGCTAAATAATATTGAGATAGCTTGCTCGACACCTATCTTGAGTGTACAAAGATGACCCTTAGAGTGAGGTGGCTCATATAATGGAGGGAGATAACCGCTTTTGTAGCTATTCGCTGTTTGGAACAATAAATAATATTCATCACAGCTGGAAGCCAACGAAAGCGGTCGTTTATGACGATTGCAGAAATGACATGCGGATAATTAGTGTTATACTCATTCGATGTTAATAACTGTCTAATTTCTTACAGATGGCTCGGGCTTTAGACACTGTGTTGACCCCAACTTTAAGGTACACATTTTGGCTACTTGGGTCCGGACCTTCCCGTCAGTTTGCCAATACATGTATGTTTTATAATATTTTTGCGCCATAACCTACATCTCGAATAAATGGTCATTTTTTATTATTCTAAGCAGCACTTGACTTTCAGTAACTTGTCCACCAACTTTTAGGATACATGCTTATTTTCTATATTTCCGTGAAAAGTGTTTAATGGTGTTTTCAAACTACTTAATAAATTCGTTTGAAAAAAAAGAGAAAAAAGTGGAGCGCCTCAATATCTAGAAAACCTACGAGCAATGAAAATCAATCGAACTTACTTTCCAACAAGGGAAGTCAGACCTATCTGTCACATTTCATCAGCTGAACGAGAACATGCACTAGAGGATAATTAAATGAGAATAAGACGGAAATTGAAACAAATTCTGGCAAATGAGTTCATTCGATCTATATAATTTGACTTGAAGAGAACGAATAAGACAGTTTGGTTACATCATCTGGCTGCTGTCCTTAGTTTGGAATACTAAGACTGATCTATCCAATTTGAGAAATAGAAGACACTTTTAAGTGAGGGCCTTTCGGAACCTGAATTTTATGGTGACTTGGTTTACAAATTAAAGAAACTTAAAGGAATAAATGATTTTTCTCTTCAGTTCGGAAAAATCATAACACGTTACAGACGTATAGGTTATAACTTGAATGTTATGCGACAGTCTGCATGCTTAGTTTTTAACCCAATCATGGTTGATAACTATGCTGCCTTCTTTAATTGCACGCCGGTGGGTCGGGCGTCAGACTCTATGATGGCCCCGACTTAAAGCTATTCATTTTAGTTGGTTGGGGCCGGAGCTTCTTGTCTGTTGCTTGGCCCACCGGGGTCCAACTGGTGTTTTTCTTTTGCTCCGGAGTTAGTAGGTTATTCGGCGCCCAGGGATCTCCATCGTCGGGCAGCTTACTCAATCTGTGAGTCCTGGTTTTTGATTCATCAGGATGTTTATCATGATTTATTTGTTTGTTCTTGATGATTCATTGACTAGTTAGAGATTCACCACGAGGACCGAAGAACTAACTAAATGTTGTGAACCACTGCAGAAGCTGAGGGTGAGGTTAGGTACCTGTAAAACCGGTTTAAGCCCGCCAGTAACTTTGTGTTACTGATCGTTCCAAGTCGATACTTCTGTAGTGGTTCTTTTTGTTTTATGTCTTGGTGTTTAAAATTTTGACCCTTAAAAATCACTTGAATAGTTGATTCAAAGCATTTTAAGTATCTTTTAATGGATGGAACCACAATGCCAAAACATTAAATTTTCAAGCATCAATTTTAAGGAGGAACATGATAAAGCCAGCCACTGAAAAGCTTTCAAATTTTACAAGAAAAAATTAAGGGCCCTGAAACCCCAATTAAATTAGTATACAAAAAATAAGGGCCATGAAAAGCTTTCAATTTTTACAAGAAAAAAATTAAGGGCCCTGAAACCACAATTAAAAAAGTATACAAAAAAAAGCTTTCAAATTTTACAAGAAAACAATAAGGGCCCTGAAATTACAACTAAAATAGTGTACAAAAAATAAGGGCCATGAAAAACTTTCAAATTTTACTATGCAAGGTTTCACACTCATGGCTATCACTGATGCAGAGAAAACCAAACTTCGACGTAACTTCGACGTAAAAATTAACAAAGTCAATGGACCGTGAAATATAGGCCAAGGGCACTGGGCCAAGGTGCATGCTTGCGTGCTTGAAGGGTATGTCAAGGACAATTACTATGCAAGGTTTCACAGTCACAGCTATCACTAATGCAGAGAAAACAAAAACTTCGATGTAAATGTCATATTTCGACGTAAATGTTGACGGACGGACGAACGAACGAACGAACGGACGAACGTACGGACGGACGGAAATTTGGACTCCTATATCGCACCCTGCTATAAGCAGGTGCGATAAAAAAAATCAAGCGCGTTTGAAATTCGATATTTTGATCAAATGTTTTGAAAAGTATGTTACTTTTTGCGACAATATAATGTTAGTTTACATACATGTGGCTCTCTAAATGCTTACCCGCAGTTAAAATTTCAGTCGTTTTCACCGAACTTCCGCTTCATTGAAAAAGGTTTCTCTTAGTCATACAATACAGGCTAAGGCAAACATTTAGAAGTTGACAGTCCAAAACTTTACTACAGTTTACGGCGTCAATATATTTTTTTGCAATTTGCTGCAACCCCGATTTTAATTTTGGAACATTCTTGAAGTTTTGCCAAATTTCTGGCAAAGTGTAAGGTGCTTTACTTTTCATGGACAGTATTCTGTACAACTGCGTTTTAGACAGTGTTATCTATTTGGAAGAGGGTTTGACACATTTCACGTGCAGCCAAGCCCGAAATTTTACTGATGAAACAAATTTCTTATTGAGCCAGAATGGCCACCGTTTTGGGCTACTTATTCATGTTGTTGGCTATGGCAGCCCAAGTTAGTCTGACTGACTTGAAAACTCAATTCTGATTCACGAGAAGCAATCAGAAAATGATTGAATGTCGTTTTAAGAAAAACAGTGACCATAAAAAGGTACAAGTAGGCAAAGATCAGGAAAAGGCGCAATCAGAAAAAGATTCCCACTCCAAAAACCGAGGTGGGAAAAAGCCAAACTAACAATCAGGTACTTATACCATGAAACATACCGTAAGCCGAATGAGCAGCTATTTTCCCAATAGGTGGCCACTCAGTTACCTTAACTTAACTAAAAAGATGAAAACATACATAAGGCGCCAACAGCACAAAATTTCTTTTTAAACACCAAGACATAAAACAAAAAGAACCACCACACAGAAGTATCGAAGAAGTTTTTAAAGGAGTAAAAAGAGTTTTCATCACCACATACTCTTGCGATTTTTTGTTTATGGGTACTCCTGATTGACACAGAAAAACATACGTTTGCGGGTTCGGAAAGTTATGGATTTCAGTCTGCTAGTAGGAGACGTGTCAGTCTTTGATTCCTGAAAATTTGAATTGGTTATCGTTTTGGGCTACTTATTCATGTTGTTGGCTATAGCGGCCCAAGTTAGTCTGAGTGACTCAAAAACTCAATTCTGATTCACGAGAAGCAATCAGAAAATGATTGTCGTTTTAAGAAAAACAGTGACCATAAGAAGTTTTTAAAGGAGTAAAAAAGAGTTTTCATCACCACATACTCTTGCGATTTTTTGTTTATGGGTACTCTTGATTGACACAGAAATACATACGTTTACGGGTTCGGAAAGATATGGGTTTCAGTCTGCTCGTAGGAGACATTTCAGTCTTTGATTTCTGAAAATTTGAATTGGTTATCGTTAAAATTGTTGATATTATAGCCGAAAATATACGTTTTGCGTTTCTTTATGTACTTAGTACAATCTTACTTTGTTATCTTGTCTCGATCTTAAATATGCAATTAACCTTTTACTTAGAAATAATGATGGACCTACTGCAATATTAAAGGGCCATTAAGATACAAACATTTTGCTACATAGACTTATCTTTTTGCTTAGTTCTTAAAGTCAGTAACATTTTTGTCGCATCAACTCCTAGCTATCGCTGTCGCATGGGCAAGTCGTCTTAACCTGTTTATTTAACAGACTGAAAATTTAGAAATGTCATCATTTCATAAAATTAATGTAACCCTTACATTTGCCCTACCTTGCATTGGCGTATATTTTAAATAAGCCAAGACAATTTGTTTTCAAATCATGGTCTTCTTCGAGCTCAAATCTTCAAGCATAGTCGTTGGTCAACCACAATGTAGGCTTTTAGCAATACTATAAAGAGCTAAATTTAGATATGCGATTAGTAAATAGAAACAATGTTTTGCCATGCAAACATTGTCTAATGATAACTTAAGAATTCTACGAATCAGATGATACATGCGCTTCATTTTTAGATATGCTTTGCATTTAATTGTGAAACAAGTGTACATATTTCACCAATTCCAAAAGATATTTTTGACACAATGCTATTTTTCGTTTTTATTCTTCTGTGAATGCCCTGGCTTTAATTCACTTGTAAGTACATGTATAAAGGATGATTCAACCATTATACTTTTTAAGCGACCGCGGTATATTGCAATGCGATTGAATACAAATGCAAAGTCTACCTTTGGGACTTTGAAGTCAATTTCAACAAAACTATTTAGGTTAGCAAACAATCTTCAGCAAATGCTCGTTAGAAATGTCATGCATTTGATCTATGGTAATAGAATAATGTCAGACGTATTTCGTAATAATTCAGCATCGAGACAATATACCAAACTTTACGAGTCCCAGCAGATAATTTTATAGAATACAATATTCATAAAGCACTCTCGTTATGGCGGCAACATGTCTAAGAATTTTCAGCAAGTCAGGCTGGGTTGTGCTACTGCATGTAGCTGCCATTAAAAATCCATTAATTTTCCATTAATTTACCATTAAAATGCTGTCAAATCCAAAAAACCTGTCAATTTATACCTTTAAATCTTGTTTTAATTTTTTTAATGGGCCCTCTGAATTCCCATTAAATATAATATAATTAATGGTGTAAGGCCCTTAAAAGTGCATTAAAACTTTGTAAATAAGAGCTGTTAAAAATTAAGGACCTTGAAAAAACCATGAATTTTTGTATGAACATATTTTAAGGGGATTTTAATGGCAATTAAACTAAGCAATGACCCATTAATCTTCAGCTTACATGATTTTAAGTAGATCATTTTTCCATTAAAAGAAAAATTACAAGCATCTAATGGTCCAAAACTAAAAACTGTACAATTAATGACCCTTAAAAATCACTTGAATAGTTGATTCAAAGCATTTTAAGTATCTTTTAATGGATGGAACCACAATGCCAAAACATTAAATTTTCAAGCATCAATTTTAAGGAGGAACATGATAAAGCCAGCCACTGAAAAGCTTTCAAATTTTACAAGAAAAAATTAAGGGCCCTGAAACCCCAATTAAATTAGTATACAAAAAATAAGGGCCATGAAAAGCTTTCAATTTTTACAAGAAAAAAATTAAGGGCCCTGAAACCACAATTAAAAAAGTATACAAAAAAAAGCTTTCAAATTTTACAAGAAAACAATAAGGGCCCTGAAATTATAACTAAAATAGTGTACAAAAAAATAAGGGCCATGAAAAACTTTCAAATTTTACAAGAAAAAATTAAGGACCCTGAAACCCCAATTAAAATAGTATACAAAAAAATAAGGGCCATGAAAACTAAATTAAAATTTCAGCAGACATGTATGGTTCTAAAAAAGCTGTTAAAATTGTATACAAACAAAATTAAAGGCCCTTATGGCTTCCTGTATTTATTCAATCAAAATGATGATATGATTCAGCATGCATACTACCACATCCATGCTCTTACTGAAGCATACCAACATTCATCAAAAAAAAAAAAAAAAAAAAAAAAAAAAAAAAAAAAAAAAAAAGCCAGAACAGTGAAAATTTAATAAACAATTTTGCAGAAAATAATCCTAAACTATTTACATATGTACACATGAGTCTCACCATGCTCTCTGATATATTATGATAAAGTGTTGTTCAACTATTTTTTTAGCATTTTAAATGTTCCTTTAAAGGATAATGACAAAATGATATAAATAATTTGATTTCCAACATGATTATAAACATGAGATGACTTTATTTACACCTATTTACATTTTAAAAACATGATTATGAAACCACATCCATATGACAACAGTCATCCTTCCCTGTAACTTCCTGTGTTACATGCACAAAACAGATTCTGTCCAGTTGGAATGCTTACTGATACAAGTCTGCATGCTTCCTACATTATTCTTGAACTATCATGCAGTAGTGTCATATTGATTAGACTGCCTTTCAACCATCTTTCATACTGCATATTAATTATTCCTCGGTTAGATGCAACTGTGCTTCCCACCAGCCAGAATAAAATCTGCACCCCACAGTTAGAGACTACCATGTCCCCACTGACCCCCCTGTAAACATTCATGCTCACACTCCCTTTCATACACTTTCATACTGCATATTTTATTCCTCGGTTAGATGCAACTGTGCTTCCCACCGGCCAGAATAAAATCTGCACCCCACAGCTAGAGACTACCATGTCCCCACTGTCCCCCCAAAACTCATTTACACTGCACAACATGCACAGGCCAATGCTGCTGTACATGTATCAAGTTCATACTATCTCTCTATCCACAATATCATATCCAATGCCATCACATTACATCAGTAATATGGTAGGCCATCCTACCAAATCTCTATGACCTTTAACCACGGGGCTTCTTAAAATTCCGCTTTACCATATGAAGCATTTATTTCGACATTTGTATCAACTAAGCACACCAACCCTTATATATTACACATATGTCTTCATACTACCTCTATATGGACTGGTAGCCCAAAGTGATTAATGTTTGTTTTTTGTTGTTGTTTTTTAATAGAATCTTTTTGAGGACTTGATGAATTGTATCAGTGCACCAATGGCCTCACACCTAGCCTCTTTGCTCATTGTCACAATGTTTCCAGCCATGAGTCTTAGGTCTATTGCACCACCTAACATACCTTCTCTATTGAGAATGTCCTGCATTGTCTGTTCTAATGTCTGTCTTTCCTCTTTATACAAATCACAATCATACAAATAGTGTTCCACAGTTTCTGGAACTTTACATGATAAACACAACTCTGAAACTTATAGAAGCAGCTTATAAAGGACTGGTGCGCCCAGTCCTGGAATATGGAAAATATCTTTGGGATCCTCATACTAAATGCCTCCAGGAGGAATTGGAGAAGGTACAGAATCGTGCCGCTAGATTTGTAACTTGGGATTATACTTTCGAGGAAGGTAGTATGACTGGCATTCTTGAACAACTCAAATGGGAATCTCTCAAGAAAAGGAGGACGGATAATCGACTTATATTACTATACAAAGGTCTGAAGGGTAAAGACAGAATACCTACAGATGACCTTATCCCAAAGACTAGGCGTTGTAGAAATAGCCATTCCAAGGCATTTCAGCTTCCATCTGCTAGTATAGAGGCCTATAAATGTAGTTTCTTTCCCCAGACTATCAGGGACTGGAATGACCTCCCTGACTCTCTGTTTTCTACTGCTGAAATGTCAGATGATTGTGTGTCCAAAAAAAGGTACAAGTAGGCAAAGATCAGGAAAAGACGCAATCAGAAAAAGATTCCCACTCCAAAAACCGAGGTGGGAAAAAACCAAAGTAACAATCAGGTACATTATACGATAAAACATATCGTAAGCCGAATGAGCAGCTATTTTCCCAATAGGTGGCCACTCAGTTACCTTAACTTAACTAAAATATTAAAACATACATAAGGCGCCAACAGCACAAAAAAAATTAAACACCAAGACATAAAACAAAAAGAACCACTACAGAAGTATCGACTTGGAACGATCAGTAACACAAAGTTACTGGCGGGCTTAAACCGGTTTTACAGGTACCTAACCTCACCCTCAGCTTCAGTAGTGGTTCACTACACTCGTGCGTTCAATGGACTAATTTCTCCCTCATCCGAACCCCCTGGTGAAATAATGTCATTTGGCGTGTCACCAGTAAACTATTCAGATTCAGATTCAGAACTGTTGGATTTATCTTTGTCATGTGTGCTCCCAAAATGGAGTGCCCACAAAGCAACTGATTCAATGCTGAGAAGCTTATTCTGTCTCTCTCACCCTTACACAACCTTTTCCCTACATCTGAAAATGACTCTTGAATCTTGTCCATTTTCTCAGACAAAACAAACTTTAACTTCCAATTGCAAAATCTCACTTTTCTGAAAGATATTACCATGTAACCATTTTGCATTCCAAAAGTCTTAAAAAGTGCCACAAAAAGTTTGAAAATCAGTTAACAAATAAAATATTTTTATGCCAGAAAAATGTCACACAGTGATATTTTATAAAGTTTGAAGCAATAATCTCTTCCCTTTTAAATTGTGATAGATCTGTGATATAGCTGGAAGGTGGTTGCAATTGTTTCTCTTCTGGGGTCGAGTTGACCAGAATTTGGTTTCATGGCCTGTGGGATGAAATGTCCCAAAATCCAATAAAATATAATGGCTTCAAAGTAACTTCCCTTTGTTGTTATGAGAGAATGGATATGATTGGTTGAAATATCCAATATTAACCCAATGGCATGCATTTTAAGATACACTGCACAGACACTTTTTGCGCCAGATAAGAAAAGATCTTTGAAAATAAATCACAATCTTCACTGTAAACTTCTCATAAGTTTCTATAAATTGAAGAAATGGGTTCTATCATACATCAGGTAATTGTTTAGTTAATCTCTATTTTCTGATTGCTGTATTTTCCATGAAATTTATAACTTTAGGTAAAACTGTACATGAGAGCAATCAGCTGTTTTGGTTCAATACTGTTAATTTCATATTTCTGGTGCAAGATTTAAACTCTTTGGCATAGTTACTTGTAAGCAATGAAAATGGAATTTGTTTATAAGTGTCTCAATCTATATAGTTCTGTGTTCTGCACAAATACTTGATATACTGTCTGTGTAATTATAAAGCAAGCAACCAAGTAAGAACAAAGGTCTTGATGCCATTATTTCATATCGGCTTTGTTCATATAAGTTGATACTGTTCTTATCCATTCCATCCATTTGAATAAAATGTTTCACTTCTGTGCATTGTGAAACATGACCGCAATTAAATGTCACAGGCTAAAGTATAAATATATCAAGGAAGTTGCTAACACTTGCTTGCATCCAGATGTTTCTGTCATTTATTTATCTACAGGTGTACTTTGATTTGCCCTCATGGCACAATACTTCCATATGTATATATCTCATTTTAGGACACCCTTTATTCAAGGGGTTAAATAAATCATCGATCATCACACCTCTTGATTTTCTCACATACTGTAAACATGGTAAATTTGTGTTCCTGTAAACATTAGAATTTGACATTATTTATAATATTTATCCTTCACCATATTATTCTGTCAAAATGCAGATTCGGCTTTTTGGACAATGCAGTTTAGGTATTTTGAATCACCGTTCACAGTTCGGCATTTATCACATGACATTTTTTTTCACTTTCTGATTGGCTAGAAGAACAGATATCAGCACTGCGGGACTTGGTAGTCTGTAAGAAGGCCAAATAGCCATATTTTAAATCAAAATTGCAGGTCCGGCATTTTGTCATGAGGCCCACAATATGATACCCATGGTCTGTCGTCTGTCCACCATTTTCGTGGATTGTCTATGAAACCTCTTGGCCAATCAAAGCCAAATGTTGTCAAGAGGTCTAACATGACTGAAAAATTGTTGACTAGGACGTAAAGCAATGAGCAAACCAACTTTGCGGTAACTATTTCGTAACTCATAATACCATATTTGTCATCCAGTACTAATATCCCTCTCCCAGAAACAAAAACATAACACATCTTGTTTATTTTATTTCATTTTTTTTCTTTTTTCAAGTTAATACATGTGCACAGAAAATTCAAATACAGAAAATACATGCGTCATACATACACATAAGCATTTTATCACAGTTTTTGGGCTTTCAACATGTTCAAGGTCTATTCTGGTCAGTGTCAGAAAGCAAAGTCTATGTATGCTATCATTTGCCTATATACCGTAAAGCAGATTTGAGCTGCACTTAATTATCATGAAAATTGCTCGAGGAAGTTGTTAAAATTTGAAATAACTTGCATAAAGAGCTCCACATACTTTTCAACCTTTGGTTCTTGTCCAAACTCTTAAGTTTACCTCTTTTTTATGTATACTCAAATGATAGCATACACAGTGCCTGTTTAAATATTTGAGAACATGATTTCATGAACACAGTGAACTCTTCTGATTCCAAAATCAATTATGTTCGAATTTTAAATGACAATTTTCAAATTTACTTCAGGGGATTGCATGTTTTAGCCATGCAAATCTGGGACTGCAACAGTATTTCAGCCATTAAAATAAATGTCATACCTGCAAATTCAGGGTTTTTAAAGGCCATTAAAATTAAAACAAATACTTTTATTTAAAGGCCATTAAAATAAGTATGAATTTAAGTACCATTAAATTATTTTATTTTAAAGGCCATTAAAATAAATACCTTTTATTTAAAGGCCATTAAAATAAGTATAAATTTATTTAAATGCCATTAAATTATTTTCTTTTAAAGGCCATTAAAACAAATTCCTTTTATTTAAAGGCCATTAAAATAATTATGAATTTATTTAAGTGCCATTAAATTATGTACCATTAATTTAACATGCTTCTGTTTAAAAGCATTTAAAATTGAATTTAATTTTTCAGGGGTTTATAAGGGCCATTAAAATTTAAGGGCTCTCTTAATCACGCTATACTTTCCCTATGTTTTAAGGGGCAAAAAATTAAGGGCCATTACTTTTAAAGGCCATTATTTTTACTGTGGAAATTTTTAATGGTCATTACAAAAGTGCAAAGCATATTTCAAAGTCTCGTTAAAATGCTTTTAATTTTTAATGGTCATTTCATGGTACTGAAAAAAATGTTGTTTGCTGCTTTAATGGTTTTTTCGATCCTTAAATTTTTGATATTTTAAAGGCCATTACTTTTTCCAGTGCCTTTACAATTAAGGGTTTTTTAAGTATAGCAAATTAAGGGAAAATTAATGGAATTTTAATGCTTCTTTAATGTTTTTTTAATGGGAATTTTTAATGCTTTTTTAATGGTTTTAAGGGGCTTTTAATTACCCTGCATGCAGTGGTGTTGCCAAAATGGTTATTCATTGTAGCTAATCTTAAGCCTCTTAAGCGTGTACGGCTTTGGTGAGAGTTTTTATTTAATTTCTAACTGTGCTGTTCCAGCTCATCTGGCATGGATAAGATTTCGTAACAATAGATAAACATGTATGCATCTTTTTCCATTATTATTTTAAATCTAGATCGATTTATGTATCTATAAAATAATTTAGAAGTCGTCCTCAACATGCCAACTGTGCATTAACCCAATCAGTCAAGCTTGTGAGTGCAAAATTGTTATTTAAACTAGCGTGGGTTGCTCAGCCGAGTAAATGATAGATGTTTCCAAGCGATCGATCGAAAATGTCTAAGAAAATAAGTTACCTCCAGTTGATTAAATGTTTCTCTAGGTGAGATTGTGAAAACTATTTCTTCAAACATCATAATTGAGCATTTTCCTGTGTATACGAGGGTTGGGATTTAAGTTCGTAGACTTTTGCCACTGATTTTCTATTACATCATTTATCCAATATTTGATGCATTATTATAAAGAAACAATGTCTCCTTGTCTCGTTTTTACATTATTTTTCAAGAAATATTGCGCAGTGCACATAAAACTGGTCTTCATAGCAACGTAGGTTTCGCAACCCGGGGCACGTCGTATTTTAAATACTTCTGAAGTTTTATGGCGTTGAAGAACAAACTATTAGTTAACATATTGTATACCAAAAACTTGAGCTAAATCAGTTTGAGGCATTCTAGTATCATGTTGTTAATTCCATATAATTTTTTAAGCATTATGTCGACGACTTATTTTGTTATTGGAGAAAATGTAATGCCAGTCGCGCTTCTTGGGAAAGAAAAATGGCGTTAACAGGCAATGTCGAAACAAGAGCAATGGTCAAATCTTATGTTTGAGAAGCACAAATGCCCACAGATACATTCAAAAATGATAGGGATTTGTAGTACAGTTGTAGAACAGATTTTACAGACATATTTAAATGATTTGAAAATTTTCAGGTGGACGCATTTGAATTTTAATTGATGAGAAAAGCACACACCTTCAATTAATCTACAAATGCTGCGGTCAACATTCTTAATTAAAGCAAAATTATGTATGATACACATAAAATTTGTTATATCTGGTGAATGTAGTATTTCGACAATAATAACTAACTAACCCCTGAAGGAAATATTGCAAATTAGTAAAGGTATGATGTGTTGTATGGTTCCAACCAAGGCATTTTATTGCTGACATTTATTGAAATTTGACGTAGTTTTGACGTCAAAATTTTCATGACGTGCCCCGGGTGATGACAGGCCATTGTGTTTAATTCATTGTTGTGTTGAAACTATTATGAGTAGAGCTATGCTTAATAGCTTATATGATAGGTAAAAGAATATGTTTTCAGATGATATCATTTTTATTTCTGTGTGACAAACATCTGAACTTTTATAAAGAAAGTCTACGAACTTAAATCCCAACCCACGTATAGTTCTTTGTCGACAATATACTCCTCCAACTTGGACGTGCATTCGTGTGGAGCTTCTTACATTATTAGATTACCTCTTTGGCACTCAAAAAGTGAGAACAGTGAATGCGAAAATATTGTGAATAGCTTGCTCAACGCCAAAGATGTCATTTAGTGTGTTGGCTCATGCACCAATGATAACCGTTTAAGTAGCTTGCTGTTTGGAACAATAAATAATATTCATCACAGCTGGAAGCCGACGAGATGGTTCGTTTATGACGAAAGCAGAAATGGCGGATCGCCTATTACTTTAATGAGATATGATACTTTGCATGCGAAACACCACAGATACCAAAGCCCCCTTTTTGGATTTACATCTTTCTATTGCAAATGGATTTGTTTCTTCTAAGATTGATGATAAACGCGATGACTTTGATTTTGATATAGTAAATTTTCCGTTTTTGGATGGTGACGTTCCTCGCCGTGCTTCGTATGGTGTATACGTTTCCAAACTTATTAGGTTTGCTAGTGTCTTCAATCATGAAGCGGACTTCAAGGCGCGAAATAAATGTTTAACAGCCAAAATTCTCCAGCAGGGCTATCGGTATCATAAACTTCGAAAAACTTTTTTTCTAAATTTTATCGTAGACACTATGAGTTGATTTCCAAATTTAATGTTGGTCTAAAGACGCTTTTACGTGAGGGCCTATCGGAACAAGAATTTCATGGTGACTTGAAGTTTACAAATTTAAGAAACTTATAGAAAGGAATGATTTTTCTTTTCAATTCAGAAAAATCATATCACGTTACAGACAAATAGGTTATATTTTGAATGTTATGCAACAGTCTGCATGCTTAGTTTTTAATCCAATCATTGTTGATAA
Organism: Rugalucina vietnamica; assembly: GCA_964017185.1. Lineage (NCBI taxonomy): Eukaryota > Metazoa > Mollusca > Bivalvia > Lucinida > Lucinidae > Rugalucina > Rugalucina vietnamica. The sequence goes on from OZ024872.1 coordinate 59,215,873, forward strand.
CTTTGCTGCCTTCTTTAATTGCACGCCGGTGGGTCGGGCGTCAGACTCTATGATGGCCCTGACATAAATCTACTCATGTTAGTTGGTTGGGGCTGGAGCTTTTTGTCTGTTGCTTGGCCCACCGGGATTCAACTGGCGTTTTTTTCTTTTGCTCCGGGCTTCACTAAGTTATTTAGCGCCCAGGGATCTCCATCGTCGGGCAGCTTACTGAATCTGTTGAGTTCTCGTTTTTTATTCATCAAGGTGATCATGATTTATTCGTTTGTCCTTGATGATTCATTGACTAGTTAGAGATTCACCACGAGGACCGGACAACCTACTAAATGTTGTGAAACACTGCAGAAGATGAGGGTGAGGTACATGTATGGGCCCTGTAAAACCGGTTTAAGTCCCCCAGTAATATTATATTACTGATCGTTCCAAGGCGATACTTCTGTTGTGGTTCTTAATGTTTTGTGTTTTGGAGTGTTTGAGCCTTATGTACGTTTTCATATTTTAGTTCAGTTCGGGTAACTGAGTGGCCGCCTATTGGGGAATAGCTGCTCACTCGGCTTACTATATGTTTCCTTGTATGAGTACCTTAGTGTCTTTTTATTTTTTTTCCACCCCTCGGTTTATGGAGTGGGAATTTCTGTCTGATTGCACCGTTTCCTGATCATTGTCTACTTGTACCTTTTTACCCAATCACGGTTGAAAAACCTAATTTCGTAGATGTGTCAGATGTTAAAGACTGTTTTGACCCTGACATACATGTATAGCTATGTATTTTAGTTCATTGGGTACAAGTAGGCAAAGATCAGGAAAAGGCGCAATCAGAAAAAGATTCCTACTCCAAAAACCGAGGTGGGAAAAAACCAAACTAACAATCAGGTACTTCTACCATGAAAACATACCGTAAGCCGAATGAGCAGCTGTTTTCCGAATAGGTGGCCACTCGGTTACCTAAACTTAACTAAAAATATGAAAACATACATAAGGCGCCAACAGCACAAACATTTTAAACACCAAGACATAAAACAAAAAGAACCACCACAGAAGTATCGCCTTGGAACGATCAGTAACACAAAGTTGCTGGCGGGCTTAAACCGGTTTTACATGGCCATAACCTCTCCCTCAGCTTCTGCAGTGGGTCCTGCATTTCGTCAACCTATAAAGAAATCGCTTTTGGTGTATTTATACAACGTTGGATAAATACAAAGTATGGAGACAGTAAAATTAGAGACTCATTTTACCGTTGATTCTGGGAAAACATTGTGAAGTTCGGACGGTTAGATTAGAAATAATCCAGCCAAGCGTTTTAACGATATACTAACTTATAATTATCTAAACCTCTGCGTATGGGATTAAACTTGCTGGAACACTGTGCACGTGCGCACCCTGTTATTAACGGTGGACTTAGCAATAGGGGTTCAACTCGAATTTTCTATGGGTCAATAGTAGTAAAGGTTTGACATATACCAAGGCTTAGACTTATACTGGAACCATGTTTAATGTCCATATTCAGTAACAAAAACTAAAAGTAAGCAATGAGCAGGAAATGACACACTCGGAACAAATTAACTGTTTTTTATAACGAACAATGTCGTTTCTCTCCTACGCAATCTACGAAACCCTTCTTTTTCAAAATTATATAATATCTCGTAACGTTTGCACCTCTGTATGTTACTAAAATGTTACATCAATACTATGTTTCTTTCTTCTGAAATCTTATGCTTGTATAGATTCAAGTAAAATACTTTATACGCCTAATAAGATATTATAATGATAAGAATTGACATACAGGAATCCAACTGAGACAACGATAAGTATAAAATTTCAGCAATTGGTATTACAGAACTTAAAGCTGATCATTGAATCTGTTCATTGAGTCCGTTTTCGCGTTCAGAAGCAACAATGATCGCTTTAAAGGTTGAACTGTTATCTGATTGGATTTGTCCGAATTCCAGAAAAATCAGATATTTGCTAAAATCGATAAATGAATGAAGTTCCCAAAAGTAGTGTTCAGTGTGAATGTCGTTAAAGCTTGGTTTAATATTTTCGTTTAGGAAGGGCATCTAAATTTTTGCTTCGTAGCATTAATTATACTATATTTTACATAACTTCCTCTATTTTTTGCGATGATTGTTCTATTTTTGTATACGCATGACTCCGTGTTGGTCAGTTATGAAAGCTTTGACCATGCCGTGACCTTGCTTACCGGACAAGACATTTTCTTCCACCCCAACAAATTTGTCAAAAATACTAATCGTAGATATTTGATGCCATAACTAAGAAACGAAATTATGACTTCAAACCAAGTGGCATATAAGCGCTTATATGCCACTTGCTTCAAACTCAATACATTTTACCTTACTGGATGGTTTTACTGTGGAAAATGTCATAGCCTTACGGTAGTGATCCGTAGTCATAACCGTGTTTTACATCTTGTTATATATGCAAGTTGCGTGAAATTGAGCATTTTGACAATGTTTTATTGTATCAACCAATGAGAATATTCTTTTTCTATGCATATATTAAGCTATAGTGTTATTCAAACTTTAAAATGTAAACAAAACTATTACACTGGCCAGGCAAACCGGGTGCGGCAAACACGTCATGGTCACAGCTTTCACACCTGACCGTTAATTCTTCCGAAATCTCGATATAAGATCATCGAGTGACCGAGCTATTTATATTTATTAATTTCCATTTCTTATAGATGAAACATTGATAACAAGCATAAGAATTTGCTTTTTTTTAATCATTAACAGGAGAAAATGCAATGCACTTTTCAGAATATACTCCAGTATTTGAATAATTTGAGAAAAAAGAAGAAGAAGAAGAAGAAGAAGAAGAAAAAGAAAGAAAAAAAAAAAAAAAAAAAAAAAAAAAAAAAAAAAAAAAAAAAAACACCACCATAATATTTTTGTCGATATTTATTTTCAAATAATTAAAATGAACATCTTTTATTTATTCTACACCAGAAGGATTGGCATTAGTTTAAGGAGTACTAATAATGCCTGGGTGGACGTAAGCGCTCTATGGAACGTTTAAGTCGCTTTTGTTTCTCAGGATGTTTATGAGGAAACTATGGTGCGATGTTTGAGGGGAATGAGCATTAGCCATTGTGTTTAAGATGTACCGTCATCACCGTTTCTTCAACTAGTCGTTGTAAAGTACATGTAGATACGAGCGCTATAAAATTAATTTATTTTGATTAAACACAATTTTTACGTAAAAGTAAAGATAAAAAGTTATCGCATTGATTAATCTTTTAAAGAAAAGGGATTTTTTTCTAGTTAGAACGCGATACTTCAAATGATCAAATGTGATAGAGTTAATTAATTTGAAAGCTATTTCATTGAAGTCCTCTGATTTCATCTCGGATTAGATGGATCCGAAGACAATAAACGCTAAATGAATTAAAGGCGGGTGTTTGGCACGAGAATTGAAACAAAGACCATAAAATTAAACGTTCAGAAAAAAGCTGAATTTTTAAAATTGATGATATCGAATGTTGACTCCGAAAAGGACCATGAACATACTATGTAGTTATTGAAATCGTATATTAAGCAACGGCGGGTCGATCCTCACTTGATGTCAGTCTTGTGTATGATCACTGTTACTTAGTTGAGAATCAAAACAAAACGTCCCTTCTTTTCTTATAGACTATTACTCGGGTCTCCAGGATTAAAACATCAATAACAACCGAAAAGGCCCATATCTTTATTTTACATTCGGACACGCCTGTCTAGAAAGAAAGATTAACAATAGAGCACGCTGCAAGACTTTGTGTAGTTTTCCACATGCTCACTCGGCTTACAATATAGACCATGCTATCTCCTGCTTCCAAAGGAACAAACCTTTAAACAGCAGTCACACATTAGCGTATAAGTGAAACGCGCGCCGGGCGTGTTGAAAAAGTACAAATTTCCACATACGCCAGACGTACGTCGGAGACACGTCCAAGGCGCGTTAAGTGCGCGCTGGGTACGCTTGGTGTACGTCCGGCGCGCGTCGCTAAAAGTCAGCGCGCGTTTTGTGTGCGTTTGTACTAAATAAAATTTTAAACATGCTTAAAAATTTTCTAGAAGTTGGGCGTGTGTCGGGCGTGACCTACACGCTACAAGTACGTTCCACGCGCGTTATAGGCACGTTGAATACGTTTCGAACACGCCCAGTACACGCCGGGCACACGTTTCAAGCACGTCGTATACGCTACGTGCGCGATTCGATTTTAACCGGATGCTGGTTTGGGCGAGTGTGGAACGTGCCTGTAACGTGTGCCAAACGTGCTTGGAGCGCGCATGAAACGCATACAGCGCGTCAGTAGCGCGTGCCTAGCGTGTCTGGGACGTACGACAAACGTACTCCAAAACTTTAAGATTTTTTATACGTCCGGCACACGCCTCAGTCACGCGCTAATGTGTGACTGCAAAAGCGAGTTAAAGGAACAAATTAATTTTATACGTCCAAAATCTTCAGCGTGTTGAGATTTTTCATACGCCCGTTGCGCGTTTGGGCTATACGCCGCTACTGTGTGACTTTACATTTTATTCAAATGCTTTTGAAGTTTATTTTGAATCAAAATGATGTTTGGTGGAAATTTGTAGTCAACGCTGACCACTGGCATGAAATACCACTAGAATTATAGATATTTGTACTGATCGTTCCAATGCAATTCTTTCTGTTGTGGTTCTAATTGTTTTATGTTTGGAGTTGACTTTTGTGCTGTTTGCACCTTATGTACGTTTCATATATTTTGTTCAGTTCGGGTAAGTAAGTAGCCACATAGTGGGAAAGAGCTACTTACTCGAGTTACAATACGTTCTCTTTGTATTAGCACCTGATTATCTATTTAGTTTTTTTCGACCTCGGTTTTTGGAGTGGTAATTTCTTTCTGGATGTCATTTCCTACTCATTGCTTACTTTTACTTTTTATTATGACGTCATAAGACGCATCTGAACTAGGTTTGTATCAAAGTCCTTACTATATGTCGATCTATACAGACATGAGACTCTATGGTGGTAAGGATACGCATAGCCTGCACTGGTAAAAGTACATTGTTATTGTTGATCTGTTATTTCATGATTAATAGATGAGGGTTATTTATTTGATTGATTTTTATGCCTAAGGCCACCATGGAACCCTGATATGGAATGGCATTATCTTAAAATACTGTACATTTACGAGCAACAGGAGAAAACATTATAACTCTAACGCTATAATCGGGTAAACATTTAACTGCGTAAACATACGTAATGATTTATTGCGCCATTACATTATAGGTTCTGAACATTCTACGAATTTGTATAATTGTTTGTTTGAATTGATGCTGAACGTCCCAATTAACAGCTAAGATCATGTCGGAACGTTGCCTCCGTTGTATGGGACTTTTACCCAATATGAGGATGTCATGACATCCAACAAATGTTTGAAATATAACCACCTAAGTAAGCCACAAAGGCTTATACATCTATGTATGTATGTATGTATGTATGTATGTATGTATGTATGTATGTATGTATGTATGTATGTATGTATGTATGTATGTATGTATGTATGTATGTATCAATCATTTTTCCTGGGCAGGCTCAGACCTGAGCGGTTAACCAGTAATCAGATGGTCAGTCGATAGCGTATTTAAGCTTTGTCTGGAGACACAAGCAGCCCGTTTTTATATTTCTTTATGTCCCAATTAGCGGGGATGCGAGATCGTCGCGTGTGCATTAGTGTGACAATTCAAAGTTAAATGTAAAAGTAGGCAATGCTCAGGAAATGACGCAATCAGAAAGAAATTCCCACTCCAAAAACCGAGGTTGGAAAAAATAAATTAAATTAACAATTAGATACTTATACTAAGAAAACATATTTCTCAATACGAGGTCACTCAGTTACCCAAACTTAACTAAAATATGAATACGCACATAAGGCGCAAACAGCACACAAAATCAACCATCATGAAAACAGGTCCATGCCATGAATACCTGATTATACCCCCCGCCAAAACGAAGTTTTAAGGGGGGGGGTATACTGTTTTCACGTTGTCCGTCCGTCCGTCTGTTTAAATATCAAACTTACAAAATATAAAATAGCTGCTATCTTTGAGTTTTTGACCATATAGTTTTAATATATTAAATTCACTCAAAAAGTTCACACTATCATAATGTTATAATATTTTCCATAAGCATGACTCTCAAACTTCACCAAAATTAACCCCACCTCTTTGAAGTAGTATTTAAGAATTCGTATTTCTTTCATTCATTTCCAACATGTTTAAAAATAAAAGAAAGAAATATAAAAATATTCAGCAATCTCTTTAATTGCATTCAAATTTAACTTTTATACAGCAAAACTGGGGTATGCAGGGGTATTCCTATTTTTTCTTATTTTTGCAAAAATAAGAAAAATATCAACATTTTTCAGCTGAAAATTGTCAATTTTTAAAGCTAAAAAAATCTTATTGCACGGGCAAGTTTTCGTAATGACATCAAAACATAAAACAATAAGAACCATCACAGAAGTATCGCTTTGGAACGATCAGTAAAACAAATTTACTGGCGGGCCTAAACTAGTTTCACATGGCAATAACCACACCCTCAACTTCTGCAGTGGTTCAAAATATTTAGTTAGTTGTTAGGTCCTCGTGGTGAAAAGAGATATGAATATGTAAAGTGACTGCAAGCAATCCCTGAGGATTGGAAAAATAAGAGCATTAAATGGGTGTACGGGGAGACTTTTAGTGCCGCCACATGGCACAAACATAAACATTAAAACTGAGATCCTTTAAGAGCAGTGAAGACATTAATGCGAAAGGGGATGGGCCATACCGCGGTTTCGACTTCTAAAGTCTCGTCAGTGACCCTTTATATTTGGCAACATGGAGCCAAAGAGAATACTGAAATTTTGCAACTTTCAACAGGGTAGTCGATACAAAGACTAGTATTATCTAAAAGAAGTCTGATATTTAAAGATAAAAGTAGGCAATGATCAGGAAATGGCGCAATCACAAAGAAGTTCCCACTCCAAAAACCTAAGTGAAAAAAAAAAAAAAATTAAAGTAACAATTAAATACTTATACTAAGAAAACATATTTCTCAATACGAGGTCACTCAGTTACCCAAACTTAACTAAACATGAAAACGCACATAAGGCGCAAACAGCACACAAAATCAACATCAAAACATAAAAAATAAGAACCACCACAGAAGTATCGCCTTGGAACGATCATTAAAACAAAATAACTGGCGGGCCTAAACTAGTTTCACCTCACCCTCAGCTTCTGCAGTGGTTCAAAACATTTAGTAAGTTGTAAGGTCCTCGTGGTGAAAAAAATATATTAAAATGCAAACTGACTGCAAGCAATCCCGGAGGATTGGGGAAAATAAGAGCATTAAATGGATGCACGGGTAGACTTTTTAGGGCCGCCACATGGCACAACCACAAGAACTCTGATATTTCGCAGTGGTTCAAAACATTTATTTAGTAGTTAGGTCCTCGTGGTGAAAAAAGATATGAAAATGCAAACCGACTGCAAGCAATCCCTGAGGATTGGGAAAAATAAGAGCATTAAATGGATGTATGGGTAGACTTTTTAGAGCCGCCACATGGCACAACCATAAGAACTCTGATATTTAAAGATAAAAGTAGGCAATGATCAGGAAATGGCGCAATCACAACGAAATTTTCACTCCAAAAACCTTGGTGGGAAAACTAAATCAACAATTAGGTACTTATACTAACAAAACATAAGTGTAAAGTGTGTTTTCTAAAACTAAATTAACAATTAAATACTTCTACTAAGAAAACATATAGGTAACAAGAAAAACTATAACATGTGCTACATGTTATATACGGCCTTGTTTCATTTTAGTTTATGCTAATATTGAGTGGCCGATCAAACATGCCTTTTCATGCATTTACGTTTGATGAAGTGGATTGTACTCGAAGCCGCCATGCTTCTCGATATACTCTCGACATAATCTCGACATGTTGTAGCAATGTAACATTTGTAACAAAACATATGAAACATAATGTAACGTATGTGACATAATACGACATATATAACATTGTACTACATAACATAATATGCACGCCATGCAACATATATGTAGGACTCACAACTAGGGTGGGCCCCACAACTAGGCCGATTCCCACAACTGGGCCGATTCCACAAATGGGCCGAAAAATCTGACGTCATCCCACAAACAGGCCGATTTTTTCTGACGTCACGTTACACCAAACAAAGTTTACGTCGCCGCAAGTGCATTATAGCAACACCAACACCAACGGAGGTCTACAGGAGCTGTGTTCCGTGAACATTCACCAGCATTTCAACCTAATATAGGCCTGTTTGTACGTTTATAATGCTTCGCAGTATTTACGCGTTCATCATACAATAAATTCGACTTTGGGCTTTGAATGTTTAACACCGTAAATGAGCCGAAACTATTCAAATGTATGCTAGATTCAGTGAGCATAAATTGAGAAGCTCATTTATGAATCACTTGCTCCACTAGCGACGATAATTCGCACAATTTTCGATTGTTGGAATTTGTCTTTGAGGGATTTTTAAAATATGTCCCTACACATGCTTCTCCGAAATTACATTAGATTCGTCCATTTTTAAGTCTAACTATTTAATTAGTTGTAATGTTTGAAGAATTGTGGAAAATATTCACCCTCACCGCACATGCAACTGGAATGCGTCGGTATGTGGTAACGTACCCAGGGTATGGTTGCATTTCGATTGTATCTTCGTCGTATTGACGCGGAGTAACGTAACGCTAATATTGTAATCGGCCCATTTGTGAGAATGACGTTACAAAGTCGGCGTAGCTGTGGGGAAAATCGGCCCGTTTGTGGGAATAGGTGACGTAATCGGCCTAGTTGTGGGAATCGGCCCAGTTGTGGGAATCAGCCTATTTGGGGGAACCGGCCTAGTTGTGAGTCTTATATATATATATATGTACGTATGTTACGTACATTACAAACGTAACATATAACGTATTATATGTAATATATGCAACATTACAAAACATATGTAACATAGCATGTTATAAAGTTAATCATATGTTACATACTGTAAAAGTTGTAACATAACGCAATGTATGTAACATATTTGTGCGTGTAAGATTTAAAGAGTAAACATACTTTCTGAAGTGTTTGAAGAAAAGACGTCTTTAATATAAGGTTTCCATTGATTTTGAAATGACCTCACGATTTTTACAATTTATTTTCATTATCTATAGTAGTTTTTTTATCGTTGTCGACGAATCGTATGATATATTCTCGACATTGCGCATAGTTAATCAATGTAAATATCATGCAACATATGTTACATATGTGCGTATGTTACATACGTAACATATATAACGTAACATATGTAACATATGCAACATTACGAAACATATATAACATAGCGTGTAACAAAGTTTATCATATGTTACATAGTGTAAAATATGTAACATAACGCAGTGTATGTAACATATTTGTGCGTGTAAGATCTTTAGGAGTAAACATAATTTTGCAAAAATAAACATTAGATAGCCCTCCCCCCAAATAAATTAACATAGCTAGCTATTTATGGCATAATGGTGTAAACAATTAATTCAATATTAAAACAATACATGTTTCACTTATATATATGCACTCTCTCATGCTCTCATTCACATATGTGGTGTCGTTGCATCTTAAGAATTTTCATACATTCTGAAATAGCGTAGCTCATCAAAGATACACACAAAACAGACAGTGTTGTTATAGTCAAATCTATGATATCTTGATAAATCTCAGTATTGAATACATTATAAACGGAAGTAAAGTATGTGACATAACGTGTGTGACATAAGTTATGTAATGTATGTAACAATGTATCAAAACGCAACATATGTAACAACATGAATGAATCAGCACCCGTTATGCAACATAGCGTTATGTTTGTAGCAAAACACGTAACATAATGCATCTTATATAACGCATGTACCATAACGTTACAGATGTAAAATAAAATTACATATGTAACATAATATATGCAACATAACATAACGCCACATATGTGAAATAACATGTCACAGAACACAGTGCATGTAACTGAACATAACATAGCATTTAATATGATACATACATAATGTATTTCTTATACCAACGTACAAAAATACAGACACGACTACCTGGAAGAGTCACACTCAACAGTGCCACCAAGCAGTCACAATCAAACGGACTACCAGACAAAGTCACAATCAAAATGACTACAAGGGAGAGCGTTAACGTTGTCAGCAGTTTAAGTGTGTGTTTTATACATTGTATTTTTTCTGTGACAGTGTGTTTACCCTTCATTTTCAATAAGTTTATGTTGAATAGACACAGAACATGTATTGACTCTTTGTACGTATAACTGTTGGTTAATAATTAAAAAAAAAAAAATAATTGATCTGTCGTAAATGCTCATCACAGAAATAAGGCTAAACTGTACTATATGAATTATAAGTTTACGAGTTGGTTATGTGAATATCTAAATGCCCAGTCTGCACATCGAAAATGAAGTTTCTGTATTTACAGTGCCAATTCCACATTAATGTCAGGTTGAGCGCAATAAATAGTAGTGGGCAAGTTAATCGTCAGGACGACAGAAACGCATGCAACACGGACTGTAGAGTTGTTTCATTGTTGTCATAAAAATAACCATAAACTCTTGGGTACAAAAAAAAAAAAAAAAAAAAAAAAAAAAAAAAAAAAAAAAAAGTGGAGACATCGTCGACGATTTCAAATTAAGGTGACGTAAGCTACAGCGCCGAGACATAACCCTATTAGTACCATGACGCATGTAGGTCAGCGGTTAATAGCGGTCAACTTTAATTATCATGTGTTCTAACATTTTCAACAATCAATGACTTTAGAGACATCATTCGATTTGTTATTTTGGATTTGGCCTCTATCAACTGTCACACCATTTCTCAAACACGGAGTAAGGCAACCGTTAAAAAGTGTTAAGAGCTTTTTGTTTGTTCAGTGCATGTCTGTTTATTTAGTAACTCACATGTAACTGTATGAACGTAGCTATATGGAGTACAATAATACACACTTGTGCATTTATTTGATTTGATACCAAACGCAACAGCTATGGTTATGTCGGGACTGGGTCACCATTTCTGAATTACAACAACAAAATGCCCGCAATATACGTGTTTAGGCGTCAAGAAGCTCGTCTTTTTCTTACGACCTTATGGTCAATGAAGATGTAATATTTATTTAATTATAGCTAAAAAGATCCCATTTGCGGATCCATGGGCGATGCCGCATATTTCGGTCAACGTTTGGCGATTCATGATTTATTCATTATTATTTATTTATTTCAACTTTTTTTTTATCAAAATCTTAACCTTAGGACGAAGTGACTCATACTAATTGATGTATTTTACCCTATTTAAGACGACGCACTCAAAATCTTAGTTATGGTGTTCTGGAAGGGTCAAAATGGCATAACGTACAGATGTAACATACGAGGGGGGTTCAAAAAGTTCGAGGAAAAGTGCTGCCAAATTTGTAATTGTCTTCGGAAATTTACGTTCTCTGTGCATTTTGTAAATTAACATATAGTTAACATATGCACAGAATTTGAATAAAATCGGATGAAAATTAGGCATTAAATCACGTGCGTTTCTAAGGTAACAACAGTAAAACCGGCCCAACGTCACAACAACGTCATGCTACACGCATTCATGCCGCTGTTGGCTAGCTCTTAAGCATTTTCGGAATCAACCTAGCATATGGGCGTCTGATTGTCAGTTCTGTGTGTGTAATGCGGTAAATGTGCCGAAACTACAATTCGATATGTTGTGTATTTCACGAATTCTAGTCTTTTCTATCACGACGATCATTTTAGACAGTATGACGTTATTTGACGTTACACTGTGCGAGTCGACATGGACGCATTTCTGGTCGTGTAGAAATCATGCATACTACTTGTTGATTGCCGTTTTCTTAATTTTCTTGTTGCCATATACGCTTTCTGCTCTTAGCAGTGTTTCTTTCATTTATAGTCCTTTCCAAACACACAATTTATCGAATAACGTTGTTCCCTTCGCATTTTAGGCATACCCACTAAACAAAATGGGCGCTTAACGCCAAAATGACGTCACAGACTTATATGACGTAATGTGCTCATCGCAAACATATTGAACTTTGCTCATACAAAGTTTGGTGAAAAAAGCATGGTTAATTATCAAATGCAACCTCATCATTAGACATCGACTTTTTGCAAAAATGAACAAAAGTGGGCCGGTAATCGTGATGTACGGTTTCCATAGCAACCACTGTTAGCATTGTGTTCATGCCAGAGCAGCAAAATTTGCTGTATAAGTACAAATCATGTTGGTCTATATAAATGTATTAGTTTAATTCACCTGATTTACAAAATAAGAATATGATGGCACTTTTCCGCGAACTTTTTGAAACCCCCTCGTAATATTACATATGTAACCTAACATTATATATGCAACATAACATAACGCCGCATATGTGAAATAACATGTCACATACACAGTGCATGTAACTGAACATAACATAGTATTTAATATGATACATACATAATATATTTATTATACCAACGTACAACAATACAGACACGACTACCTGGAAGAGTCACACTCAACAGTGCCACCAAGCAGTCACAATCAAACGGACTACCAGACAAAATCACAATCTATAACGGTGTACCGGCATTCTAGGGGTTAACCTCTATCTTAAAATAGGGGTGAACCTCTAAATATGTGGGTGCACCCCTATATTTGCGGGTGCATGTCTATTTCGAAATAAGCATGGACAGTTCGGTTTACCACTTCGGTCATTTTGACCCTTCCAGTACACCATACTTGGTGATGTATTTTACCCAAATTGCTAGGAAGACAATCTATTTTTGGAATATTGGATTTGCCCATTCTATTGACTTACAGGTATAATAAGAAAACAAACTAAATTACATATAGTTCTACATGCTAAATGCTAGATTTTTTTCACAAGTTGTCTTTGAAAAGACATTTTCTCGTGATTGGAGATAATGAACATAAGTAATAAAATAGAAAGCAACGGAAGCATGCGGAAGCATTTGTTTACACCCCTGTGCAGCAAATGGAACAACCCTTCATTGATAATTGGTAGTAAGTGTGCTGGAAAAAGGTACGAGTAGGCAAAGATCAGGAAAAGGCGCAATCAGAAAAAGATTCCCACTCCAAAAACCGAGGTGGGAAAAAACCAAACTAACAATCAGGTACTTTTACCATGAAACATATCGTAAGCCGAATGAGCAGCTATTTTCCCAATAGGTGGCCACTCAGTTACCTTAACTTAACTAAAAATATGAAAACATACATAAGGCGCCAACAGCACAAAAAATTTTTATACACCAAAACACAAAACAAAAAGAACCACCACAGAAGTATCGACTTGGAACGATCAGTAACACAAAGTTACTGGCGGGCTTAAACCGGTTTTACATGGCCATAACCTCACCCTCAGCTTCTGCAGTGGTTCATAACATTTAGTTAGTTATTCGGTCTTCGTGGTGAATCTCTAACTAGTCAATGAATCATCAAGAACAAACAAATAAATCATGATAAACATCCTGATGAATCAAAAACCAGGACTCACAGACTGAGTAAGCTGCCCGACGATGGAGATCCCTGGGCGCCGAATAACCTACTAACTCCGGAGCAAAAGAAAAACACCAGTTGGACCCCGGTGGGCCAAGCAACAGACAAGAAGCTCCAAGAAGTTTGGATTAGTCTATTATAGTGAATAACACGTTTTACAGGTATGTCAAGTGAATAAAATAATTAATCATTCAATTTTTACATTCTAAGTACTAGATTTTGTTCATTATAATTTCAAAATGACCAATTTGGACCTTCCTTGTAAAATTTATTATACACAGTTATGAAACAGAAAGCAGTGAATCATGTTCATTCTTTTCTTTACACCCCGTTTCGATTGAAGGCAATGTTGTGACGGTCTCACATGGACCAGCCCATATTGATTTAATGTCAACCAAAATAATAAAACTAATTGCTTTGACACTATATTCTATGTATCAATGCTTTGATAATAGAATACGTTTCATCCTAATACAATGATTATTAGGATACAGCATGAATAACTCCTGAAATATGATCACTAAATATAAATCCATGAATGAAACTGCTTCATGAAAGGACGCCATTATTAAATTAATGGAACTGCTTCCTGACTTATGACGTATTTCGAAGTTGGTAGTCCAAGGGTGATTCAGGTACTTCTTAACCAAATTTCGAAAAGCAAAAACTCACTGTATAGACAAATTATTACCTTTTAATTTTTACAGAGACCACATAATATCAAAACATCAGCTTTTGAAACTCGTCAAAATTCAATAAATACACGTTTTTGCAATAATTCAGATGTGAGCACACCCACTTCGGAATAGTCCATTTCAAAACTGGTTTTAAGTATAGGCCTATAAAGGTATTAACTCAAGAATAACTAGAAAGAGATTCTTGTTTCAATAATACACTAAGGCCGTAGAAAATTGTTTCCTAGTGTCAGATTTTAACATGAAAATATCTTTCCTATCGGCCTCTATACAAACATTATGAGAGGCAAGGTTTAAACTTATAAGTTTGACATCAGACGCTAAAACGTCAAGACAACCAAATGCCAATCTGGCGCAAACAAATACCATTACATCTGATGACAAAGAGTCCTCGATTATTGGCTTTTAAAATGAAACATCCCATTTCGTTGTGTCATCATTCTTACACGCCTGCTGGTATTTAAACATCATTAGTTTTTAGGACAAGTAAGCGATTTCGAAAGAAAATAAGCATACGGGTACGCCAGCATATCTACATTTACTTTCCTGGCGAAATATGTAGAGGATCTTACACCAGTGGTCATTTCATAATTATGAAATTTATAGCACGAGCATTCGGCGAGATTGATAAATTTCATATGAAATGACCATCATCGTGTTATCATATGACTTTTGAAATAGGATTTTATCGGCTTTGTAGTGATCATATTTTCAATAAAAAAAGTTAAATTGTTTTACGGACGTCGTCAATGACGTTACGTATTTCCTCAAATGCATTAATACACGTGTGGTCATAACACTTTTTGTTACATGACGTTATCCACTGGAAAACAGCGACGTTATATGATAAAAATATGAAACTTTATCGGTTTACTTATGAAATCGTCATGATTATTTTTAAAATTAGTTATCAGATCTGAAGATATCCACCAACGCACATAGGAGAGTGTTGCAGTAGCAATGATTATCAATTCAAATCTCTATCTATCTTAACACAAAATCTTCTGCTAGTATTATGTCATCATAAATGTCATTGTCATTATGTTATACTTGGCAGAAACAATTTGAAAACCACGGATATGACGTGTCATGCTAGAAGATAACTGATTCATGTCGACAGTTATGAGGAATAAAGTTCGCCTTTGATTTGTTGGCAACAAAACTTGTTTCTCTTTTCTGTTTTGGGCCATATATGCACAACCTGAAAGTGCAAAATTTTGAGTTATTTTCAGTTTCATTTAACTTCTGTAAAGCTTTTATAGGGACAGGGAAATGTTCTTCATTATCTGTAAAATATAAAGGTTTTGCGTGTGAATTCCTAATATGTCAACCATTCACATAAATTGCATTTTGTGATGGATGCCGTCATTCGACATAAATATTAATGGTTGATAAACCTTAATAAATGGAAATAATCGTTTTCATTCTGCCTCGTTAGCGTTAATTATCCATGGACTATCTCAATTCCATTTTTATATCAAGAGTCAACGAGCTTCAATTCCATTTGAGGTTTTCATTGCAAATGCATTAATGCATGAACAGTCCCCGAGGAATGCATTTCCTCTAGTATTTTATCCAATCAATTTAACTCGCACAATGCATGCATGTCTGCACCAAATAGCATCGTCTGCAAAGACCGGCTTGAATATCAAAGAGTATTATATGAACAGTCTTAGAAACAATTTAAAAAATAAGATAATGTACATCTTTGAATATATAATCTTTTGAATTTGTATTACATGTTTATACATATATTGCAATAAACATGGCTCAGAATTTACTCAGACTATTTTTGAATGCATGCATGCAATGTAATAGGTCTTCAAATTACAAACTCACACAGAATCAATGAGTATTTGGACACCGAACAATAAGGTCTAAAGACATAATGTAGCTTAGATTTTGCGAAATTGCACAATATTTTGAACCCAACACGCTATATATCGACAAATCCGAAATATCGTACTAGATGGCAGCATCTAAATGACCTTTATGTAATTGGGCTAAAGAGCATTGTAACGCCGCTTATTGTCAACGCGCCGCTTAGTGTAAACGTTGACAATAAGCGGTGCAGTCGCAACGCATAGTGTCAACATGTTTACACTAACGGTTGCAGTTGCAACGCTTAGTGTTAACGTTGACAGTAACGGGTGCATTGCAACCGTTAGTGTCAACTGTTGACAATAGGCGGTGCGTGTGTCGATAATATGTACATCATCAACGCTTATTGTAAACACAGTCAGATTTTTTTTAACATCATCATTATTACTACTACTACTACTACTACTACCAAAACTACTACTACTTTTACTTCTATTATTATTATTATTATTATTAACTTACGTTTCTTTAAAGCTGTTCACTAATAGATAGGTTGCGAAAAATGTACGTGTACGGGTAGAGCAGTCTTTGTTCAAATATGATTCTTGCAATGTTTATTGCTCCTTGATCAATGGAAGTCAAGATATGGACATCCACAGAACTGCCATTTTTGAAATCAAGTGTCAGAAATTAAACGACAGCCGGGAATAAAGTAATATCTTGTCTGAACACAAGTAAGGGCGCAAGTGAAGTGGAGAAATCTTCGTTCATACATTTTATTAATCAAAAAAAAAAAAATAACAAAATAATAAATAAATTAGGAGCAGTTACAGTTAACACTGTTTTTCGATCTACATCATCGCCGCTTAGTGTAAACACATGCCATGTTGACACTTAGCGTTGCGACTTCACCGCTTATTGTCAACGTTTACACTAAGCGGCGCGTTGACAATAAGCGGCGCTACAGAGCATTTACTAACATAAGGAATCGGCGTTATGATTAGCATTTTACAATCGAAGCCTGATGACTTAGAGTTCCCCACTGACGTGGAAATTGGTTTTAGGCTTCATTTTGCTATGGAATATAAAAATAAAACTGAGGTCAAATATATTAAACATTGGTTACTCAAGCCTCTTCAGTGAGTTCTACAATGACGTAGAAATTGGTTTTAGGCTTCATTTTGCTATGGAATATAAATTAAAACTGAGGTCAAATATATTAAACATTGGATACTCAAGCCTCTTCAGTGACACTATAATATTTGGCAACACGGAGCCAAAGGTAATTGCTGTAATTTTGCATCTTTTAACAGGATAGCCAATACAAAGACTACGGGTAAAATATTAAACATTGGTTCCACAATGAATCTAAACCGATAATATTTTTCTGACTTCTTAGAATACCCTCGCTGATCTAAAAGGACCAAACGGAAACTATATTCTTGCACACCGGATAGAGAAATCCGACGTTTTACCCCATGTGAGAAATTCTTTTCTTACACACCTCTATCATAAAGATAGAAAAATTCCGGTATTTTAGTGGTGGTAGATAAATCGATCTTACACTGCTGGATTTGGTTGCTCATGCAAGATAAGAAAAGCACGCGATATAATTCGATCGTTTCTACTGCTTGAAGCAATGGCGTTCACCATAACTAGACAAAAGTGATGTTTTTCACAGCGAGTATTCTTGAATCACGCTCGTTTTAAAATAAAAACAAATAAAAACTGCATCACTATTGACTTTGACAACGATTTATTTACATTTGACGTCACATCCGTAATATGCACAACGTCACAAGGGTTAAAGCACGGTACCAGGTTACGTTACCGGTAAAAGGATAAAATCGGAGTATGTAAGAAAAAGAATCGATCATGGGTGCCCAGTGGAGAAAGGAAAATCCCAACCCTCGGGTCCACCATTCCAGTGGGAAACTCGGCGAGCCTCGTTTCCCACTGGAACGGGTGGACCCTCGGGTTGGGATTTTCCTATCTCCACTGGACACCCATGATGGATTCTATTTATCTCACCCTCGTTATCTCACCCCGTCGCACGTTGCGTTCAAGTGTTCTTTTTAACATTGGTTGTAAAGGACGTCACGTAATTTCGTCGCTAAGCGCACACGTCACAATGACGTCAAAACGTTTAACTTCAAAATGGCGGACGCCGCGATTGTAGCATTTTTCTAGGTAAATAGTATGAAAATCAAGCTTCGCCGAATTAAGGCGTGCAAGAAAAAGAATCCATCATGCGTGTAAGGTATGGATAGACAAATCTGTCCCTCGGGTCAGTTTGGCATCACTCGGCGAGCCTCGTGATGCCAAAATGTGACCCTCAGGACAGATTTGTCTATCCATACCTGACACTCATGTAAGATTCTTATAATCTGCACTATGAATTATGTACAAGGAGACGTTTTAAGGCAACCATACGGCAAACTGAGAACCTTAAAATATTAATGAGAAAGGTGGTGGGCCATGCCGCGGTTTCGGCTACTCAAGTCTCTTCAGTGACCCTATTTGGCAACACGGAGCCAAAGGTAATTGGTGTGATTTTGCATCTTCCACTTGCAAAATGGAAATTAGTTTCTAGAAAGCTATTCCGAAACAAGAGAACCTAAGAATTGTTTTTATTCTTTTATCATTGTTTGCGGTTCAGTGCCTTGAAATCGCTCTATAGGTATGTAATTTCTTTACTTCTAAACTCAGACACTTTGAGTTTTAGTCATATTTTGTGGCTTTACGGTCTCAATGTCTCCCTGATTGGTAATCTAAAAACGGCAATTTTAGCTTCGTGCTTACCTGTACAAGAAGTTTTCATATTAATTTATCATTTTTTTTTTTCATATTATTTTTATTCAGCTTTGTCAGTCAGTTTTCGTCACGCTCTGCAGTGAGCAGTCATACATCATAAGAGTTCCTTGAAAATTGATTTGTAACAGCTATCATGATATTATTTCATAATATTCAGTTTGGTAGAGCTGAATAGCGTCATGGGAGTAAAAGGCTTTATTTTTGAAACAGGAATTATTTTGGAAGCTGGAACGTTATTGTTCAATCCCATTAGCGGTATAATAATTCCATGATGTTGCTAGAATTATTCTCTACTTGCCAGTTTTTGCCCTCAAAATACAGCACATGTCATACATGTGTCCCCTTGTCCCAGTTCAGATTTACTTCAGTACATCCCCGAAAATCAGAATTCAACAAATGTCACAAAACAATTCAAATATAAGAAACTGACATTGGTTTGACGATTTTTACCGCATATGGAAAAAACACCAAAAGCAACAAACTCCGATTGTGAGTCCCAAAATATAACTTTATTGCGATGGTAAACACGATAGTAAATTCTTATATCAGTGACGTCGTTACATCTGTGTTCCTACTTAGCAACTGACGTTGCGCACTAAACACTTGACGTTGCGCCCAAGTATTAAAGTATTAACGTTCTTGTCAAAATTCCATCTTTCTATTTTCCCCTCCTTAAAATGTCCATTTTGAAAATACTACGCTAGATTCATTTGTCAGATTTCAAATTGTTCAAATCATGATTCAATGCAACATGCTCTTTGAAATTACTGGTCAATGCATCTACTATTAATTGAATTATACCTTCTTAAAACATTAACCGAAATGTTAATTATATGCCTAAACTATTTTCTATACAATGGCATACTTAATAGTAACTATCGAAAGAGATATTAAAATGAAATAATAGTTCAGACAAACATGTTTGAAATCGTAAAAGTTAATCAGCATATTGACAT
Organism: Rugalucina vietnamica; assembly: GCA_964017185.1. Taxonomy (NCBI): domain Eukaryota; kingdom Metazoa; phylum Mollusca; class Bivalvia; order Lucinida; family Lucinidae; genus Rugalucina; species Rugalucina vietnamica. The sequence continues at coordinate 59,235,788 of OZ024872.1, forward strand.
GAAATTGTCTTATTTTTGCTCCATTTTAAACAAATGTTCCACGATTAGCTGCACTCTGTCATCTGTCATGTTATTCCCCTCCATAGTAGCTGACAGTAGTTCTCCCTGCGGAATTGAACTCACACTCCAGCCCTGCGGCGATGTTTCCATTCGTAAAAGAATTATGGGAATATGGTCTACCTTACGTTGACAATCCGATTCGACCGATAAAAGAGGAGCTGTTGCATCTGTGTTATCAACGCCCAGCGTATGCATTTGCAATTCGTTTCTTCGATTATTCCCCTCCGTATCGACATTGCGTTTCTCTGATTCCAGTGATCGGTAATTCCCCTTCGTGCCGACAGTGCACTGGCTCAATTCCATTGGTCGATTATTCTCCTCCGTATCAACCTGAGAATTTGCAGGTTTCGATACATTTTGCGTTACGCGTTTTGTGACATGTTTTCATATGATCATGTTTGTTTAACAAACAGCATTTAGATTTTGCCTCATTCTGCCGATTGTCATCTCTATGTAGAAGCAAGTGATGCAATTTTTGGCATCCATGTTGTCCACATGGTCGACTGCTTTGCATGACTTACCTATATGTGCATGGTCTAAACACCGAAAGCACAGTTTGAAACGTTTTGCTGCATCCCATCGTACGGGTACACTTTTGCCAATAAATATTTGACAGGCTCCGATTTTGTGTTCTCCTCCACACACATGGCAGGGCGTAGGCTTGATATGGCAACGGTCGATCATTGCTCCGAAAAACATCTGTTGCATTTTGGCGAAGGCTGTGAATCCTCGTTGCATGGGCCGCCGATAGTGCCTGATATATGCCGTTTACTGTCTCTGACGCGATGATTTGAAATTCGGATTCTTGGAATACCCACGTCTTCAGTGCGAGTACAGATTCTGGCATTTGTGTTTCGAAAATCCAACGATGATATTTTGCTAACAAAGATTCTGTCAGTTTCGCTACCATACAAGAAACCTTTCCCAAGTTCATTGTGATGACCAGTTTCTTGAAGATTGATAGTAGCAAATTCTAACAGGTCTGCAAAATGCTCTAAGTCTTATACGCCTCCAGGTCTTATTTGTGGAAATGGGTCAAGGTCCCGGAGATATATCGCGACTTGCCGGCGCTTACCTCCGTACCTCCGCTCTAGTCTTTCTTTGGCAGCTTCATACGCAGCTGCAGAATACCCGAGGCTTTCTATGACATTTAGGAGAGGCACTGGCGAAGCTGCAACAACTTGTACTCCACAGAATCCGGGGCGGCATCAACGCAAGCCATAAACGCAGCTTTCGATAGCTCCTCTTGTTCCCATTAAACATTGGTATTTCGACCCGCTTCAACTGCATAAGAAGATCGTGTCCAATAGTTTGTGCATCAGTTGGCTCCGGTGTATCTTATATTGTCGATGATATGTGCTGATTTTCCTTTGCTTCGGATTGACCCGGGCTCTTCTATGATTACAGGTACTGTGGCGTCCACTTCGGCACCACTACTAGCTCGGCACCTATACACCTCTTCTGTGCTGCAATTGCTTTGTGATAGATCCACTGACGTCATTTTTGTCTTATCTGTCTGGCAAAAGTTTAAATATTTCAGCACATCTTTGTGCGCAGAATAAAATTCTTCCTCTAAAATTTCCATTTCATTCACTATTTTGTACCTTTGCCAAACTGTTTACTTTTTATATAAATATCGGACAACTTACACATTACCATTGACGATTCCATCTGCGAGTTTAAAATTCTGAATACATCGTCGAATTTGGTTAATTGCAAACCCTGCTCTTCTACTACAAGTAAAGGTTTGCTTCTACAAAGAGTAAACTCGCGTTTTCCCTTTTCAGGTCCATTTCTTGCTCCGATAAATCTGTGTATACTCCTGCTTCTGTTGATGCCATGTTTTGATTGCCGTTGCCGTCGATTTTATTTTGTATTTACCTCGCTCTGCTACTATACCAGATTTTGGTGTGACGATTTTTTTAACGAATATGGAAAAACACCAAAAGCAACAAACTCCGATTGTGAGTTCCAAAATATAACTTTATTGCGATGGTAAACACGATAGTAAATTCTTATATCAGAGGCGTCGTTACATCTCTGTTTCTACTTAGCAATTGACGCTGCGCACTGAACAGCGTTACGTCGTAGACGTTACGCGACGTTACACCCAATTATTAAAGTGTTAACGTCCTTGTCAAAATTCCGTCTTTCCAGACATTATGATTAGCATTAGCATTTGATAATGCGCTCCTCTTCGGAGCCGCATTCAAATTTATTCAAAATGTATTGCGGAAAACCGACGAGTACATAGCGTGTATGGTAACGTATGCATTTAAATTTTGCCCTAGAAATTGACTCTCAAACTTATTCCAGTCAGTTAGTTTTCTAGTTAATTTGTATCTATTTCAAACTGTGATCTGAACTGTCATTTAACATTGAAAATTAATGGATTATACACGACATTAATTGGAAACAATTGTATTCATCTTGGCCTATTAACTTAAATAACATCTGTTGACAATTGATCGTCAAATCCGCTTCAGTTCCCAATGCTGGGATGGTCCATGTGGAGAAGAATGATTATGTTGATAAGGTTTTGACACTTTTCCAATCAGCTGAATGCCTGCAATAAGTTAATATCCCGGTGTCCATAGGAACTGTTATGACGCTACGACTGACACTGTTTAGTCGGGTCGGGTAAATGGTAATCCGTTTCTTCAATCGCTCATTGAGTGAGTTTCTTAGGTTATAGGTTACTTAGATTATATGGAATCCTGAGCAAAAATATATATTGTTCATTTTGCGCCAGACGCTTTGAAAAAAGAACTTTATCATCGGCGACCTTCACACACCTTAAAAGCATGTCGGCTCATAGATGTATGTGCATTTGACTGGAGAGTGTAATGTGCCGTCGACCACTTGTTGGATACCACAACCAAAATAGATATGGCAAATGTGTTTGATTTGAAGCGGTCGTGTTTGTTGGTAACTCCTATATGCCACTGTTGTAGTTCCTGTTGTGAAATGAATAGTCATTTCTGTTTTACGACTTTAAGACAATGTTTGGATAACTTGGGATCATATTCACTTGCCTTTCTCGTTGACATATTCTGTCATAGACAACTATTTGTATACCATTACTTTCTCGTTCTCTCCAGACAAAAATAGCATAGCGTCAATAAATGCAAAAACAATTCCTTTGTGCTTATATTTATATTCAAAATATTCACATAGCGTGAGATAATTATTTCGCTATTGCACTCATGATTATTATAACTCCACGCGAGAAAAATGTCTGGCAGCATCAGAAAAATAGGAAACTCAATGAGAACTAATGTTTGGTATACTGTCGTAGTCGTGTTTTTTGAAAATAACTATTACATGTAAATAATGTTACTCAAGTTTCCTATGATAACCTAAATCAGCCTGGCATCGAGTAACTTCAGTAAGGATGTTCTGAAATCTGCATGATTTGAATATGTCTTAAGGTCAAATAAGGGGCTACCTTAATAGTAAATTACTATTTAGACTAAAGTCAATAATTACCAGAGGACCATTGATCCTGAGAACGCTCACCTGAAGCTTGACCCTAGAGCATTTAGTCATCATAAATTGACCTTGACCTTGAATACTCACATACCTTTATTGACTTCATTAGTTAGTTTCAGGTCTCAGGCTGCAATAGTTTCCAAAGAATCCATTGTTTTCACTTTTTCCATGAATAAGCGAAAGGTTCTAAATTGACCTTTGCGGTAAAATAAGTAAAGGTTATCCTTGGGTCATCATTTGAACAAACTGTGATGTGCTAAGGTCTCTGATGCCACATTCCAAGTTTCAGGAATATCGGCCCACCGAATCTGGAGTAGGCTTTTGAGCAATTGTGAGCACTGCAGCCATGTTGAGCATGCACCCCTGATTTCACAAACAAAATTTTATTTTCCCTATGCATGAAGGCTTCAGATAAAATTCCACATTCATAGGCTGAGACCTTGGGCCTAGGTAAAGAAATGACCTTGATCTTAATAAATCGCACACCTTCAATTGTTGTCTGCTTCTGCTGCCAACCTTCATGTCTCAGGCTGCAATACATTCCAAAATATCCATTGTTTTCACTTTTCCCCAGGTACAAGCCTATCCAATTCAAACCAGCGACGTTATATTTTATAAAGAAAATGAAGGTTTATGGGTAAATTGTCATGTGTAGTTACGATAGTTCTGAAGATATCATCCCAAGGCACATAGTGGAGTGATGTTGTAGCCAATCTCCATCTATCTTAACTCAAAATCATCTGCTATTATGATGTCATAATAAATGTCGTTGTCATTATGTTATACTTGACAGAAACAATTTAAAAACCACTGATATGACGCATCATGCAAGGAAAAAGCGGATTCTTGTAGACAGTTCATAGGAATAAAGTTCGCCTTTGATTTGTTGGCAACAAAACTTGTTTCTCGTTTCTGTTTGAGGCTATTATAAATGAACAATTTTTAACAAGGTTATCATTGCATTGCAATACAGCATTTTGTGAGTTATTTTCAATTTCATTCAATTTTTATAATGCTTTTGGGTCGGGCGTCAGACTCTATGATGGCCCCGACATAAAGCTATTCATTTTAGTTGGTTGGGGCCGGAGCTTCGTGTCTCTTGCTTGGCCCACCGGGGTTCAACTGGTGTATTTCTTTTGCTCCGGAGTTAGTCAGTTATTGGGCGCCCAGGGATCTCCATCGTCGGGCAGCTTACTCTATCTGTGAGTCCTCGTTTTTGATTCATCATGGAGTTCGTCATGATTTATTTGTTTGTTCTTGATGATTCATTGACTAGTTAGAGATTCACCACAAGGACCGAACAACTAACTAAATATTGTGAACCACTGCAGAAGCTGAGGGTGAGGTTAGGTACCTGTAAAACCGGCTTAAGCCCGCCATTAATTTTATATTTCTGATCGTTCCAAAGCGATACTTCTGTGGTGGTTCTTATTAGTTTGTATCTTGGTGTTTGAGAGATTTTTGTGCTGTTGGCGCCTTATGTATGTTTTCATATTTTCAGTTGAATATAGGTAACTGAGTGGCCACCTATTGGGGAAATAGCTCCCAATTCGTCTTACGATGTGTTTTCATGGTGTGGTGCCTGATTTTTAATTTAGTTTTTTCTCACCTCGGTTCTTTGAAGTGGGAATCTTTTTTTCTGATTGCGCCTTTTCCTGAATTTGCCTACTTGTACCTTTTTATTGGGACGGGAAAATGTTCTAAATTATCTATAAAGTATGAAGGTTTTGTATTATGCCAAATGCGTGTGAATTCCAAATATGTCAACCATTCACATAAATTGCATTTTGTGATGGATGCCGTCATTCGACGTTTCGACATAAAATATTAATGGTTTATAAACCTTAATAAATGGAAATAATCGTTTTCATTCTGCCTCGTTAGCGTTAATTATATCCACGGACTATCTCAATTCAATTTGTTTATAAAAAATCAACGAGCTTCAATTCCGTTTGAGGCTTTCATTGAATTTGCATTAATGCATGAACAGTCCCCATGGAATGCATTTCCCTTGGTAGAACATGGTATTTTATCCAATCAATTTAACTCGCACAATGCATGCATGTGTGGTTGGTTATGCATCAACAAGTACAAAAGCACCAAATAGCATCGTCCGCAAAGACAGGTTTGAATATCAGAGAGTATAGTAAAATTCTTAGAAACATTAAATAATAACATACGTAAGCATTTGAATATATAGTCTGTTGAATGTGAATTACATGTATACTCGAGTATAAACATGGCTCAGATTTTACACAAACTATTTTTGAATGCATACATGCATTGCAATAGGTCTTCAAATGGCAAACTCACACTTAATCAATGAGTATTGGGGCATCGAACAATGAAGTCTAAAGACATTATGTAGCTTAGATTTTGCGAAATTGCGCAATACTTTGTACCCTTATACAGTTTAAAACACGCTATTTATCGACAAATCCGAAATATCATACTAGATGGAAGCAGCTCATTGACCTTTACATAATGGAGCTAAAGAACATTACGAATATAAGGCATTGGCATTATGATTAGCATTTTACAATCAAAGCGTGGTGACTTAATTCCACACTGACGTTGATTTTTGTTTTCAGGCTTCATTTTGCTATGAAATGCGCTTGCTGAATGGAAATACGTTTCTAGAATACTATTCCGATATAAACAAGAGAACCCAAGAAGTGCTCTAATAGACCCTTTTATCACTCTTTGCGGTCCAATGCCTTGATATCGCTCTATAGGTATTAAATTTATGTACTTCTAAATTCAGATATTTTGAGTTTCAGTTTTGAGTTTTATGAGGCTCAGTTTTATTTTTATCTCCTTTTTTTTCATTTTGTTTTTGTCTGTCAGTTTTCGTCACGCTCTGCAGTGAGCAGTCATACATCATAGGAGCTCCTTGAAAATTGATACATTATTTCATAATAGTCAGTTTGATAGAGCTGAAGAGCGTTGCTTTATTTCGAAATAGGAAGGTTATTGTTCAATCACATTAGCAGTATTATAATACCATCATTTTGCTAGATATTATTCTCTACTTGCCAGTTTTTGCCCTCGAAATGCAGTACATGTCATACAATCATACATGTGTCCCCTTGTCCCAGTTCCCCGAGAATCAGAGGGCAACAAATGCCAATTGTATAGTGTATTAAGATTTTTTTTTTTTTTTTTTTTTTTTTTTTTTTTTTTTTTTTTTTTTTTTTTTTTTTTTTTTTGTTGTTGTTGTTGTTTTTACCATATTACCAAGTAAGTGTGCTTGTTATAGGTAAAATACTTTGACCGTGCAACTTGAACTCACGTGATGAAGTTTTGTGAACACGGTAAAAGGGGTACCCATTTGTTTAACTCACTTTTCCAGTGTCATGTGAAGCACGTGGTCATATATTGTTTACCGTCAAAGAGTTGCATTATTGAGAACTTAGTTATTGAAGCAGCTCGATCAACAAATGCATAACTATGTCAGAGGTTAAGCGGCACGGTCAAATTATTTTACCTATACGCTTAAACTTATTAAACTAATCAACACTAACATTTGCCTAATGACACTGAATAACACTTGAAACATAGGAAACTGACATTATGATATCCATTTGAATATACGCTTCTCTTCGGAACCGCATTTAAATATATCAAAACTGTATTGCGGAAAACCGACGGGAACATCGCGTGTATGGTAAAATATGCAATTAGAAACTAGAAATGGACTCTCAAACAATAATAATAATAATAATAATAATAATGTCTTTATTTAAAGAGGATGACATATTTAGTACATAGACTAATCTCACACATGGTCCTCTTAAGAGTTAAACATATCTACATAGTTATATACATATGTACAAATCAAGATGTCTGGGAGACCTATCAAACATAATCATGTACAGTACAATTACATTAGTGTTTTTCAATGAGACATGAGACTGAGATGAAAATGTACCTTAAGGACACTCGGAAATGATATCATTACAAATTTTAAATTTTAAATATGATTTCTCAAAGAGAACGAGAGATGTTTGATCCATTTTTACTTTCTTTCTTATTGAGTGTCCTCAAGCATAGAAGGCTGTCCTGTTGCATTTCAGATACATATAAATAGAACTGAAAGACCCATCGATGGCATGCGATAGCAAACTGTCTGGCTGGGTGGTTTCCCTACCTAGGTCGTTGCTGCCGAAAACCTCCAATGAATCACTCAGCCCTATGTTCGCGGTCAGCTAGACTATGTCCAGCGACCGCTAGCGACAAACATAATACAAAATATGAAATATTTAAGTGGGGACAGCAATATATATATATAATGTAGCCAGACCCAGTCAAGTGTGAGAACATATAGAGACCAATGGTTTGCTTAATTTCTAATTTCTAGTATTTGCCGTTCGGGACAGCGGTAGTGTGGCGGAAACCAATGTCCAGACAGCACACCACTGTCCCTACAATTATAAGTATGTGCTTTATGGCTGGCTATGCAAGCAACGTGTTTTATGTCTCGTTAAGTTGTTTATTTAGATAATATTTCTTCACAGATGTTTTGAATGTGGAAAGACTTGTTGATTTTCTAATTTCAAGTGGCAAAGCATTCCATAGTTTTGGACCAGTTACAGAAAAAGATTTTTCATAGTATGCCGTTCGCGCAAATGGAACTTTCAGAAATTCTTGCTCATTAGAGCGTAAATTTCTAGTGTTTGTTTCAGACGATTTTTTTAGCAGGCTTGATAAATAATCAGGGGCTTGGCCATTTAGGGACTTAAAAACCATAACGCAAATATGATATTCTACTCTGTTAGTAAAAGTAAGCCAGCCTAGCTCTTGGAACATTTGTTTTGATGGTGTCATAAAGTCAGCTTGAAGAATAATTCGCGCTGCTCGTTTCTGTAGTCTTAGTAATCTATTGATATTGTATGTTGAACACTGTCCCCAAATCATGCACCCATAGTCGAAAATCGGTAAAATATAGGAATTATAGTATAGTTTGAGATTGGCCATGTCTACATATTTAGATAGAAGTTTTAAAAGCGTTATCCGTCTAGTGACATTTAGACAAACAGAGTCGATTTGTTTATCCCAGGAGAGCGTTTCATCAATGAATATCCCTAGCAGTTTTTGGTTGTCGACGTTTGAGATATCTTCATTATCAATTGTAATACTTAATTCATCATTATTCGATAAATTTTGCCTACTTCCGATTGACATAGAAGATGTTTTTGTTAAGTTGACAAACATTTTGTGTACAATGCACCAAAAATTGAAATTAGTTGAACTACTTTGGAGTCTTACTTGAACTATATTTTGATCTTTATGGGCTGTATGGACGGTTGTGTCGTCCGCATAGATTTCGGCATATGCCTCATTTATGTATAAAGACATGTCATTTATGAAAATAAGAAAGAGCACAGGGCCTAGTACAGAGCCCTGCGGCACACCAGATTTCTGTACTTATATCAGTCAGTTAGTTTCCTAGTTAATATGTTTCAAACTGTGACCTGAACTGTCATACAACATTGAAAACTAATGGATTATACACGAGATTAATTGGAAACAATTGTATCCATCTTGGCCTATTAACTTTAATAGCATCTGTGTACAATCGAATATTGTGTTTTGTTAGAATCACTGATCGTCAAATCCGCTTCAGTTCCCACTGGAAATGAATCAATGTCGCGGTTGTCAATAGGAAAAATGATTTCGTTAATACGGTATTGACACTTTTCCAATTAGCTAAATATCTTTAACGAGTACATGTTCTGACTTTCGGTTTTATTGGCTGCAAAGAAGCGCTGACTTACATTGTTTAATATGCAATATGGTTGATGTTTTCCTGCCATCGCCCAATGTTTGAGTCGCACATGTTATATTGGACCCTGGGTTTCAACATATAGTGTCAATTAGTACCAGAAGCTATGAAAAATGGCTCGGGTCAATATCATCGTCGACATGTGCACATACATTTAAACGAATATGGGTGTGCTGCCTCCCGACTTCAGTTGTGATGTTAGAAAAGTTTGACTGTGTAGAGTGTCTTCAACTGCTAGCTGGCACCCATCATTTCATATTGCCAGGACAAACAAGTTTGATCCAAAGTTGTTATATTTGTGGACAATGGATCTTTTACATTTTGTCATTCCTGTTGTGATATGAATAGTCTCTTCTGTTTCACGGCCTTAAGACTATGTTTTCATAACTTGTCACCATATTCACTCGCCTTTCCCGTTGACATACTCTGTCATAGACAACTATTTGTATACCATTATTTTCTCGTTCCCTCAATACAAAAATAGTATGATCAGTAAATTGGGAAACTGTCTTTTTTCTCTATGACAATTATTATATGGTGTGCTAGACACAAAATTTCCAAAGATAACCTAAATCAGCCTGGCGGCCAAAGAAATAACATCGAGCAAGGTTTTTCTGAAATCTGTATGATATGAACATGATACAAGGTCAAATAAGGGGCTTCCTTAATGAGACCAAAGTCAATGATTAAAATGGACTAGTTTTAAGTACGTTATCTAATGTGGTAAAATTTAAATGTTATTGACGACAAGTTTAATATTAGGAATGATATAATCTATCCATTTGGGAAAGTTCTGCCATAGAGACCATACTGATTTTAGAATGAAATCCAAAAACATTCCAATGTTGGTAGACTCGTGGCACCCACAGAGGATAAGCACGCGCTCCATAAATTCCATAAATTATATCCTTGAAAAAAAAAAACAACAACATTATCAATCAAAGCATGTCAAAATAATAGCGATGGAATTGATTGATTTCGAAAAAAATATATTTATTGAATGAAGCTCTACGTTTCTTCACTGGAAATGGCGAGAAAATTGTAGTTGGTCAGTCGTGGTGCTTTAATGGTTTATATATGGAAGCTGTGTCAAGTGGCTAGAGGTAATGCACAATGACCCAGGAATTTGATTCATTGGACATATTGTAGCCCAGGATAACTTTTTGTTGGAGTGAGCTTTAGAAGCGTTTTTTTGTAAATGGAATGATATTAGCAAAATTATATTTGAATGGAAGACTTCAGTTCTTCGTCAGCAACCTTCTATGAATGGACACGTCGTCCTCTCGGCTAGACTTATAAGACTGGAGGTAATCTGCCCAAAGAGCTAGTCTTAGATTATATCAGTGATGTACTATATCGCAAGCTATATTATGTGGGCCTTAAACAACCAGAACCTACCTTGGCGTTGCCAGAGTTATAGCAAATTTCTGCACAAACAGTATTTTAATTCATTTTCATTGAAGGCAGTATTTCATCCCACACTAACTCTTAGTAGTTTATAGTTTAGAACCTGGTGATAATTTGATAAACTGCTGAACATTGGAATGATAAATCTTGCAGGGGCAATCGGGGATCTTCAGATAAACAGTTTGATGTACTAACATCGTAATCAGCATAAAGTTTTTGGATGAATATTCGCCCCTACTTTGATTTTTTATCTCATTTGCCTTCTTTTGCAGGATTTGTTGAATTTCTATTTTATGACTTTGACTGGGGTCCTACCAGGCACTTTGGGGTTCTGGGGAGAAGGGTTATTTATTTTCAATGAGTAGGGGATTAGTAGAAAATATCCTGAGGGGGTCTGGGATCAATCGAAACATTTTGAGGGATTAAGGGATCAGGGAGCAGGAATCTGAATGGGGGCCTAGATAGCGTAGTGGATAACGCACTCGCTTGTCATCACTGCGATCCGGGTTCGAATCCGGGTCAAGGCATGTGGCAGGGAAGTGGTCGCCCGTCCAGGTTCGGTGGTTTTCCCCGGGTTCTCCGGTTTCCTCCACCACGTTGGACCACATAACGCCAACATCCGCGCCTTCAAGAACGCGTATATAAGTTTAATGAGCTTTCTGTGTAATTGAAGTACAATATATAAAGTTTTAAACTTTTTTTTTTTTTAGTCTGAATAACAACATTTTAAGGGGCCAGGGTGACAGGCCATTCACATTTCTAGGAAGTAATAGTATACCTAAAATGCATTATCTAAAGCAAAATAAAACGTATTTTGTCATTTTTAAAGGAAAATGTCCGCGTTTATAAATCTCGTTATGACAGTGACGATCACGATATACGTTCGTACAATAAGAATTCTTTACGAACTTCTCGATACCGCTCTGCACGTATGACTTGTTAAAGAAATAAACAAAAACCTATGTTCACCCGTAGCTTTACAAACTTTGCCATATCCTGTATCTACACTAAACGACACTTTTCATCTCATTAGGGAATAAGTCAAATGCAACATGCATCTTCAGATTGAATAACGACACAATGATAATTGATTAAAAATCACGTGTATTAGAACTTGGAACTCAAAACTTTTTAAATGGAATTGAAAGACCAGCGAATACAGCATTTAAAATCTTTGTCGAGAGACATCAAGTGCTTTGTACAAATACGTTTCAAAGTGTATCCATGCAGTCTAACCAGCATATTGGCATTGTCAAAAAGGTTAAGACTCATCTAGAGGAGCGGAAGAACCCTTTAGATGTCAATTCGGCGGCCTCGGGATTGCAGGTCTCGCACAACAGGGCCTTTTTAAATATATTGATGGATTTGTGATTCAAAAATTGAAAATAAAACAACTGGATGTAGCCCGGCGTTCGGAAATATCGCGTTACCGCATAATTAAAATAAATGAATGCATGGTACTTACCAGTAAGTTGTCACTCGCCAGCTGTTAAGTTAAATATATGTTGATTTGTGTCCATAATTTACATTTGATCAAGAAAGTTGCGTTTGGTCAAAATCCAGGTTGAATGTCCACCATGTTGATTGAATGTATGTCAGCAGAACGTTTCCGAATATCGCGGTGAATACTTGGGGCCTCATATGGGGGAATTAGAACATCAGACTGTGATCCCTATGTTGGAAGAATTTCAGGCACAGATGTGGGTTGAAGACAAATGTTTTAAAAGTTCAGAATTTCAACTAAAATGTTAATTTTTAACACTAACTATTAACATCATAACATATTTACAGTTTTTGACTTTTGTACTTGTGTAATTAGGCTTTGGTAAGGCAGTGAGGGCACCTGAACTCCTCTCTCAACCTTACAAATCTGACCTTTGAGCAATATGTAAGTCACATTTGGCCCATTTGGCAACTACAAAGGCAGTACACTGTTTTGAATTCTTTTGGCTTCCACCTGTTACATACACAACACAGTTCATCATCACCATTGAAAATGTCACTATCACAGCTATCTTCTGAGTTTAAATCTATAGGTGCGCCTTTTCTCATGTTGAGGCCTGATGTACTGGGAGTAGGTTCGATTAAGTTGGATGGAACTTTTGAGCTTTTTACAGTTTGGGATTTTGTGACCTTTGAATTCTTGGTATTGTTACCTTCGACTTCTGGGTGGTTGTTTTGTTCAGTTTCAAAGTTTTAGCTTGACATTTTTCTGGCACAGCTTTGGTATTTGTCAGTTTGGATTTCTTAGAATCTAAGGCACTAAGGATTTCCTGGTTTGTTTTCTTAAGTAAACTACCAGCAACAAAGGGTGGGGCAAATTTACGTTTGGGTCTCTGCTTCACGACAGTTATGTTCCTGGCACTGAAGAAATTCTCACAAGCTTCCTGCACTTGCACATTCGATTCAGTGGTTTGTTGGCTTGGTTTTGAGATATTGTCAGCAACTGTAGAATAGTTGATAGTGGAGTCTGATTCATTATCTGATTCATCATTCTGGCATTGTTCAACACTCTCAGTCTGTGTAAAATATGGAAGGTGCCACTTGTTCAGGGGTAATAACTGATCTGGTAAAGGGGTATGCTCCAGCCTTTTGAATGCTGATATTCGATTTTCAGGACTGAAGGCTTTAACATAAGGTTTTGTTGTCAGCTTGGCAATAGAGTACTTGGTTATGGAAATTCCTGGGTTGTTCTTTTTATACACTTCACATTCATGGTTGTACATGCATTTAAAGGGTCCAAAAACACCGATGTCCATTGGCTGTGTAAGGTGACTAGAATGTGGTGGTAGCACAAACAATATCACATTGTGTTTTTAGCCCAGTCTGTTAAAGTTAACTGTGCATGAGACTTGTGTCCATCATATAGTATCAATGTTTTCTGATCACCTTGTGTGTCTGTAATACTAGTGTATTTGACAAAATGCTGTTTCAAGTAATTATTGAAAACAGTTGAATTTGACCATCCTTTTGTTGACATTTCACCATCTGACCCTACAGCTGCACAATCCAAAAGCTCATTATTCCATCTCTTGCCTGGGAAAACATAATATGGCGGTATATGATTACCAAGGGCATTGCCTCCTCCAATAATGATAACCTTGTAAGTCTTCGGTGACGTAACCGATTGAGCTGCTGCTTCTTTGGCACATACAATTTTGGAGGATGAATGTTCTGTACTAACCCCAGTTTCATCCACATCGTAAATTCTTTCTGGGTCATTGTGTAAGTCATTGTTGGTAAGAATAGCGCCAAGCTCCCTGAAGTAATTATCAAGGTTTTCCTTTGATGCACATCGCAAGTTTTTGTGAATTTACTATTTTCAAGTTAGGCCACCTTTTCAGAAAGTCATAAAACCATGAATTACTGAGTGCGTCTTTGGATTTGACTGGATTATTCAATGATCATGCAAAGTCCCTAGCCATATACTGTACCCCTGACTTATTATATCCATATCCTATGCTGGCCATATACTTGACATGATCTACCAGTTGTTGTTCCTCACATTCAGTAAAAAGTGTCTCAACACCCACTTTGGTATGTAGTGAAACATTGCCCCTTGTGCTGTCCCTGAGAGTTGATTCTGGCACACTGTACTCTTAAGAAGCCCGGTAGACCGACATGCCCCTGACTGTAGCATCAAAGTCCCTTTGTAAATTATCCCTGTCATACTGAAGGCGACGCCTTTTGGCTCCTGTAATTTATATGTTTTCTTTTTATAATTATTATCACTATGTATTATTATTATTATTATTATTATTATTATTATTAAAAATAAATAATAATCTTAAATTGTGACCAAATTCATTTTAGATACAAAACCTATCCATATGTACATCAATTTATGTCTCAGAAACACTCAATGTTTCCTAAGACCAAGCCCATACAATTTTTATCAAAAACCAATTAAATATATATTTACTAAAGCCTCTAATAATTTCCCTTTAAGAGCCTTAATTTGAGTGTCAAATTTGATTGGCGTGCGCACAGCGCATGGCGTCGTCACGTGATAACAACAAGCCGCCATGTTTTACAGATCAACAGATGAATCTTTTGACAAAACAGAAAGCTGGAAAATAAATTTCTTAGCTACCAGTAGGTGATCAAGAAGGTAGGGGGTGTAGGCAAATGGGGAAAGCTGGTAGTTTTCTAGGAAAAGATATTATTTTAAGAATTCTTACCAGGAAACGATTCATTTTTGGCAAAATGTTTACATAACAAATAGTTGACTTCCGGGTCACATACTGTCGGCTGGAACCTGCGCAAGATGGCGCGTGCGAGTGACGCCATTGGAAAGTCCGATTAGTGCGATATTTCCGAATCCGCGATATTAACGAAAGGGAGTATACATTCGAAGCGTGAGTAAATACAAAACTCTGAACTATGTGAACAATTCCTATCTGTAAAGGAAGACTCTGGGACTGCTAACATCTGAGACACATGTCAGGAAAACGCAATGTCAATGCAGGTACATTGTCACGAAATGCAACCTTTTATCCAGGGTGTTTTATGTTGCATGCTTTTGTGGCCACACGAATATCATTTAGCTATTCACTTAGCCCTCTACATTCAAGCTTGCCTTACCTTCAAATAACTGCTCACCCTGCTTTCCGTTATACATGTTACACGTTGATACCTATGTAAAATATTTTCTTAACATAATTATCCTTACTTCTTCTTTATATTTGTGTATAATGGAACCACTGCCGAATATGTGGCTGACGTAATGCGCCTGTAAGCCCCCAGTGTTTTTGTTTGTTTCTATTGAGGCTAAACGTCCCGGTCAACAATTTTTCAGTCATGTCGGGACGGAGTCAACTCTTCCTGGGTTGAGCCAGTACAGTTGGGAGTTAATGTGTCTTGCCCAAGAACACAACACGGTGACGCCTGTGGGGATCGAACCCAGGACCTCTCGATTCGGAGTCCGACGCTCTACCACTACGCCACCGCGCTCCCTCCCAGTGTTTTTATATTACTGATCGTTCCAAGACGATACTTCTGTTTTGGTTCTATTTGTTTTATGTTTTGGAGTCGAATTTTTGTTCTGCTTGAACCTTATGTACGTTGTCACATTTTAGTTTAGTTCGGGTAACTGAGTTGCCGCCTATAAGGAAATAGCTGCTCACTCGCCTTACAATATGTTATTTTAGTATAAGTACCTTATTGTCAATTAAGTATTTTCCCACTTCGGTTTTAATATTTGACCCCTTTAGGCATTTGACTTTGATTCAGATGCCCCTTGAGTAGAGATTTAAAATTGCGGTATATTTACATGTATCTGGCTATCTTCGCCGGTTTTATAAAGGGTCACTGATGAGGGTTCAGTACCCGAAATTGCGCAACATGGCCCAAACACGTTTTTACTGCTTAGAAAGGATCAAACTTTTATATTTTATTTTGGAGTGGGGATTTCTTTCTGATTGCCTTCTTTCCTGATCATTGCCTACTTGAACCTTTTTAATGTGTTGTTCTGATGGATTAATTTGTCATTTTTGGCTTAAGAAATGGGGAGAAATGTATAATATGTCAAATTCTGTCGGCAACTCGTGAGGATACATTGAATTCAAAGAGTTCAGATCCGTAATTGACATTGTAATGTAACTTGCAGAAAAAAAAACACATATACATGTACGTTAAACGAAACACCAACAACTTGGAACGTGGCTATCTATTCAAAATGAATAACAATTTGGCTTATTCATTCTGATATGTTGTAGTATAGAACTGAAGTCGTGCTTGTCATAATAAACACTTGTACTGGTTTGTGGTACAATTCAGCCTTTAATTGACGCGGCAGAGTACAGGCCTGAGCACGCAAGAGACCTTAGTTTAATCCTCACCCAGAGCAAAACATGATTGGCATTTTTAACCTGTTACATTTGGCGTCCAACGAAAAGTGATCCTTTCGATGGCTAGGAGCACACTATTGTCGAATATAGATTTGTGGAATGTTTAATAGAAATTCGGGAACAAATCTAAAATCGAGGGGAAATATGTAGTTGTGCTGGGTACGATATATTCTTGTACCGCCAAACTGGGTTTTATAGCGACGCGGTAGAGCGCAGGCCTGGCACGCAAGAGGTCTTGTTTGATCCTTTGCAGGGGCAACATCTGAAGATAATTCACCTGTTACAGAATCAGAATGGAAATGTTTTCCCGTACCGAAGCGTTTTAACAACAAGTGAGCTAAAGAGTACCACCATACCAGACTTTTAAAAAACTTTAAAGAATTAAATGCTATTCTGTCCTGTCACAACAAATCGTTGCTTGTCTTATGCGTATGCTTACTTTTTTATTCTAATCCGTTTTTAATAATCGCTTATACATTTTCGCTATACTTATAGATATGGTAATTTCGCTGTCCCAGTAAAAATGGTTTTTATTAATGATAATGATAATCGCTGTATTTCTGGTGTATTTGGTTGGAATTTTAACTTAATTTTATCAAAAGTTTTTGTTACATGTGTTCGCCAGTTGAATACTATTTTTGTCTTTATTTAATTTCTTTCTTTATGAATTCGAGAACATCCCCAGGAGAAGTGGTTTTCGGTGTTGTGCCCGGAAAAAACGTTAAGTTGTGTCCCAGATAGTGTGATTTGTCTTTATCATGCTTGCCCCAAGTTACAACGATAATCGGTGTCCCAGGAAAAGTGGTTTATCTTCATTATACCACTGTTTATTGTGCCTACTTCTCTGTCGTGCTCGTTCCCTTTCGTTCCTGTTGAATCTTAGCCGGATGGCTACCTTGTTGGGAAAGAGCTAGTCATTCTGCTATTCGAGTGTGTTGTTGTTGTGTTTTGTGTCCCGCTGTCTATGTTGGGACTTTAAATTTAATTGCATCGATTCCTGGTCCCTCTATTCTTACTTTGCATGGTGTAAGTAGTTTATGATTGTCATAGAAGGATATACAAAAATCATTCATGCTTTTGAGTGCGAAATTGTTATTTAAACTCGCAAGGCTTGCTCAGCTGAGTAAATGATAGATGTTTCCAAGTGATCGATCAGCACTGTCTAAGAAAATAGTTACCTGATGACAGGTTTCCTAAGGTAAGACGGGGAAAATCATTTCTTCAAATATCACAGTTGAGCATTTTCATTTGAATGTAGTTCTTTGTCGAACATATACTCCTTCAACGAGGACATCCATTCGTGTGGGACGTGTTACCTTATTCATTTACCTCTTAAGACACTGAAAATGTGAGGACAGTGAATGCGAAAATTTTGTGAAAAGCTTGTTCAACGCTAGTCTAGAGAATCCAAATATGACATTTAGTGTGAGTTGGCTCATGCGCCAGTGATAACCGTTTTAGTAGCTGTTCGCTGTTTGGAACAATAAATAATATTCATCACAGCTGGAAGCCGGTAAATGGCGAAAGCAGAAATGACATGTGGATTGCCTATTACTTTAATGAGATATGATAATGTGCATGCTTAGTATTTTGAAATTTTAATTTCGTAGATGTATCCGATTTTAGAGAGTGTTTGACCCTGACGTATAGCTATATATTTGAGTTCGATGGGACCTGCTTTGTTGGTTCCCACCGGCATTCACATGGGGATTTCTTTCAGCGCTTATTTTTAACTTCTAAGGTTCATGTATCTCCACTGCACTGCTTATGTTTGGCCTATTCTGTTCGATACATGATCATACATGAACGAAATTGCGTCAAGTTTAGATATATATGTTTTGTTTTAATTTCTTTTCATTAACTGCATCTCGTATCGTTGATCATTATTCATAATTCTAAGCAGCACTTGACTTTCAGCAACCTGCCAAAGACTCTCTAGTTCTTCGATCGCCGAGAGGAATTGATACGCGTTCTGTGAAAAAGGATATTGTCTGCTCATACATGAGATCAAAACATCAAAATCTATAACAACAGTCTAGTGGAAATAAACCATTGATGCCCTGCGTTATTCAGTTTTACGTCCCTTTCAAGATTATTTCAGCTCATATGAGACGGGCCAATCACTTGGTGGGGCGAAAACGGGAGAACCCCGAGAAAAACCACCTGGCACACCCGCAAGCAGAACTTGGCTTGTCTCACGTGTGGCCAGAGCGGGGCTCGAACCCACACCAGACACAGCGGTGAGATGATCGAGTGATCAAGAGACAGCGCTCTTAACCGCTCGGCCACGGGGGCCGCCGCATTACCCTTTTACTTTATATGATATGCATGTTTGGATCTCTGATACAAGCATAGCATTTCCTCCAAGACGATTCTAAATTCATTTTTATTTCCCAACATGACAAGCATTCGCGGAAGTCCGAACTATAAACGAACGATATAATCTGGAAACAAGTTAAAATTGAAAATTATACATGTACCTTTGCCGATGATTATAGGAAGAAAGACTCCAACAACAACATACTAAATGGATATATGCAAGTCTCACAAGTGTTCAGTAACACTGTTCATAACGATAGCTAAAAGGTTAGTGTCGCTTATAAAATGACGCTCTAAGTTTGAAGAAATGTTTATGTTATTTTATCTTCTACATTAATCAACACTATGTTAAGTGTAATTCTAAATTTAAACTATATATCCTAAATTCTAAAACTTACATGGTGATGAAAGTTTTTGCCAACCTATTAAGAAATTTCCCTCGGTAAATTAATTGATAAAAAAAAGTAAAAATTTGCATACTCATGTTACCGCTGTTTCTGGGAAAACATAGCGGGAAGTTCGGACGGTTAGATTAGAAATAATCCAGCTAAGCTCTTTTACGATACACAAACTTATAATTATCTGAACCCCTGCTCATGGGATTAAATTTGCTCAAGTGGCATGATTTGCTGGGATAGTGTTCATGTACGCGCTCAGTTACTAATCTACGAATTAAACACCTATTTCCATGACTATTGAGTGTCATTAGATAAGGGACAGGGTATTAGAAAACCTAGTGACCTGACAATGACTCAGAATACAGGTAGGGGCCAAAACAGGAAAAATCAATATTGACTGCAGAGGGAGGCAGTTTTATTGCACATGTTATCAGGGACCATTAAATCAATAAACAGTGGAACTACAGGTATTACCCTTCAGATGCCTTTTATGACCCCCCTGCAGAGACGTGATAATCACCTCATTATGACAGTCCTTTGATCTAAGCGCCATATTGCACCATTAGGGGTCATTAACCGAATAAGCAGTGGTACCACTTTTAGCTTCTTCAGAAGTAGGTCTTTAAGCACAAGGGTTTCAACTTGACTTTTTGAGGCTCCAAGAAATAAAGAACTACAGGCGAGACTTATCGTTCCAAGTCGATACTTCTGTGGTGGTTCTTTTTGTTTTATGTCTTGGTGTTTAAAATATTTTTGTGCTGTTGGCGCCTTATGTATGTTTGCATATTTTTGGTTAAGTTAAGGTAACTGAGCGGCCACCTATTGGGAAAATAGCTGCTCATTCGGCTTACGAAATGTTTTCATGGTGTAGGTACCTGATTGTTGGTTTGGTTTTTTCCCACCTTGGTTTTTGGAGTGGGAGTCTTTTTCTGATTGCGCCTTTTCCTGATCTTTGCTTACTTGTACTTTTTTACACTTAGGCTAAGACTTATGCAGGAACCAAGTTCAAAGTTCATCTTCACTTAAACGTAAACGTAAACAGTGATCAGGAGATGACACATTCAGAAGGAAAGTCCCACTCGAAAAACTCTTTTCTTTTAACACGAGCAATGTAATTTCTTTTTAAGAAATCACTAAACTTTACTTGTTTCCAAACTATATAACGTCTTGTCGAACATTTGCGTCCCTGAATGTAACATAGTATATTATTGACTAGTTAGAGATTCTAGTTAGAGATTCACCACGAGGACCGAAGAACTTACTAAATGTTATGAACCACTGCAGAAGCTGAGGGTGAGGTTAGGATCTTGTAAAACCGGTTTAAGCCCGCCAGTAACTTTGTGTTACTGATCGTTCCAAGGCGATACTTCTGTGGTGGTTCTTTTTGTTTTATGTTTTGTTGTTTAAATTTTTTTGTGCTGTTGGCGCCTTATGTATGTTTTCATATTTTTAATTAAGTTAAGGTAACTGAGTGGCCACCTATTGGGAAAATAGCTGCTCATTCGGCTTACGACATGTTTCATGGTATAAGTGCTCGATTGTTAGTTTGGTTTTTTCCCACCTCGGTTTTTGGAGTGGGAATCTCTGTCTGATTGCGCCTTTTCCTGATCTTTGCCTACTTGTACCTTATTACTTTCTGCTGAAATCTAATGTTTGTATAGATTTAAGTAAACTACTTTACGTGTTATTCGTCTAATGAGATACTATCATCAACATTATAATGATAAGAATTGATATCCAGGAAACCAACTGAGACTAGGATAAGTATAAAATTTTCAATAATTGGTATTACAGAAAGCTAATAATCGCCTGTGTTCATTGAGTCCGTCTTCTCGTTCATGAACAATAATGATCGCTTTGTTTTGCAAATTGTCTAAAGTTTTATGCGTACGTACAATATCAGGGTTGACATGAGCGCTGTATGGTATGTATATAACGTTTATTCGTCTTTTGTGTCTAAGAATGTTTGTTAGGTTGAAAAGAAACTGTGTTTTTGGGTGTGTTTTTTTTCTTTGAAGGGGAATGGACATTTGCGATTGCTTTTTACACGCACCAACAATACCTTTTTTTTCAACTGGCTGTTCGTTGTACACTTAGATACTAGTTCTATGAAAAACAAATACAATACAAATATAAAAATAAGTAAATTGTGATTAAGCAAATATTTTACATGAAGCTAAAATAAAGCTAAAAGTTATCAAATTGATTAATCGTTCAAAGAAAAGGATTTTTTTTCTAGTCTGAACGCGATAGAACAAACAGGGTTAATTAATTTGAAAGCTATTTCATTGAAGTCCTCTGATTTTATCTCAAATTAGATGGCTTCAGAGACAATAAACGCTAACCGAATTCAAGGTAGGCGTTCGTCACGAGAATTGAAACAAAGATAATTCAATTAAACGTTCAGAAACAAAATTTAATTTTACAATTGGCGATATCAAATATTGATACGGAAAAGAGCCATGGTCACACTAAATGCAGCTATTAAAATTGTATATAAAGCACCGGCGGCTGGATACTCACGTGAACTGAGTCTTGTGTATGATCATTCTTTAACTGAGAATAAAGCAAAACCTGCCTTCTTTACTCGCTCGGGTCTCCGGGATTAAAACATTGCTGACAATCAAGAAGGGTCATTTCTTTCTTTTACATTCGGGCACACATGTCCATAAAGAAAAACAAATAGAGCACACTGCATGTGTAGTTTTCCAATCATTTTAAGTTTATTTTCAAAAGGATGTTTGGTGG
Source organism: Rugalucina vietnamica (assembly GCA_964017185.1). Classification (NCBI taxonomy): domain Eukaryota; kingdom Metazoa; phylum Mollusca; class Bivalvia; order Lucinida; family Lucinidae; genus Rugalucina; species Rugalucina vietnamica. The sequence goes on from OZ024872.1 coordinate 59,257,846, forward strand.
AAATTTTTAGTCGACACTGACCACTTACAAAAAAGTACATGAAACACCATCCACCAAGCGTGGTTTACTGCGCAATATACCCAACACTTACTCGATTCACAAAGTCTCGAGTATTTCCAAGGGATGCTATCCCGTCACATGTGTTTGTACCAAAGTCCTTTACATATGTACTGTAGATCTATACAGACATGAGTCTCTAGGGTGGTAAGGAAGTACAAGTAGGCAAAGATCAGGAAAAGGCGCAATCAGAAAAAGACTCCCACTCCAAAAACCAAACTAACAATCAGGTACTTATACCATGAAAACATTTCGTAGGCCGAATGAGCAGCTATTTTCCCAATAGGTGGCCACTCAGTTACCTTAACTTAACTAAAATATGCAAACATACATAAGGCGCCAACAGCACAATAATATTTCAAACACCAAGACATAAAACAAAAAAAAAAACACCACAGAAACGCGAAGCCTGCACAGGTAAAAATACAATGCTATTGTTGATCTGTTATTTCATGATTAATAGACGAGGGTTATTTATTTGATTGAATTTTATGCCTCAGGCCACCATGGAACCCTGATATGGAATGGTATTATCTTAAAATATTGTACATTTACGAGCAACAGGAGAAAACATTATAACTTAAACGCGATAATCGGGTAAACATTTAATAGCGTAAACATACGTAATGATTAATGGAGCTATTGGATTTTTTAAAGTTCAAAACATTCTATGGATATTCGAGATTTTCATGTATGCATAAATTATGGTACATTTGTAATTGTAGATGCTTATACAACAAGACACCCGAAGATTAAATGACGGTTGATGCTTCAATTCATGAAAATATTTTTTTTGAAATTACAAAGATTTTCGTACCACCTTTTTGTGTAATCATCGTTACACATTATTTTGGCCAACTGGATTTCATTTTATATGCATGTAAATATTGGAGTGCTGTAGAAGCAATGCTTATCGTTTCAAATCAGTAACAATGTTCACCCGAAATCTTCTGCTATTATGATGTCATAATAAATGTCATTGTCATTCTGTTATACTTGACAGAAACAATTTGAAAACCACTGATACGACGTATCATGCAAGTGGATAACTGATTTTTGTAGACAATTACAGAGGAATAAAGTTCGCCTTTGATTTGATGCAACAAAACTTGCTATCGTTACAGTTTGGGACCATATATGCACAACTTCTGAGACACAGTTAGCATAACAGTGTAGTGCTATTTTTAAGATTATTTTTTAATTTCATTAAATTTATGTAAAGCTTTTATGGAGAAAAGTTCAAAATAATCTAGATAATATTTAGGTTTTGCACTAAGCCAAAATGCATGCGAATTCCTAATGTGTCAACCATTCACATAAATTGCATTTTGTGATGGATGCCGTTATTAGATTAATGGTTTATAAACCTTAATAAATTGGAATAATCGTTTTCATTTTGCCTCGTTAGCGTTACATATATCCATGGATTATCTCATCGCCAATTGATATTATCAAGAATCAACGAGCTTCAATTCCGTTTGAAGTTTTCATTGCAAATGCATTAATGCATGAAAATGCCCCATGGAATGCATTTCCCTTAGTAGAGCACGGTATTTTATCCAATCAATTTAAGTCGCACAATGCATGCATGTCCAGTCGGTTATATATCGACAAGTGCAAAAGCACCAAATAGAAGCGTCTGCAAAGACAGTGTTTAATGTTAGAAACTAGTCGTTTAAAACGTTTGATAACATATGTATGCATTTTGTTGAATGTCTATTACATGTATCTACATACATTGCAATATACATAGCTCAAAGAACATGCTTGCATGCATTACAATAGGTCTTCAAATGGCAAACTGACACTGAATCAATGAGCATTTGGACATATAACAATAAGGGCTAAAGGCATATGAAACTTAGATTTTGCGAAATTGCGCAATATTTTTGTACCCTAATGAAACACACTATTTATTGACAAATCCAGTATCTCATTAACCTTTGCATAATGGAACTAAAAACAATAAGAACATATGGAAATGGTATTATGATTAGCATTTTATAGCTCAAGCGTGATGACTTAGAATTCCACACTGACATGGAATTTTGTTTTCATGCTTCAGTTTGCTTGCTGAATGCAGTTCTGTTGGATTTTATTTGTTTCATATTTTGTGTCGTTTTGTGCTGTTTGGGCCTTTTAAATGCATTATAATAGATTCATTAAATCAGGTAACTACTGTCAATACACCACATTTTTCAAAATTTCAGATTTCTGAAACACCTCAAGAAAAAATATGACCATATAATCTTTTTTGCAACCAAAAATCTGAAAAAAAAATGTTACGAAAATTTAAAAAAAATCAGTACACTAATAAAGATATATTCCCAAATATAATTTTGACTAGGTCTTTTGCGTGTGCAAGGGAGGTAATCCAAACATCTTCAAATTGAAAGTCTAGCAAATATGTGGAACAATTTTAAGAATAAGGTGTTCAGTGTTTAAGTTTGGTTTGGTGATTTTATTTAAGAATTAATTAATTTATATTTTTACGGTATAATAGTTACTTTCCTTCAGTGCTAACATTTTCACAATGGAAAAAGCCCAATTTAAATGATTTTCTGTCATACAATTATTATTCGTTAACCGATTTTCAAAAAATCAGACACTACAAGCCTCTGGTCATATTTTTCTTTGCGGCTGTACAGTCCAACCATGTCTCCCTGGTCGGCGACTTCAAACTGGGACAGATTCCCTTGCTTTGAGACTCTCCCATACACCAGCAGTTTTTGTTATTATTATTATTATTTTATTTCATTCTTTTTTCTCGCCTGTCAGTTTTCGCCACTCCTGCAGTGAGCAGTCATACATCATAAGAGTTCCTTGAAAATTGATTTGCAACAGCTCTAATATTATTTCATAATAGGCAGTTTGATAGAGCTGAATAGCGTCCTGGGAGTAAAATGCTTTATTTTCGAAACAGGAATTGTTCAATCACATAAGCAACATTAATTCAGTTGCTTTTGTTGGGATGATTCTCTATTCGCTCGTTCTTTCACTCAAACTGCCGTTCAGTCACATAGTCTAATTTACTGGAGGACACTTGGTCCAGAAAAATGATTCTGGAATAGTTCATTAAAGGCATGTTGGCTTACAGTTTGAGATTTCTTCATTGCCTCACTACAAAAACAACGTGCACAATAGTTGTAACTCTAACACATTAAAACAGCAACAGAAATATCAGTCAGGTCTGGTAATATCTTCATTGATAAGTTAAATTATAGTATGTTGGAATTGCTTAGGAGGCAGTGTGTCATTCCGATCAGTTAGTTTCCTTGTTAATTTGTACCTGTTTCAAGCTTGATCTGAGCTGTCATTCAACATTGAAAATTAATGGATTATACACGACATTAATTGGAAACAATTGTATTCATCTTGGCCTATTAACTTTAATAGCGTCTGTGAACAAGCCAATGTTGCGTTTTGTTAGAATCAATGATCGTCCAACCCGCTTCAGTTCCCATTGGATATGAATCAATGTCGGGATTGTCCCTGTGGAAAATGTTTCGTTAATACGGAATTGACACTTTTCCAATCGCATAAATCCCTGTAATAAGTACATGTCTTTGTGATGTACAACAAAAAAATCCACAACGAAGCTTTGAATGGCAAATTTAGTTGGCAATATACTAACAAATTTGCTTGGAAAATTAGTTGCTTGATGTTATATAAGACCTTGAGCTTAATTAAACAGAAATTGCACTGTTTTGTACCAAAATCTTTCGAAAAGTATTACATTCTCATCGTCACCATGCAAACACATCAATTCGACTGCCATGATTGAAATCGTATAGGCATTTGCAAATTAGACCGGACTTTATGCGATTGATGCTTGGTTATACCTGTCATTCGCTTAGATTTTCATGCTGTTTGAAAAACGAATCGAGCACTAGCCGAACAGCATATTCATTGCGTGGCTATCAATTTGCTTAAGAAGTTGTTTTTGGTGCTGATGCGACTTTCCCTGTGTCTTCCATTTTTGTGATTCCTATATTGACATGCAAAAACACTCCGTTTGACGACCTTAAGACTATGTTTTCATAACTTGTCATCATATTCACTTGACTTTCTCGTCGACATATTTTGTCACCGACAACTGTTTGTATACCATTATTTTCTCGTTCTCTCAAGACAAAAATAGCATAGCGTCAATAAATGCAAAAACAATTCCTTTGCGCTTATATTTATATCCACATAGCGTGAGATAATTATTTTGCTATAGTACTCATGATCATTATTATTATACTCAACGCGAGAAAAATGTCTGGCAGCATCATCATTGTAATACCGTTATTGTTTAGTATATAGTCGTAGCCGTATTCTTCAAAATTAAATTATGTGTCTGGTGTGGGTTTGAGCCCCGCTCTTGCCACATGTGAGACAAGCCAAGTTCTGCTTGCGGGTGTGCCGGTGGTTTTCCCTTTTTCGCCCCACCTACCGATTGGCCCGACTATGAGCTGAAATAATCTTGAAAGGGACGTAAAACTGAATTAAAAAATATTATACTAATATATTCTGTGTATTGTTATATATGAATGTACTCATGGCTTATTGCATGAATGAATTACTTACTTATAAATGCCGCTGGATAGGGTATACTTTTCAGCTCTGCAAGTACACGATTCGGCATACAGACTATTTTGTACACTAAAATACACCTCCAACTTAAAACGCACCAAATGTCACCAAAGTGCAGTATTTGTTTCAAATTTTTGCTCCTTGATTGAAATGGAATATGTATATCACTGTATATAGTGTATGTCTTAATGTGGTAATGTTGGTCCGTCTCCCAGTGATGAAAAATGAGAAAGACCATGTTTATTTCCTGATAACTAGATAGTTCAAGTGTGTTCGGGTACTGTGATGGCTGACTATGCCGTGCTTAGATCTAAACTGTCGGTTACAAGTAGGGCAAGTTTATGTTGAAGAAACTAGTGAAAGCCCATTGATTCTGGCTTTGCGGCTGTGTGCTTTCTTTCAGCTTCACAGACACTCTTTTCTGTATAATGAGCTGCTCCTTTGTTGATGAGACAGCGCCACTGATCGATCCTGTGCAGCCTGTTCCCTAGACTCTATAAGTATGCTGACGTCATTCAGTGAGGTAATGCTAAACTCTTCTGAACGGCATGTTTACAATTAGGAATTGTTCAAGCAACAAAAGTACAATTATAATCCGATCACGTGGAACAGTTCTGCCAAGGAACTCTTACTGTTTTCAGAATCAAAACCAAAACCATTAATCACATGAGGGCTGTTAATATAGCTCGCTAGACTCATGGCACCCTCAGAGGATAAGCATGCGATCCATGAATTCTATCCTTGAAATACATTATCAATCATGACATGTCAAAATGATAATGATGGATTTGATTTCAAAAATGCACTACGTTCCACTTCTAACGCAACAATAGTATTCGGCCTTGTGTTCAAACGCGAATGTTTGAACACTAAAAACCATGGTCGATCCCTATAATGGAAATAAGTAGACGTACAAAAATGAGAACTGTTGGGAACAAGGCAGTACCAGTAACTTCCTATATAAACAAGATTCTCATTTTCATGGAAGGCAGTTATTTAGCCACTTACTCTTTGTAGTTTTATAGTTTGGAACCTGGTGATAATTTGATAAACTGTTGCGTATTTGAATGATAAATCTTGCAGAGGCATGCGGGGAACTTAATTCATCTTCAGATAAACAGTTTGATATACTAAGTCATTATCATCATTTATTTTGGATATACCTTCACCCTTTCTTTCATTTTTCATTTAATTTGCACTTTCTTTCTTTTTATTATCCTAATTCTATGACATGCATACAATACGAAGCCCGATATTGCGTCATGTGTTAAAGGAAAAAAGGGGACGCGTTACAGAATCAACGATGGCAATCTCGTTATTAGAATTTTTCGCGATTTTCGATACCGGTCCAAACAGTATGTTCATCATTCAACCGGTAGCTTCACAAACATTTCATATCCTGTATCTACATTAAATGACACTTTCCATCTCATTTATGACACGCTAATGAGACATTAAGAATCACAGATAATAGATGTTGGAAACTGAGATTACAGACCAGCGAATACAGAGAATTGGAAGCAATTCGAGAAACATCGCTGGCTTATGAAAGCAGATATGTACAGTGGCATAATATAATACACCCATGCCGTCTATTATTGACATCTTTGCATATACATATACCTACAATGAGGGACAATTATTGAATGAAATCTGCGACGCCGGTAGGTCAAACACACTTAGGTCTTCATGTACATGTTGACACTGAAAGAAAATAGTGCGAAAGTACTGTGAACTTTACCCGTTGTATACTTAGAAAGATACTGTTCATGCTTTAATATTAATTACTGGACCGAATGCATTATTTCAATGCTTCAAGCTCAAACAAACGGTGACAAACCCAACTTTAATTTATTCAGCTTACCTTTTCGATTCGAGGTCAATGTCAACCGATGTTGCCAACAGATAAGAACTTTTTCTAGGAGCTTAAATATAGAGTATTGTCAAATTCATCAGATGATATTCAATTTACGTTAAAGAAAACACAAACACCAACCAATGTAATGGGGATATCTATTTTGAAAATTTACCCTAATTGTTTTGATAAGTCAGTTTCAGTATTAGCAATCTACTTTTGCGTTTAAATCAAGTTGAAAATTTGTCCTTCATTGTCGCCTTTGTTTTCAACAAACGACTGACGAGTACCGTTCTCGATTTTAAGATTTTAAATGATAAATACAGAATGTCATTCTGTTCTTTCACAACAAATCATTATTTGTGTCATGTATGATACAAGTATTTTGTAATTGTCTGGTCATGGTACGCTTTACCAAAATAATCCATACTTGTGAGTGCAAAAAATATTCTAAATCATAGCAAAGCTTGCTCCGTCGAGTAGATGATAGATGTTTCCAAGTGATCGATTAGCACTGTCTAAGAAAATAGTTACCTGATGAAAGGTTTCCTTAGGTAAGACTTGGAAAATTATCTCTACAAATATCACTGTTGAGCCTTTTCTCGTGAATGTAGTTCTTTGTCGAAAATATACTCCTTCAATAAGGACATCTATTCTGTGGTGCTTGTTACCTTATTCGCTTACCTCTTATGGCACGGAAAACGCTTGAGAACTGTGAATGCGCAGATATTGTGAGTAGCTTGCTCAACGCTAGTCTAGAGAAACCAAAAATGACATTAAGTACGAGTTTACTCGTTTACGGATGATAACCGTTTTGGTAGCTGTTCGCTGTTTGAAACAATAAATAATATTCATCACAACTGGAAGCCGGTGAATTGGTTCGTTTATAACAAATGCAGAATTGTGGATTGCCTAGTACTTTAATGAGATATGTTATTAGTTTGCATGCTTAGTCACGTTTGAAAACCCAATCACGTTTGAAAAATTAATTAATTTCGTAGATGTGTCGGATTTTAGAGACTGTTTTGACCCTGACATATAGTCACGATCAAGGTTGCTATTTGTGTTGCACCTGAGGCAAAAAATCAACATCTTTGTATTTTCATTTTTCTTGGTTTATAATAATTTAAGGCCTATCAGGTCTGTATTCCAGTGATAATTCTTTTGGTTCTCGTGTGTTTTCGAATTTCACCATAATAGGTAATGGGAATAGTTCAGTACAGGAGCTTCGAAACAGTGTTTTGGGCTGCTTAAACGAGATCATATGCAGGCTAAGTCATTGTTCCATGCTACAGTTAATTTAATACAATGTAACATGTGTGGTTGCATATGAAAATTTGGATGAAACCTTGATCGCAACTAATATTTTATTTATAAGGTGCGTCTTAACATGGGGCTACGGACTCTACAGGCCATCCAAAAATACATTTGACCATATCAGCAGTCTTATATAATTTCTTAACAAAACCTCCAGACATGTTTTACTAATCCCCAGTCTGAAAAACAATAAGACCATTTTATCCTTGTTAATAGGAATTCGGCTTTGAACTTCCTTTTTGAAAATAGGGGCTACGGACTCTACATAAAAATGATGGTTTTTTAAAGAAACAAGTACTTTTCACAGTGGAGATAAATGATGGTTTTTAAAGAAACAAGTACTTTTCACAGTGGGGATAAATGCAACCTCCATAGATTCTGAACTTTCTTTTGTCTTAACAATGAAACACTAGATACCAAAAAATCATATTCTAATCACCGCTGTAGTTTTTTTGAACTGCCAACTAAAGACACCAATAAAAATTGAAAAATATTACAAAAGTACAGTTTCACTTACTATGCCACATCTTTGTTATGAATTCCGTAAAAAGTATATTGCATGGGACATATGTGCCTTTAATATTACATGAGTAATGGACCTAACTGTTTTTAACATAACAGCAAACCAGCTCAGAAAACACCCGAAATAAAAGTGCAACATTATAACATGTGAAAAATGGTGATTTTTGGACATATATTGCCGTGCTATAGCAAAATGATGCATAAAATATCCTATTATTATATATCGCCAGAACGCTTATTGCCTTAGTGTTATGGTAAAATAAAACATTTGTTCTTGGATAATGTCCTATTGAATTATACGCGCATAACATGACCAAGCTTGAAAAAGCAACCCTGATCGTGACTCAGCCGACACATGTATTTTAGTTCGTTGGGACCTGTTTTGTTTGTTCCCACCGGCATTCACATGAGGATTTCGTTCAGCAGGTTTTAACTTACAGGTTCATGTATCTCGACTGCACTGTCATCCTTCGCCTATCCTGTTCGATACACGATCACACATGAACGAAATTGCGTCAAGTTTAGATATATATGTTTTATTTTAATTTCCTTTCATTATCTGCATCTCGTATCGTTGATCATCTTTTATAATTCTAAGCAGCACTTGACTTTTAGCAACCTGCCAAAGCCTCTATAGTTCTTCGATCGCCGAGAGGAATTGATACGCGTTCTGTGAAAAAGGATCGGTCTGCTCATACATGAGATCGAAAACAACAGTCTAGTTGAAATAAACCATTGATGTCATGCATTCGCATTGGCTGTACATATGCATTACCATTAACTTTATATGGTATGCATGTTTGGATATCTGAATCCAGCATAGCATTTCCTCCAAGAAGATTCTAAATTCATTTTATTTTTCAACAATGACAAGCATTCGCGGAAGTCCGAACTATAAACGAACGATATAATCTGGAAACAAATTAAAATTAAAAATTATAGATGTACCTGTGCCGATGATTATGGGAAGAAAGACTCGAATAACAACATACTAAACGGATATATGCATGCCTCACAAGTGTTTAGTAACACTTTTCATAACGATAGCTAAAAGGTTAGTGTCGGTTATAAAAATGACGTTCTAAGTTTGATTTTATCTTTCATATTAATCAACACTTAACATAAGTGTTATTCTAAATTTAAACTATTCTTAAGTGTAAAACGTATGGTGAGAAAGACTTTGCCAACCTATAAAGAAATTTCCCTCGGTAAATTAATTAAGAGAGAGAGAGAGAGAGAGAGAGAGAGAGAGAGAGAGAGAGAGAGAGAGAGAGAGTAAAAAAGGCATACTCATGTTACCGCTGTTTCTGGGAAAACATCGCGTGAAGTTCGGACGGTTACATTAGAAATAATCCAGCTAAGCTCTTTTACGATACACTAACTTATAATTATCTGAACCCCTGCGCATGGGATTAAATTTGCTGGAATAGTGTTCATGTACGCACTCAGTTACTAATCGTCAAAGTTTATCTACGAATTAAGCACAAGAGTTTCAACTCGAACTTTTTCAGGCTCAAAGAAATAGGAGCAGCATCGTGAGAAAACCGGATTTTTGCCTAGGCGAAAACAAAGGCGCAGATCAGCTTCGCGGTAACCGCGAAGCTGATCAGCGCCTTTGTTTTCGCTACTCGGATAGTATAATTCCTCTTCTACTCATAGCCAAAATTTCAAGTATCTAGCCTGCTCCTGTGACTGTATAGACCGATTTGTGTCGCACCTGGTCGGAAACCCCGAAGACCGGTTTTCTCACGATGCGGCTCATAGAGAAGTACAGGCGAGACATATTTAGGCTAAGACTTATGCTTGAACCAAGTTCCAAGTTCATCTTCACTTAAGTGTAAACGTAAACAGTGATCAGGAGATGACACAATCAGAAGGAAAGTCCCACTGGAAAAAGTGTTTCTTTTAACACGAGTAATGTCATTTCTTTTTAAGCAATCCACTAAGTGTTACTTGTTTCAACACTATATAACGTCTCGTCGTAATACGTCTAATTCAACATTATGTATAATGATAAGAACTGATATCCAGGAATCCAAATGAGACTACGATATGGCAAACCGTTTGCAAAATAAGTCGAGAAACTAAGGTTTATTATCGGGAGTCCTAGGTTTATGCGAGAAACCTAGGATAGTGAATCACTATCTGTGGTTTCTCATCGACTATCCTAGGTTTCTCATTGAAGCGGTCAGAAACCCGGGATATAACTTTAAATCCATAGTTTCTGGATCGTTTAATGTGCAAAATGCACAATAAGTAGAGAATCATAGTTTCCACTGCAAACCTAGTCTTGTAATTTACTATCATAGGTTTCAATTGTGTACAATTACAATAAATGGTTTTATTGCCTGTGTTCATTGAGTCTTGACAATAACAATCGCTTTGTTTTGCAAATTGTAAACAGTTTTATGCTTATTAACAATATCAGGGTTGACATGAGCGCTGTAAGGCATGTTCGTCTTTTGTGTCTAAGAATGTTTGTTAGCCTCGGGTTGAAAAGCAACTGTGTTTTTGAGTGTTTTTTCTTTGAAGGGGGAAATGGGCATTTGCGATTGCTTTTTACACACACCAACAATACCTGTTTGTTCGTTGTTGTTGTTTTTTTTTCAACTGGCTGTTCGTTGTAAAGTACTCGTAGATAAAAATACAAATACAATACAAATATAAAAATAAGTAAATTGTGATTAAGCAAATATTTTATGTGAAAGTAAAATAAAGCTAAAAGTTATCGAATTGATTAATCTTTCAAAGAAAAGCGTTTTTTTTTTCTAGTTTGAACGCGATAGAACAAACAGAGTTAATTAATTTTAAAGGTATTTCATTGAAGTCCTCTGATCTCATCTCAGATTAGATGGCTTCAGAGACAATAAACGCCAACCGAATTCAAGGCAGGCGTTCGTCACAAGAATTGAAACAAAGATAATTCAATTAAACGTTCAGAAACAAAATTTATTTTTACAATCGGCGATATCAAATGTTGATACGGAAAAGAGCCATGATCACACTAAATGTAGCTACTAAAATTGTATACGGCGGTTGGATACTCACGTGAACTGAGTCATTCTTTAACTGAGAATAAAGCAAAACCTACCTTCTTTACTCACTCGGGTCTCCGGGATTAAAACATTGCTGACAATCAAGAAGGGTCATTTCTTTCTTTTACATTCGGGCACACATGTCCATAAAGAAAAACAAAAATAGAGCACACTTGAATCAAAAGGATGTTTGGTGGAAATTTTTAGTCGACACTGACGACTTACAAAAAAGTACATGAAACACCATCAACCAAGGGTGGTTAACTGCGCTATATACCCAACACTTACTCGATTTACAAAGCCTCGAGTTTGAAATTTGCATATTTCCAAGGGTGGCTATCCCGTCACAAGTGTTTGTACCAAAGTCCTTTACATATGTAGATCTATACAGACAGACATGAGTCTCTATGGTGGTAAGGAAACGCGAAGCCTGCACAGGTAAAAGTACAATGTTATTGTTGATTTGTTATTTCATGATAATAGATGAGGGTTATTTATTTGATTGATTTTTATGCCTCAGGCCACCATGGAATCCTGATATGGAATGGTATTATCTTAAAATATTGTACATTTACGAGCAACAGGAGAAAACATTATAACTTAAACGCGATAATCGGGTAAACATTTAATAGCGTAAACATACGTAATGGTTAATGGAGCTATTGGATTTTTAAAGTTCAAAACATTCTTAGGATATTCGAGATTTTCATGTATGCATAAATTATGGTACGTTTGTAATTGTAGATGCTTACACAACCGGACACCCGAATACCAAATGACGGTTGGTGCTTCAGTTCATGAAAATATTTTTTTTGAAATTACAAAGATTTTCGTACCACCTTTTTGTGTCATCATGGTTACACATTATTTTGGCCACTTGGTTTTCATTTTATATGCATGTAAATATCCAATGTTTTCGTGGTTTGTTGGACTATAGGTCAGTCACCATACGTATACCCAAACACAGAACGTGTGTACGCCTTCATATACAGTTTCCTAGCAACAAAATGATATGATTTGATCTCAGAAATTTAAAGTTTATATGGAGTCCTGTTGAAAAAGACGATCATCCCTTGTTCGTTCATAAGTCTTAAGTTAAGATTTTAAAATAGATATACATACTGGAGTTCTGTAGAAGCAATGTTTATCATTTCAAATCGGTATCAATCTTAACTTAAAATCTACTGCTATTATGATGTCATAATAAATGTCATTGTCATTATGTTATACTTGACAGAAACAATTTACAAACTACTGATATGACGTATCATGCAAGGAAAAAGCGGATTCATACAGACAGTTAAGAGGAATAAAGTTCGCCTTTGATTTGTTGGCAACAAAACTTGCTTATCGTTACTATTTGGGGCCATAGATGCACAACCAGCATTGCAGTGTAGTGCTATTTTTATATTTATTTTTAATTACCTTTAATTTCTACCAAGACTTCATACAGACGGACGAATGTTGTACATAGTCTAGATAATATTCAGGTTTTGCACAATGCCAAAATGCATGTGAAGTCCTAATATGTCAACCATTCACAAAAAATGCATTTTGTGATGGACAACGTTATAAGACATAAAATATTAATGGTTTATAAACCTTAATAAATGGAAATAATCGTTTTCAGTTAGCATCGTTAGCGTAATTATATACATGGACTATCTCAATTCCATTTTATATTATCAAGAATCAACGAGCTTCAATTGCGTTTGAGGTTTTCATTGCAAATGCATTAATGCATGAAAAGTCCCCATGGAATGCATTTCCCTTAGTAGAACACGGTATTTTATCCAATCAATTTTACTCGCACAATGCATGCATGCCTGGTCGGTTATATATTGACAAGTGTAAAAGCACCTAATAGCATCGTTTGCAAAGACAGGTTTGAATATTTATTTAAGATTATTAGAAACTAGTTGTTACAAATGTTCTTTTTGTTTTATGTCTTGGTGTTTAAAACTTTTGTGCTGTTGGCGCCTTATGTATGTGTTCATATTTTTAGTTAAGTTTAGGTAACTGAGTGGCCACCCATTGGGAAAATAGTTGCTCATTCGGCTTACGATATGTTTTCATGGTATTATAACTGATTGTTAGTTTGATTTTTTCCCACCTCGGTTTTTGGAGTGGGAATCTTTTTGTGATTGCGCCTTTTCCTGACCTTTGCCTACTTTACCTTTTGATAACATGTGTATGCATTTGAATATATACTGACGTCAACAAAAAAAACCCGCCTCAGTCAACTTTGACACGTCGCACGGCCAAGATTAACAAATGTAATCATTTTAAATATTCGTTATATATTTTCTAACCTTTTACGCATTCGGAAATGCTAAAACGGAATTATTCAGACAGCTGCTTGAAAAATGGCATGCTGTTAAAAACATACACCCCTCGCAAAATCACTATTCGGTTCATGAACCGGTCTATCAGGCATCGCTTCTTTCTTTCGATTACTGAATGTCTCCTTTGCAATACCAACACATATGCCATAGAGTGGGATATCCATACGTGACCATATGTTGTTGAAACACATGTTTTGAAAACCGAATTTCGTTCTCTAGCGTTATTGACGTCACTGAAGCTAATGACCAATGCTTAAATGGTAATCGCTGTCAAAATGGTCAAAAAGTTTTCAAAGGCTATCCTGGCATGGCTAGTTGACACAGAATAATTTCTTTTAATACTTCTCCTGCCTTTCAGTGTGAAACAAACGTCCTTACGGATAACGTGTATTTGACGACTAGGGAAATAAGCGTCAGAGTACCATTCTTGGCTATTCATTTGAAATAATGCGACTAGTTATGAAAATTAACTCAAGGTGTGCATCCAAATATAATGACATCGTTTCTGAAATGTTTCATCGTCAGATTTCTTAAGCACCAGAGGACCAATGGTCCTGTAAACGCTCACCTGAGATCAGCTGCATATACCAATAAACATGTTTGAATATTATGGTATTTAACTCCAGTGCAGGGGCAGATAAGCCCTTGGGCCATTTTCTTTTTTCAGAATCTTCAATATTCTGTCCATTTGCCAATTTCCTGTTGGCTTTTTCCTTCAAATGACATTTTAACAGTTTTTCCCAATTCAGATGCACAGGCAACCCATGTTGACCTTGCCATAAACTTGGTCAAATCACAGGGTCATGATTTATATATGTATATACATTGGAGTACTTTAGCCATCGATGCCTCACGCCAAGTTTCCTTGAAATCAGTCTATTGGTTTCAGAGAAGATGATTTTTGATGGGTTTTTACCATATATGGGCATGGCGGCCATCTTGGTCATGTGACCTAGATTATTTATATACACATTGATTCCCCCATTCTATAGATGCTTCACTTAAAATTTGGCTTTGTTTGGCCAAGCGGTTTCAGAGGAGAAGACGTTTGAATATTATGGAAATATACATGTATATTGCCCCGGGGTGGGGGCACATGAGCCCCTGGGGTCCAATTTTTTTCAGAATCATTAATATCCAGTCCTACTGCCCATTTCCTGCAAGACTTTCACTTTAAATGACATTTTAAAAGTTTTCCCCATTCAAATGCATTGGTGACCTATGTTGACCTTCCCGTAAAATAGGTCAAGGTCATCACAGGGTCATGATTTATATATACATTGTAGTGCTTGAGCCATCAATGCTTCGTGCCAAGTTTCGTTGAAATCGGTCAACCGGTTCTGGAGAAGAAGATTTTTGAACGGTTTTTACCATATATGGGCATGGCGGCCATCTTGGTCATGTGACCTGGATTTTTTTATATACATATTTGTTACCCCTTCCTATTGATGCGTCACATAAAATTTCGCTTTGATTGGCCAAGCGGTTTCAGAGGAGAAGATGTTTGAATATTATGGAGATATACATGTATATTGCCCCGGGGTGGGGGCGGATGAGCCCCTGGTGCCCAATTTTTTTCAGAATCATTAATATTCAGTCCTACTGCTCATTTTCTGCAAGATTTTTCCTTTAAATGACAATTTAACAATTTTTCCCATTCAAATGCATTCGCGACCTATGTTGACCTTGCCGTAAAATAGGTCAAGGTCATCATAGGGTCATGATTTATATACACATTGTAGTGCTTGAGCCATTAATGCTTCATGCCAAGTTTGGTTGAAATCGGTGCAGTGGTTCCGGAGAAGAAGATTTTTGAAGGGTTTTTACCATATATGGGCATGGCGGCCATCTTGGTCATGTGACCTGGATTATTTATACACACATTGGTTCCCCCTTCCCATAGATGCTTCATGTAAAATTTGGCTTTGATTGGCCAAGCGGTTTCAGAGGAGAAGATCTTTGAAAATTGTGGACGACGGACGGACGGACGGACGGACGACGGACGACGGACGGACGGACGGACGACGGAGCATGGGTATACTATAAGCTCACCTTGTGAGCCTGACGGCTCAGGTGAGCTAATAAGAGACGACGACGTCAAAAATATTTGGCGACAGAAGCGTCGGCGAAAGAGCTACGGTAACAAAACTTGATAAAGGGAACCATATGCCAAAGAGAACGATGATCCCGGACTATGAAGTCGCTTTGAATGCCAGAAACCGAACATTATCATTTTTTCGTTACGTCTGTTTCTTTTCTTGTGAGAAGTCCCTATGTTATTTTCAGTATTTCAACTTCACGTAGTCCAGTAATGTTACGTTTAGAAATTTTAACCAAATTTGATTTATGCTTTACCATGAGAAAGAACGTAAAAATGAGGAATATGCAATTTTCGTTCATATTGTGTATCTATTGGCCAAGTTATGCAACGTTTTTAATGACGTCAGTATATATTTTGTTGATTTTCTATTACATGTACGTACATTGCAATATACATAGCTCAAAGAACATTCTTGCATGCATTGCAATAGGTCTTCAGATGGCGAACTGACACTGAATTAATGAGCATTTGGACATATAACAAAAAGGCCTATGAAACTTGGATTTTACGAAATTGCGCAATATTTTTGCACCCTCATGAAATACAATATTTCGTGGGAAAACCAACAGTCTGCATATGCGAAGACAAAGGCGCAGATCAGCTTCGCAGTAACTGCGAAGCTGATCAGCGCCTTTGTTTTCGCTACACGGATAGTATAATTTCTCTACTTTCTGAATCCAAAATTTCCACTCTAGCTATTTGCTGTGCTTGTACAGGTTGGTTTGTGGCTGACCTGTTCGGAAACCACATTGTTGGTTTTCCAACGAGGCGGCTCATTTATTGACAAATCCATAATATCATAGATGGAAGTATCTCATTAACCTTTACATAATGGAACTAAAAACAATACGAACATATGGAAAAGACATCATGATTAGCATTTTATAAGTGAAGCGTGATGACTTAGAATTCCACACTGACGTGGATTTTGTTTTCATGCTTCAGTTTGCTTGCTGAATGCAATTCTGTTGGATTTTATTTGCTTCATAACGTGGTGTCGTTTTGTGCTTTTTGGGCCTTTTATGTGCATTATAATAGATTCATTAAATCAGGTAATGGTCAATACACCACATGTTTTAATATTTCACATTGCTGAAACGCCTCAAGAAAAATATGACCATGTAATCCTTTTGCAACCCAAAAGTCTGAAAAAGTGTCACAGAGATTTTAAAAATCGGCACATTAATAAAAATTATATGCCCAAAAATTATTTTGAATAGGTCTTTTGCATGTGCAAGGGCGGTAATCCAAACACCTTTAAATTGAAAATCTGGCAAATATGTGGAATAATTTTAAGAATAAGATGCTCAGTGTTTTAGTTTGGTTTGGTGCATTTTTTATGAGAATTAGTCAATTTAGATAATTTCCGGGATAGTAGTTACTTCCCATGATGACATTTCCATATTGGAAAAAGCCCTATTGAAGACCATTGTCTGTCATAATTTTTTACTTGTTTACCGACTTTCAGAATTTCTGAGGCACTGTTTTACAAAATGATCACGTGGACATACTTCTCTTGAGATGTTTCAGAAAAGTGAGATTTGAAAAATGTGGTTTCCGGAAGATTGTGTCAGGACAGTAAGTGACCACCTCTATGGAAACAGCAGCTAGTTTTCTGTTGGTAAAACTAATTCCTTATCTTCAAAAATCAGACACTGCTAGCCCCTGGTCATTTTTTGCTTTGTGACTGTACAGTCCGACAGTGTCTCCCTGGTCGGCGAACTCAAACTGAGACAGATTTCTTTGCTTCAAGACTCTCCTACACACTAACAGTTTTTGCTTTTATTATTATTATTATTATTATTATTATTATTATTATTATTATTATTTCTTCTTTCTTTTTTCTCGCCTGTCAGTTTTCGCCACACCCTGTAGTGAGCAGTCATACATCATAAGAGTTCCTTGAAAATTGATTTGCAACAGCTCTAATATTATTTCATAATAGTCAGTTTGATAGAGCTGAATAGCGTCCTGGGAGTAAAATGCTTTATTTTCGAAACAGGAATTGTTCAATCACATTAGCAACATTAATTCAGTTGCTTTTGTTGGGCTGATTCTCTATTCGCTCGCTCTTTCACTCAAACTGCCGTACGGTCATATAGTCTAATTTACTGGAGGACACTTGGTACAGAAAATGATTCTGGAATAGCTCATTAAAGGCATGTTGGCTTAAAGTTTGAGATTTCGTCATTGCCGTACTACAAATAGTTGTAACTATAACACACATTTATTACAAAAATGACAGTACCAGTTAAAATAGCAACAGAAATATCACTCAGGTCTGGTAATATATGTATGAGCGTTATTTAAGTTTCAGCTGAACATTCATTGAGAAGTTAAAGTATAGTCTGTTGGAATTGCTTAGGAGGAAGAATGTCATTCCGATCATTTAGTTTCCTGGTTAATTTGTACCTATTTCAAGCTGTGATCTGAACTGACATTCAACATTGAGCATTAATGGTTTATATACGAGATTAATTGGAAACAATTGTATTCATCTTGGCCTATTAACTTTAATAGCATCTGTGGACATGCCAATGTTGTGTTTTGTTAGAATCACTGATCGTCAAATCCGCTCCAGTTTCCCACTGTAAATAAATCAATGCCGAAATTGTCCCTGTGGAAAATGATTTCGTTAATACGGAATTGACAGTTTTCCAATCACACGAATATCTGTAATAAGCACATGTCTTTGTGATGAACAACGAAAAACAACCACAACGAAGCTTTGGACGGCAAATTTAGTCGGCAATATGCTAACTAATTTCCAGATCATTGCTTGAAGAATCAGTTGCTTAATGATATATAAGACCTTGATCTTAACTTAACAGAAATTGTACTCTTTTGTACCAAAAACTTGGAAAAGTAGCACATTCTCATTCTCACATCAGTTCTACTTCACT
This sequence comes from Rugalucina vietnamica, assembly GCA_964017185.1. Lineage (NCBI taxonomy): Eukaryota > Metazoa > Mollusca > Bivalvia > Lucinida > Lucinidae > Rugalucina > Rugalucina vietnamica. The sequence goes on from OZ024872.1 coordinate 59,276,559, forward strand.
GAAATATTATAGTGCATTTGCAATTTAGACCAGACTATATGCGATTGATGCCCCCCCCCCCCCTGTCATTGACTAAGATTTTCATGCCGCTTGAAAGCTACATGTAGATGTAGTATTTCGTCGAGCACTAGCCTAGCCGAACAGCATATTCATTGCGTGGCTTAGGTAACAAAGCTCAATTTTGCTTTAGAAGTTGTTTTTGGTGCTGATGCGACTTTGCCTGTGTCTTTCATTTTGTCATTCCTGTATTGACATGCAAAAGCCCTTTGACGACCTTAAGACTATGTTTTTATAACTTGTCATCATATTCACTTAACTATCCCGTTGGCATATTCTGTCATAGACAACTATTTGTATACCATTATTTTCTCGTTCTCTCAAGACAAAAGTAGCATAGCGTCAATAAATGCAAAAACAATTCCTTTGCGCTCATATTTATATTCAAAATATCCACATAGCGTGAGATAATTATTTTGCTATAACACTCATTCATGATTATTATACTCAACGCGAAACAACGTCTGACAGCATCATCGTTGTATTAGGAACATTTTTCTCTATAACAGACTACCGTTATTGCATAGTATACAGTCATAGGCTTCAAAATTAAATTATGCCAGCATCTATATATTCTGTGTAGTGTTATATATTGATGTACTCATGGGCCTTATGGCCTATTGCATGAATAAATTACTTATACGTGAGAACGAGGATATGCTGCAGGGTATACTTTTCAGCTCTGCAAGTACACGATGCGGCATACAGACTGTTTTGTCTTCTAAAAACATCTACAAAAACGCACCAAATGTCCCAAAGTGCAGTATTTGTTTCAAATTTATTATGCTCAATGGTTGAAATCGAATATGTATATAGTGAATGTCTTAATGTGGTAATGTGTCTTTTAGTAATGAAAAATGAGAAAGACCATGTTTATTTCTTCATATTAACTAGACTGTTTAAGTGTGTTCGGGTAAGTTCTCTGATAGCTTACTAGGCCGTGCTTAGATCTAAACTGTCGGTTACAAGTAGACAATTTATGTTGAAAAAGCTGATTCTGGCTTTGCGTCTGTGTGCTTTCTTTCAGCTTCACAGACACTCTTTTCTGTATAATGAGCTGCTCCTTTGTTGATGAGACAGCGTTACTGAGCGATCCTGTGCAGCCTGTTCCCAAGACTCTATATGTATGTTGACGCCATTCAGTAATGTTAAACTCTTCTAGACGACATGTTTACAATTAGGAATTGTTCAAGCAACAAAAGTACAATTATAATCCGATCACCTGGAACAGTTCTGCCAAGGAACTCTTACTGTTTTCAGAATCAAAATCAAAACCATAAATCACACGCTTGCTGTTAATATATATTGCTAGACTCATGACACCCTCAGAGGATAAGCACGCGATCCAAGAATTCTATCCTTGAAATACATTATCAATCATGACATGTCAAAATAATAATGATGGATTTGATTTCAATAATACACTGCGTTCAACTTTTAACTTAACACTTACTTTTTTGTCTTAGCCTTCGGCCTTGTGTTCAAACGCGAATGTTTGAACACCGAGAAAACCATGATTGAATTCTATAATAGAAATAAGTAGACGTACAAAAATCAGAACCATTGGGAACAAGGTAGAACCAGTAACTTTCTGTATAAACAAGATTCTAAATTTCATGAAAGGCAGTTATTTATCCACACACTAACTCTTTATAGTTTTATAGTTTGGAACCTGGTGATAATTTGATAAACTGTTGAGTATTTGAATGATAAATCTTGAAGAGGCATGCGGGGAACTTAATTCATCTTCAGATAAACAATTTGATATACTAAAGTCGTTACCATCATTTACTGTTATTTTTTATTAATGAGCCGCGACGCGAGAAAACCGGTCTTCGGGGTTTCCGACCAGGTCCGACACAAACCGGCCTGTACAAGCTCAGAAAAGAGCTAGAAGCTTGAAATTTCGGATTTAAGGAGAAGAGGAATTGTACTATCCGAGTAGCGAAAACAAAGGCGCTGATCAGCTTCGCGGTTACCGCGAAGCTGATCTGCGCCTTTGTTTTCGCATAGGCAAATATCCGGTTTTCTCACGATGCGGCTCATTTCATTTGCACTTTCTTTCCTTTTATTATTTTAATTCACGAAGCCCGATATTACGTCACGTGTTAAAGGAAAAAAGGGGACGCTTTACAAAACAATTAAACGCTGGCAATCTCGTTATTCGAATTCTTCGCGATTTTCGATACCGGTCCAAAAAGTATGTTCATCATTCAACCGGTAGCTTCACAAACATTGTCGTATCCTGTATCTACACTAAATGACACTTTCCATCTCATTTACGAATAAATCATGTGCCACGTGCAACTTCAGATTGAATAACTACACGCTAATGAGTCATTAAGAATCACATATAATAGAACTTGGAACTCAAGGCTTTTAAATTGAAATTACAGACCAGCGAATACAAAGAATAGAGACCAATTCCAGAGACATTGCTATCATTGTGACAGTAGATATGTAAAGTGACATAAGAGCCTTTGCATGTCAAAACCAACAATTCGGGTTTCCGACCAGGTCCAACACAAACCAGGCTGTACAGTCACAGAAGATGGTTAGAGGCGGGAAAGTTTAGATTTAGAGAGTAGAGGAGCTGTACTATCCGTGTAGCGCAAACTAAAGCGCTGATCATCTTCGCAATTATGCACCAGTCATTTGTATCCACGCCCCCCCCCCCCTCCCCTAGGGCCGGGGAATAGCGGGGATTTTAACTTTTCAAATTTTAAAGCCCTGGTAAAAGCCCCGCCCTGCTTTGTCAAATTTTTGGTAAAATTCCTACTAAAAGCCCCGGCCCTCCGGGGACTGACAAAAAGGAGCAACGACAAATGACCTAAGCTATTAGAATAATCTTTACTCGCCTATTCCATGATGGTGAGAGAAGGCACAGAATTTGAACACCGGTAGCCAGCCTCTGGCATTAAATGAACTTAAGGATGTTCGCTGCTAACATTTGACATTTCGGAACTTCCGGGGTTTTTTTTTGTTGAATATCTCGTAAACGTTTGCAGATATTTTCCGAATATTTTATATTTGGATACATATTGATGATATGCATTGAATGAGCCTCAAAAATTGTCAATCTAAGGAACTTCATTTTTTCACCCCATTTTCTGCAACTTTTCAGAAAATTTTAGTTGTCAGTAAAATTTAGGGGGTAGCGTAGATTAAACTTGAATATTATACATCTTCAAATTAATTGCACTAGTTCCATGATTATTTTAGCAGCAGTATGTGTGTACATGGCCTTCTAAGTCAGTCTTTCTGTCTTTGGTGAGCTAGTTTTAAAATTTTGGGTGGTTTTATGAAATAGGCTTTAAGAAACAAAACAGCCGAAAAAATGCCTAAAATGGCGATTTTCAAGTTGTTGGTTCTCTCTTATATGCACACTACCCTATATGTTTCTTTCTTTTTTATTTGAACAGTATAACTATGTACTATGTTGTGTGAAATACAAGAAAAAGTTTGAATCTACAAGTATGGGTTTGGCACATTTCAAAATATTGATTTTTTCGGACTTTTCAATTATGAGGGTAGGGCTGGAAAAACGACTCATAAAATTTTGTCATCCACTTTTCTATGATTTTGGTCCAAAATTGTCCGTATTACGTAAATATGACGTTTGAAAGCATTCTAGGTGTATTTTTATTCAAGACAGGGATGTTTCAAAGAATTGAAAATTAAGTTAATTTTACTAAATTTAAAACAAGGTGTTCAGAGGTCTCATTCACTGGCCTGTAGCTTGAAAAAATGCACACTACCCTATACTTATTTTGTTTTCAAATGTCTTGTGTAGTATTTTGGAATCTAAAAAGAGTGGTTAGAAAAAAGTTTGAATACTTTTTCATTGGCAGCGAACATCCTTAAATTCGTGTACTAGAATGCAAGATCGGCATTCCACCGGTGAATACAACAGCTGTGAATTTAAAGTTTATAGTATATTAAATGTGAAAATACAGCCAAATATATAGTTCATTTAAATTAATGCGAAATAGTCGTGTTTAAAAGTTTGGTTGACACTTAATTGCTGTATTGGCCAGGCACATCCCCGGCACTGCCGGGACTCGCCAGAGGTTAAACATTCCGGCTCTTAAGCCCCGCTATGTCCCTGCTATCTCCCCCCCCCCCCGGCATTACTGCGAAGCTGATCTGCGCCTTTGTTTTCGCCTATGCAGATTGTTGGTTTTCTCATGCGGCGGCTCAATGATGACTCAAGTGATAATCACACTAAAGAAATTTAATGTGCGAAAGTACATTGAAAATATGGTGAAGGGTTTTACCCTTTGGATAGACGTACCACACAGTATTGATGTCTGGTCCATATGTTTTATTTCAATGCATTCAAAATCAAACATGCAGTGACAAAAAAAAAGCTTGAGTTTATTCAGCTTACCCTTTACAATTTTAGGTCAGGTCAATGTCTGTTTCCAATAGATAAGAATTTTTCTAGGAGCTTAAATATAGATACTGTCAAATTCATCAGATGATAATTATTTCAACATGAAAGATTTTAGTTTTATCTGTAAATGTAATGAATCACCTTCAAGGCAAGTCTAGAAAAAATAAAAGCAATCCATACGATGCTTAATTGGAATGTTACCGCGGCACGAGCTAGGGAATCCATAAACTTTGGCCTACCATAGTAACAATATCGAAGGACGGCAAAAAACAAGGCGGTCCCTTGGCCGAGTGGTTAAGAGCGCTGATACTTTATTACCGCACTTATATATAACCACTCGATTATCTCACCGCTGTGTCTGGTGTGGGTTTGAGCCCCTCACGGTGCATATGTGAGACAAGCCAAATTCTGCTTGCGGGTGTTTTGTCTCGGGGTTCTCCCGTTTTTGCTTCACCTACTGATTGGCCCGTCTCATATGAGCTGAAATAATCTTAAAAGGGACGTTAAACTGGATAAAAAAAAATAGAGCGACGAGCTGCACAAATCAATTACGGATATCGCCGTGCTTCCGCGGGAACTTGATACCAAGTAATTATTGGTTGTGGTTTGCCTACTCATACATACAAGTTTCTTCTGCCACATGTGAATTACATGTACATGTATGGATGTCTGACGTATATACATAATTTTTGTTTCGAAAAGAAACAAATATGCCAAAAACAGGTGGTTCATAAAAGTTTGAAATATACGGGGTTATTACATGAAAGGTTGCATTTTATATTAATTTTACAGCCAAGAACCTTAAAAATAAGGATAGTAACCATAAATATATTCATAGATGGTAAATTATATAGTTCTAGCAAGAAGTTTTCTATCATGTCATATAATTTCAAGGTTACTGTTTGGAAAAGTTTCCAGTTTTATTCTTTCTGAGACGTTTCTCTTAATTGTTGTACCTGGTGTAGTTTTTGATAGTGATAATATAATGATATGTTGGTCTGAACCATAGCATTGTTTAGTATGTCCATAACAACCAATCTTGAAAGTCAATAAAACAATATGTATATTGTTTACCAAGGTAGATGATGGGCGAGTTTTAACGAAATCTCAGGCATTTCTGAGAAAACAGTTACCTGACGATTGAGATGATTGCTCAGGTATATCTGTAGAATCCATTACCTCAATTTCACAGTTATTCATGTTAACAACAGTGTACAAATTATCACTGTTTCCAACAATAAATAATAATTTCTGACAACTGGGAGCCGATTGTACGGCTCATTTGTACCTTATGAAGAAACAGCATACTTATTCAGTCTCAGAGCTCTATCAAATTTGGCAGCGATACTGACATGTAAACTGTTTGGCATGTTGGTCCAGGTAAAGCGTTCCTTCGTGCCTTGTTCTATGTTGTACAATTTGAGCCGCCTCGTAGGAAAACCAACAATGTGGTTTCCGCACAGGTCCGACACAAGCCGGGCTGTACAAGCACAGAAAAGAGCTAGAAGCTTGAAATTTCAGATTTAAGAAGAAGAGGAATTGTACTATCCGGCGAGTAGCGATAAAACAAAGGCGCTGATCAGCTTCGCAGTTACTGCGAAGCTGATCTGCGCCTTCGTTTTCGCATATGCAGATTGTTGGTTTTCTCATGTGGCGGCTCATTTATAGTGTGATATTTAAAGAGACCTTTAAAAGACAGTGTAGTCTTTTTGTTTCAAGTCCAAAAGCATGAAATATTTTCCTCTGATCCATATAGACAACAATACCCGCAATTATACCATGATTGAAAATATGAAAATATGAAAAATATTAACCACCTGGGAAAGTTTTCAGAAGTTTTGACATTTTCAACAAACTTTGTGTCTAAATAAAAGCAACAAACACACATGTCATGTAACAATACAACGTCTGAATGCACCCGATTTCAAATGAAACATATTGGTTACTTCCTTTGCACGTTTGGAAGCAGTATAAAACCATTCAAATGGAGAAGAGGGGCCATATTGTATTTCAAAACTGTGATACTCGTCTTTTGTCTTCCCTTCAACAAAAAGCCTATTCAGTGTCATGTATTTTTATACTACCTACATCCTTTCAACTTATTAGAAAATTTTAAGAATGAATAAGAATCTGATTTAATGGACAATACCTTTTACTTCTGAAGAGTGAGCGTTTCCGAGCAAAAGTTATAAAATATATATAATATAATGCCAACAAGGAAGGGATGTTATATATCAAACACATTGCTTTAATAATCATTCAATGTGTATTTACAACTTTACAAATAACCATAAACATTCTTACTTTTATCTATCATAACAAAGAAGTTAAAATGGGCGGCATATGTATTTATGATTGATATATGGATCACATACATTGCAAAATGTGTCTCTACCAGAAAAAAAGACAAACTTTTCCTAAGGCCTTTTCCGGTTCTGGACTATCTCAAGTTTATATTCACTTGCCAAATTTGAACCTAATTTGAAAGGTTTTGCGACCAGTCATTTTCGATTTTAGAGGATATTTTTTGTACATTGCATTCGAATGTTTTCGTGACAAATCAATTTAGATAGTCTACACGTAGTCCATACGTCCTAGAAAACGCCACGCCCTTACACGAAGTCTAAAATGAACCTTCTTCTTCTTCTTCTTCTTCTTCTACATGTGTGTGTCCCATAAATATGTACATGATACATGTATTGGTTTTCCATGGCAGATTAACCAGATCACGCTCAAAATAAGTGTCTTTGTCATGCGAATAAACTCTCTACACCACTGACACGCAATAAATGCGCTTGTTGGACTTTTAATACAGCATTTTAGTAGCTTCGTATTTTAGAACAGCATTTAGAGATATCAAAGTAACATTTGTTCACATATCAACCTTATTTTTTCCTCGAAAAGTAATGCTCATGCATTGTTGCTCATGGTAAAGGGAGATGTGAAAACTTCAGTCTCTCACACTTTCACCATGTATCTCGTAGTACATGGCAATCTTGTCCAATGTTCTTTTTTTGTTTCCTACTCATGTTCAATTAATAATTCGTACTCTCAATTTCACGACCTTATGTCGCCACACATCACCAGTTTGTTTAATGTTTGGAGTAGGAGAGCTTAACTACTTACCACTAGTCTTAATGTTAATATCAGGAATTATAGTCTAAATTCTAGGCTATCATTAAAGATGAAATTAAATATTTTCTATGAAACTACAAATAACATTAAGGTGAAGTGTGTAGGAAAGCATAATTTGAGCCGCGACGCGAGAAAACCGGTCTTCGGGGTGTCCGACCAGGTCTGACACAAATCGGCCTGTCACAGAAGCAGGCTAGAAGCTAGAAATTTCGGATTTAAGAAGAAGAGAAATTGTACTATCCGTGTAGCGAAAACAAAGGCGCTGATCAGCTTCGCGGTTACCGCGAAGCTGATCTGCGCCTTTGTTTTCGCATAGGCAAAAATCCGGTTTTCTCACGATGCGGCTCATTTTATTATTAATTTATGCTTCTTTTGAAAGATAATTGCGGAATATAAAACTAATGGTTTCAATGCATATATCTTTTAATTGATAAGTTTTTATTTCAAACTTTATTAAAGCAATGCCTCTATAATGGTTCCCCTTAGTATTTGAACACAGGTGGTCGCTTTGCTAGCAAGAGGTCTCAAGTTCGATCTGCGCTTTTCGTCTTGGGGAAATGACCCCTGTTGGTGCATGCAATTTCTAGAAAAAGGTAAGATGGTAGCATGGTTGGTTTCGGTTTCAACAAGTAATCGGTATAGGTAGGTTCTTGGGAAAAGGGCGATGTCAGTTTCAGAATGAAATAAATGATAATTTGACGTGGTGGAATAACATGAATGTCTACTTTTATAAGCAAATATATACCAAGAAACAGTTACTCTTTGTGTAATTCTTGGGCACCGACAAAAGAAAATTGTGAGAGGTTTCCCGCGAAGAAATTCAATTATAGCCGGCCTTCTCAGACCTTAAATCGAGTTTTAATTTGTCGGGTGGTGTAAAGTATGCATTCTATGTCCATGCATATACAGTATGGATGGCATTTTTGTTGTATTGTGTGTATAAGGCCTTGGCAATTATATCTTGCCGAGACTCATTTGAATGTGCTGCATAGTTAATTCCTTGATACGATGTTGAAAGCTTGAATGATAAAGCCTGCAGGAACATGCAGAGATCTTAATTCGTCATCAGATAAATAAGTTTGATAAATTCAACTTGCGCTCCTGGAATCTTATTTGAGTTCGTTTACTATAAATGAGCCGCCTCGTGGGAAAACCAACAATGTGGTTTCCGAACAGGTCTGACACAAACCGGCCTGTACAAGCACAGAAAAGAGCTAGAAGCTAGAAATTTCGGATTTAAGTAGAAGAGGAATTGTACTATCCGAGTAGCGAAAACAAAGGCGCTGATCAGCTTCGCGGTTACCGCGAAGCTGATCTGCGTCTTTGTTTTTCGCCTATGCAGATTGTTCGTTTTCCCATGAGGCGGCTCATATCTTACTATCCGCGGGTTTTTGCTTTCCTTTTTCTATATATTTTTCTTCGCTTAAATACTACGCCTTGTGAATTATATTTAGATCTCGCCTTATTCCAGACCAGAATAAGCTCACCAAAACTGAACTCTTAGAGAGCGCGGTGGCGACGTGGTAGAGCGTCGGACTCCGAATCGAGAGGTCCTGCGTTCGAACCCCACAGGCGTCACCCTGTTATGTCCTTGAGCAAGACACATTAACTCCCTACAGTACTGGTTACACCCAGAAAGCGTTGGCTCCGTCCCGACATGACTGAAAAATTGTTGACTGGGACGTTAAGCCTCAATACAAACAAACAAAACTGAACTCTACACACAATGCGGCTAAAACATTCTGAAGCTACATGCAGCACAGCCCATGCAATATACTCTGTTATAATCTATACATGTTCAACTTTGCTCTAGTGTGCCAGAGAACACCTCGGTTTTGATGGAAAAGCTATGTTATATCCTGCATCTACTTTTAATGGCACATTAATGTCTCATTAACAAATAAATCATATTATTTGGAGTGCTAGACGATGGCACGCTAATGAATCGTTAAACCCAGCCAAACCAGAATTCGAAAGAAAATAAAATTAAAGTGATATGTAGAAAGCGTCCAAATGCTGGGGAGTTGAAGTTTGCACGGCGAAGTGTTCGGCACAAGAAACAAGGAAAATGCCTAGGGCCAGTTGTTCAAAACTTCGTTAGCTTAACGTCATCGTTAAGATCTCAACTCGTTAAGTACGTACATGCAAATGCCGACTACATAAGCAAATACACTGTTATTTTTTGTTTAAAAAAATGTGAGAATCCTTTGCAGTGCAAACGATTCCTATATTTATTCAACAAAAAGTTTATTTGTAATATTGCCATTTAAATTTTTAACGATATCGTTAATTTTGAACAACTGGCCCCTGGTATCGAACTGACAGAATAGATTTCTGCTCATCCATGCGAATACAAGGAGGCTTGTCATAGTTCAAAGCGTTTTCGAGCTGATAATCATATCTTGCACACACCAGATGCAATTATAAATAATTATTAGCATCTAGCAGCAGTACAAATAGATAACATCTAAGATTAAGAATCTGTGTGTAAACATTAGCATATATAATTAAAGTAAATGAGTAAAGATTAAGAAATTAGTATATCTCGCAACATGCAATTAGGGCTACCGCTGATTTAGGCGTGCAGTTATTATTCAGCACAAGCAGAACACCAACATCTTGCATTGTTTAACTCGAATGCAAAATTGAACACACACGTATGTTAGGCGGCTAAGTCGGAAATGCGCTTAAGTAGGAAAAAGTTACGACTATCTAGGAAAACGTCCGTCAGGCGCTTAAGTGGGAAATGCGACTAAATGGGAAATGCGACTAAGTGGGAAAACGACTAACCAACTTGAAAAAGTAAATACGAGTCAGACTTATAATTGCAACTTGTAAATTGCATTAATATAGGATATCAATACGCTGTGTCGTGAGAAAACCTGTCCTAAAGATTTTTCGACCCTATCCAACACAAACCTGCGCATAATACTAAGTAATAAGGGTGACGCAGTATCAGTAGCTAGATAGATAAACCCTGAGTGTACAGCTTAAGCTAGTATCTCACTGGCATGCAAATTTCTCGCGACTGTTTTGCGAATTGAGTCGCACGAGTGTCGTGAGAATTTTCATGTGTTGCGAACTAGTTGCGAACTGGTCGCAAAGGTTTTAAACATGTTTAAAACTTTATGCGATTTTATCGACAAAACATGTCGCAAGACTGTCGCGTGACTGTCGTACGACAGTCGTACGACGTTCAAGCGAGTGTCGCGAACATGTCGCCGCGAAATTTTGGCGAATTTATAATGCGAAAATTTCGCGACTCTCGTACGATTGTCGTACGAATGCCGTACGATAGTCGCGCGACAGTCCTCGCGACTATCTGGCGAGAAAATAAAACTAAGTGACATTCGAACGAATGTCGTGAGACACTCTCACGAATGTCTCGCGACTGTCGTACGAATGAAAATGAAACTAAAGTTACGTTCGTGGGAACGTCGTGAGACAATCTCACGAATGTCTCGCGACTGTCGTACGAATGAAAATGAAACTAAAGCTACGTTCGTGGGAACGTCGTGAGACAATCTCACGAATGTCTCGCGACTGTCATACGACAGTCGAGCGACAATCCCGAAATATATTTTCAAAATTAGACCGAAAATCGCGAATTGTCTCATTCAAGGAGACTGCGATGTGAAAGTTTTGTTAATATCGTTGATCTTTGTCGCGAAATAGTCTCGAACTAGTCTCCAGTTGTCGCATTCCAGTGAAATGATGGCTTTTCGAACATGGCCAGAGGCTCCTTCTTTATGATTAACGCACTGTCTATGTAATAAAGGTTGTAACGTCGCTAAGTTGCGTACAGTACTTGTGATATAGGAGAGGTAACTGTAGGACAGGGTCCAGTTCTTGTGATATAAGGTATGTACCGCTAGGACAAAGACCAGTAATTGTGATAAAAGTGAGGTAACTGCAGGACAGGGCCCAGTACTTGTGATATAGGGGATATACCGGTAGGACAGTGTCCAGTTCTTGTGATATAGTGGTGGTTTCTGTAAGACAGGGACCAGTACTTGTGATATAGGGGATGTACCGGTAGGTAAGTGTACAGTACTAGGGATATAGTGGGCTTAGCGGTAGGAAAAAGACCATTACTTGTGAAATATGGGAGGTGACCATTACTTGCTATATAGGGGACGTAGCGGTAGGATAGGGACCAGTACTTGTAATATAGGGGAGGTTACTGTGGGACAGAGTCCAGCATTTGTGATTTAGGGGATGTATAGGTAGGGCAGGGTCCAGTACTTGTGATACAGGGGATGTACCGGTAGTTCAGGGACCAGTACTTGTGACATAGGGATATGGGGGATCGGTAGGAAATCGTCTAGTACTTGTGATATAGGGGAAATAACGGAGTGGCAGGGTCCAGTACTTATGATATAGTGGATATACCGGTAGGACAGGGACCAGTACTTGTGATATAGGGTATGCTAATGTAGGACAGGGTCCATTACTTGGATATGGGGATTATACCAGTAGGGCATGGCCCAGTACTTGTGATATAGGGGATGTGCCGGTAAGTCATGGTCCTGGTCTTTTGATATAGGGGTTGTAACGGTAGGACAGGGTCCAATACTTGTGATATGGGGGATGTACCTTTACGGCAGGGTCCAGTATTTGTGATACAGGGGAGGTACCGGTAAAACAGGGTCCAGTACTTGTGATATAAGGGATGTACCAGTAAGATAGGGACCAGTGCTGGTGATATAGGATGTGTTACTGTGGGAAAGAGTCCAGCTCTTGTGATTTAGGGAATGTATCGGTACGGCAGGGTCCTGTACTTGTGACATAGGGATGTAACGGTAAGACAGGGTCCAGTACTTCTGATATGGGGGTTGTACTGGTAGGACATCGTCCAGTACTTGTGATAAAGGGGAATTAACGGTGTGACAGGGTCTAGTACTTGTGATATAGGGGATATACATGTACTGGTAGGACAGGGACCAGAACTTGTGATATAGGGGATGTTACTGTAGGACAGGGTCCATTACTTATCATATGGGGATTATACCGGTATGGCATGGTCCAGTATTTGTGATATAGGGGATGTACAGGTAAGTCATGGGCCTGGTCTTTTGATATAGTGGTTGTTGCGGTAGGACATGATCCAGTACTTGTGATAAGGGGGATGTACATGTACCTTTACGGCAGGGTCCAGTATTTGTGATACAGGAGAGGAACCGGTAAAACAGGGTCCAGTACTTGTGATATAAGGGATGTACCGGTAGGATAGGGACCAGTACTTGTGATACAGGGGAGGTGACTGTGGGACAGAGTCCAGTACTTGTGATTTAGGGGATGTACCGGTAGGGCAGGTAGGGCAGGGTCCAGTACTTGTGATATAGGGGATGTACCGACAGGACAGGTTACAGTACATGTGATTTACGATAAATAGCGGTAGGGCAGTACCAAGTACTTGTGATACAGGGAATTTACCGGTAGGGCAAGGACCAGTACTTGTGATATGGGGGAGGAAACTGTAGGGCAGAATCCAGTGCTTGTGATATAGGTGAGGTAACTATAGGACAGGGAGCAGTACTTGCGATAAAGAGGATGTACCTGTAGGACTGGGGCCAGTTCTTGTGATATAGGGGAGGTAACTGTATGGCAGGTTCCAGTATTTGTGATATATTGGATGAACCGGTCCACAAGGGACAAGCACTTGTGATGTAGGGAAGGTAACTGTAGGAAAGGGTCCAGTTCTTGTGATATAGTGGAGGCAACTGTTGGATAGGGTCCAGTACTTGTGATATAGGGGATATATCGGTAGGGCAGGGTTCAGTACTTGTGATATAGAGGATATGATATAGGGGAGATAACTGTAGGACAGGGTCCACTACTTGTGATATAGTGGAGGTAACTGTTGGGCAAAGACCAGTACATGTGATATATGGGAGGTAGCTGTAGGACAGGGACCAGTAATTGTGATATAGGGGAGGCAACTGTAGGACAGGGTCCTGTACTTGTGATATAGGGGAGGTAACTCTAGGACAGGGACCACTACTTGTGATATAATGGAGTTAACTCTAGGACAGGGACAACTACTTGTGATATAGTGGAGGTAACTGTTGGACAGGGACCAGTACTTGTGATATAGGGGAGGTAACTCTAGGGCAGGGACCACTACTTGTGATATAGTGGAGGTAACTGTTGAACAGGGACCAGTACTTGTGATAAAGGGGAGGAAACTGTAGGACAGGGACAAGTACTTGTGATATATGGGAGGTAACTGTAGGACAGGGACCAGTACTTGTGATATAGGGGAGGTAACTGTAGGACAGGGTCCAGTACTTGTACTACACCTTCAATACTTTCTCCCACACACAAAACTTGAACTGTATAAACGCAAACCAACAGAAGAAAAAGAAAGGATAAATGCGCCATGTTGTATCTTTGGGCAGAGAACAGAAAGGGAAAGTCAAAATGGATGGTGGCGGGATTTATGTGACATTATACATGATAAGCAGTTCTGCTTTTCCGATTGTTTTCATCAATAAACTGTCAGTTTCAATAGTGCATCTAAAATTGTAATTAAAACGCCGATTATCTGCTAACCACTGACTTATCGCCTGTGAATTGTGTGTAACCAACAAAACCCTGTATTCGGGGTCAATTTTAAAGGAATTTTTGCTGTTGCAATGGCTTTCGGAATTTCGACGGTTGCTTTTTGCCATAGTACCACACGAGCGAAATGCGCAGCCTGCACAGTTACCACGCTACTCTAGCAGCAAACACATTTGATGCTGCACCAGCTGATCTTTTTTTACTTTTCATCATGAAAACGTCCGTGTAAAGCGTATCCCCAAATACCTTACCTTTATATAGCAAAACTGGGGTATGCATGAGTATACTTATTTTTCCTATTTTTACTATTTTTACTCGACTCGAACATAGGTTTCGGGTACTCGTTAAAACCGCTTCGCTAAGGCGGTTCTAACGTGTGTGCGCGCGCACACACACACACACACACACACACACACACACACACAAAAAAAAAAAAAAAAAAAAAAAAAAAAAAAAAATCCGACAAAACTTTCAATTTTTACCGCTGAAAAATCTCTGTATATTGCATGGGCAAGTTTTCGTAGTGTATTTATTTCTTAATAATCCACATTTGTTACCACGGGCCAGGACGGACGATGAAAATAATATTTATTCTCGTGTTGCATTCCCCCATGCTAGGTGTTTATTTAGGCATTTCATGGTAATAAACTGTTGGGTGTATGTGTCAGGTAGTTGCTACTATCCATGAAACTAGGTTCCGGCCAAAACTGTTGAGTGGGATATTAATCAGTCGTTGAACACGAACAAACGAAAATGACTGCGGCTTCTGGGGTCATAACTTTGTAATCAAACCACATCTTTAGCGTTATGTTTAAAACCATGCGGTTTGTCGACGGCTATACACAGACTGCATTGGTAGATGAACAGACATTCTACATGATAAATGTTTGTGTGTATATGTGATTTTTTTTACATATGTATCTTGTTTTGGTATAATCTAAAACTTCGACGAAATAATTGCCAGCATTTTATACTATATGCAACCAAGAACGGGACCATTAAGAGACGAAATATGATAGAGGCCTGAGTATAGGTTTTGATCGAACTTTAAACTAGCAAAGCAAAGCAGGCATAATCAGCAAGATTATGTGGTTCTGTCTGTAACTGAAAACATACAAAACAATCACCCATGACATGATGAAAAGGGGCAACACATTTTCTGCATTATAACAAGTTATTTAAGCCGCGAGCGTTAAAAGATGCCTTCGTGGTATCAGGTCAGGTAAGACACACAATATGTTGCACAGCCACAGAAATCTACCGAGCACTCTTGATACTTTGGGTTCAGAAAAAGACCTACTATTTTTGTATTGTAACACAAGCACTGCTCAGTTGCTTAGCTGATCTATGCTAATATTATCGCATATACAAATGTCGGTTTTCCCATGATGCGGCTGATATGAAACATTGGAAGGAATTGCCTTCAGTTTGCTAACGTTTCCTACTTAAGCGCAGTGTACGAATTTCCGAGATAAGCGCAATTTTCTTTCTTCACCTGGACGGTTTTTCCCTACTTAAGCGCATTTCCTACTTAGTCGCCTCACACACGTACATACAATCAAAACACAAGAAGGCGTGCTCACGTAATTGCATAAACTTAGTTAATTCGGGATTTAGAGAACATTATTCCGGAGTTTACACGTACATACATAAGCTCAAGAAGACTAACATTTCTTTTTTCGATTTGCTTGAACCCCACCAGTAACTCGGATCTAATATAGACCATTTTGGATCCGAGCTAATCACTATGCCGGAATCGTAACATGACGAGTTAGCGTTGTCTGTTTCTATTCCTATCCGCTGTTTGGGGTTGTAGCTTTAAATCAATTGTGTCAGTTTCTGAATATTTACAAAGGTGTTGTAACTGATAACCTGTATGTACTTTGCGTACCATGTGCTTGTAGAGTACCGGCTTCCCACTATCACTTTCGTTGAAAGCTGTGCTACGAGTAAGTAGACTTCTATGTAGCTTAGCGCTCTTTTTGTGGTATACAAATGAGCCAGTTTATGTAGTCGTCACTTCATGTTCCTTGCGACATGTGCATGTAACAGCTGTGTCACTATGGTCTTCCAGGTACAGGGACGAATGCAATGAGATGATACTTCCATAACCAAGTTTTCTGTTGGTTATGTTCACTGAAATTTAACTAACCGTGAGCATTGTTAAGGTACAAGATCACTTCTGATACCAGCATTCCAATACCTGTAGAATTAAAATTTGGGCATTTCACGAGAAATTCTAGAAGGTTTTCGGCAAGTTTGACAAAATAAATGAGTGTCAAGTTTTCGTAATAATTTTCGGAATAAAAACCTTAAGGTATGTTAAATAACATTTTGACCAGAATGAACTGATAGGATGGATTGCTTGCGTCTTGTGTAGTTGGCCAATGCCAAGCGCAGGAATCATTCACCGCAAGCTCACCGGTTGGCTTAGTTAAGACTTTTTAAACACAATTCTTTATCCCAAACGTGTTTTGATTCAACTGGGGCATATCTTGAAGCAGTTGACGGTAGGTGTGCACTTTCATCAAAGATGAAATCACAGTTCATTTGCTTATTTTGCTATTATTCTGCTCCATTTAAGATTTTCAGCGATTGCGTTTTCACCGCTCCATCTGCAGTTATTTCTTTGGCTAGTTTTGCTAGATTTCGTCACCGTCATAGTGGACATACATTCCTTTGTAATCTGCTTTTTGACGTTTTAAGCGTTGTCCATTTTTGTACCCATTCGAGGTCTATATTTTCGCGAGTTTCTTGCATAAGACTCCATGCTGTTTATGTATCGATTACATCACCGCAAAGTAGTCTACCACTCTGAGACAATTCGTTTGACGATGACAGAAAGTAATCGAACGTAATTGCAATTTGTTGTGCTTAATTTAACTGGTTACTGACCGCATTGTCACATCTTTCCAATTTAGTCTTTGAGCTATACTGAACAACTAACACTAACTATAAGCATCAGTATTACTGTGAGTTCTTTGTTGTTTGCGTGTTCTATGTGCGTCTTGGCATATTTTGTTAAGTTATGGCTACCTTTTGATGATGACAATCGGAAGTCAATACTTGCATATACTTATTCCCGTATAAATATTTAATGGAAATACATACATGTATATTTTAACTTGTATTACATGTATATGTATATGTTCTGCTTTGTTAATGCTTTGATTTAGTTTGATCCATTTTCCGAGAGTTTAAAAAAAAGCAACTTCGAATAACTCATCGCGTTCTCATTTTGCATCATGCCCTTTCTATGCAAATCTACTTACAACTCATTTCCCTACTGAATTAAAATGATACAATGTTGGAAAAAAAAATATTTCCTTTCATAGAATCGTGTTCATAGTCATAATATAGGTCCAGCGAATATAATATCTATTTATGTTTTGTTATTTTGATGCTTCGATTTAGTTTACCATTTTCCGACACTTTAATAGTGCAACTCCTAGTTATCGAATACATGCTTACCCTTTCCTATGCATATCTACTCACAACTCTTTTCCCTACCCATGTAAAGCTAAAGTGATACATTGTTGGGAAATTCTTACTTTCGTACAATCGTTTTCATAGTTTTAATAGGCCCAGCGAATATTGTATCTATCTCGTGCCTTTCCTTTTCTGTTCAGTATACTAACTGTTAAGTACGTCGTCTTCTTGATTATGTCGATCTCATCATTAATTGATGGCCGTAATTTACTTGATTGCTGTTTATGCCACAGGCTGTCGTGTCCTTATGCTGCACCGCCAGACTTATAACAGTTTATACGGGTAACACATGTGCAGCGTGCACTGAACTGCAAACTTATAACCAGAAATCGCCCTATACAAGGGTTCAGTTGGTTTGACGACCAAAATTGCCCTGAAAGTCTATGTGTATATTTTGTGAACACACAGACTGATCTTAGAACTAACATGGCAGATATGAGTTTCTAAAAATAAGTTCGACAGCTTTGTCGTGCTTCTTCCTATCAGACGGGATTCCCATTACGAAAACTTACCCATGCAATATACTGAGGGTTTTTTTTGTTGTTTTTTTTTTTTCAGCATAAAAATTGAACATTTCATTGGAAACTTTTTTATATTTTTCTTATTTTTTCTGAAAACATGGGCGGTTCTAACGAGTACCCACAAACTATGCTTTGGAGCAAAAATAAGAAAAATAGGCATACCATTGCAACTAGTGACCCCAGTTTTTCTATATAAAATTGGGGTTCAAGGGGTATACATTACAGGGACATGTTATCGTGCTGAAAGAGGGCATCTCGATCATATTGGCAGGAATTATTTCATAGTTTATGCCTCATTAATAGGATAAATTGCTTTTGATCCATAGAACTTTACAGACCTGTTATCGAACATGAATGCAACAGTGTCGTGATTCTGCTAGGTTGCATCATTTGTTCTGGATCATTGAAAGTCATCAAGCTGTATGAAGACGCATGCTAGCTTCATACAATGTAACAGGGTGCGGTTTACAATGAAATCATTTGGAACTAGATTTCTATTAGGGTATGATATGCAGTTGCATGCTGACAATAGCACTTGATGATATGGAGATATATACACTGTAATTCAATTTCTAATCAGCGCAGAAAAGTTTTAATATTTTGAAAACTTGCTGACTATCCGACGCGACCGTCTGTCTATCTAGTGATTGTACACACATGATGAACTTACTTATTTTATAATTTTCTTATTTTAGAATTATAAAATTCACATTTCAAAAATTCCCAAGACATGTTTAACCATTTATGAAACATTTTACATGTATACTATAAGTGACAGACTGTACATGCACAATGCAAAGTCAACTTGTTTCTGCTCTGTTTAAGCCATATTTTAAACGCTCAATGCCGACACTTGTAGAACTATTATAGAAAACTATTACAAAAATCCTGTTGAAATATTGACCGACTCAAAGACTATCAGGAATCTATGATGGAAACTGTCTTCGATACTTACCCGCCGATGCCACAATATAAACTGGCACTTCTAAGCAGCTCAGCGAAACATGCAGTAGCGGATAATTAAATCAGCCGCAGCACACAGAAAGGAGGTTGTGTTCATCCGCCATGCGATAAAGGGTTGCATTTTCAGATACGGGCTACAAGTAGTGTCTTCACTGCTAATGTATATTATATGTTTATTGTAAGTGTGCTCTTATAAAGGGGTTTGAGAAGAACTTGGAGATCCCTTTCAGAGTCTGGTTTTGTGACCCTTTTTACTAGACGAACCGTTATCAGTTAGTTCCATTGGACGAAAGTGAAACAGGAGTCTGCGAGAGCTCATAGTTCACTACTTCTGGTGGGAATCAACGGAAAGGTGTAAAACTATCGGAGAGGAATAATAAGACGGATGATTTCACAAAATACTTTGGATAAAAAATTAGATATTTTATCATTCAGAACTTGGAACAATTCTTAGAACAATTCGTCTTATCTCTGTTACAAGTTACATAAGAAAGTTTTTGTATGAGAGAGTGATTGACATTTTGTATGGTTATTGCTAAAATTACATATTGCTTCCAGGCAAACACCTGTTTAAATTGGATAAAAACAAGAATTGGAGAGTCTACAATTTTCATTGTTAGTTTATTACTTTGCTAAAATTACTAATTGTGTAATTTGCAGTCTACAAGAATAAAATAAATTGTGCAAAATTATAACGAGTTTTTGGATATTCTGTGAATAACGATCGAAAAGAAACGAACAGTAAGTATGCTTGCTACATGTCATATTTTTAATGGTATTCTTTGTTTCTGTTGAATTTATGTATGCTATTTCCTTAGATGTTGAATTGAAGACAGAAAAAAAATCCTTTTGGGGAATTTCAGCAGAATAGATAAGCGCACGGTTTGTGGTAAATCAAGAACCAGATTGATTGTCTGCTCTTAACTTTTGTTGTGCACGTCAACTCTGTCCTTGTTTGAAGCTGGTTGGACGGTCACCTGCATAAGGACATATTAGTCAACGTTTAATATAAAGTATGTTTAAAATCATGTCAGTTCCTGAACGATATTACTGATCATTACTGCTATACAAGATAAAAACTAAAATTAAAATGGATGCCTAAACGCTCTAGTTTTTGAATTTGTGCAGAAACTTGTTTGAAACATGATAGAGCTTTATCAAACATGACGTCGCTGTAACGTCATGTAATAAAAATGTTATGACCACACGTGTATTAACACTTTTGCGGGAATACGTTACGTCATTGACGACGTCCGTAACAACAATGTAAATATTCCTTTAGAGGCGACAAAATCCTATTTTAAAAGTCATATGATATAACGTGGTCATTTCATATGAAATTTATTAAATTGGCCGAAGGCTCGTTTAATAAACTTCACATGAAATGACCACTCGTGTAAAATCCTCTATACATACACATTACGAAAACTTGCCCATGCAATATAAAAAGATTTTTTGAGTTTAAAAATAGTAAATTTTCAGCTGAAAACAGTTGATATGTTTCTTATTCTTGCTTCAAAACATAGATTGTGGGTACTCATTAGAATCGCCCCGGCGAGGAAAAATGAGAAAAATAGGTATACCCAGGGCTGCATACCAGACTGGCTCCCGTCGTCAAACTTTTGATTTTTAAAGTAAAACATTTACATCTTACTGCTCGAGATCTTCTGATTGCTGAGTTTGACGACCTATGTTCTGAGCCTAAGAAGAGAGGTAACTCATACAAAAACTATCTGTTGAGATTATATCACATGGTACTATGAGGTTATATTGAACATAGGACCGGTGCCAGTCTACCTGCATACCCAAGTTTTGCTATATAAAAGTGGGGTTCAATGGGGTATGCATTGGACTTGCATGTCTGCTATATTTACGTACACACACTTCTGATGTTTCAAAACACATTTGGCACAAATTCAGTGGGAACTAACAGAAAAATAAGCAAAATACAAAATAGAGCTATTTTTGTGGCAGATGGCTTATTTCACTGATACATTGACAAGAAAAATAAATCATGACTATACATTATGGATAAATGTTTACCAAAATCTCAGGTTAATGAACTGATAAGTTTTTCTTCTTTTTGCTTCGAAATCTACTTATATTCCAAAATTACCTTCTTTTTGGGGGGGAGGTGGGATGTGTGTAAAATTTTATAAAACCTTAAAGTAAATTGCCTTACATTGGTTACAGGGATCAAAATGCTCCCCTTGGAAAGTTCTACCCAGACAAGAAGTCACAAAATGAAAGAATATCCATCAGGAAAACATGTCCGTGAAATTTACACCCCTAAACCCCCACATTTGTATAGAAAAAAACTGGGGTTTACAGGAGTATACCTTATTTTCTAATTTTTGAATCAAAACATACATTGTGTGTACTCGTTAGAACCGCCTCGGCGAGGCGGCTCTAACGTGTACCCACAATGTTTGTTTTGAGCGAAATTATTTTAAGAAAATCCATTGAATTTCATTGTTTTTCTTCTGAAAAAAATCTCTGTATATTGCATGGACAAGTTTTCGTAATGCTTTATTTGGAGATGGATTGTGAAAAGTGGTAACCTTGACAAATAAAAGCTACAAGTGACTTAAACTAGCTATTAGTGCAATGCCCAATCAGTTCAGTTATGTAAACACAAAGCTGTTATGTCTGACGAGTTCTATATAAACACCCGTCATTAAGTGTTGTCCCTGGCTACCTACTAATGAGCGAATTTCCTTGATGAAAGACCGGTGCCAGGCTAGTTTGTTGAACATGCTTCACTACTAGGCCAACGCTTGTTTAATCATGCATCTCGTAATTAATACACGGAATAGGCAACTCGGTTGGCATGCATTGAAGGAGTAAAGCAATATAAGTGTATGAAAGACATGTGATTTGGCAAATAACATAAGCAATGATAACAGGATCGCAAAGCCTCACACAGTATGGTATATAAAGGCAAGAAATTGAACAAAATTTGTTCAGCCAGCTTCATAGGTTATCTTGGTTCTTAATCTCTATCAAAACATATCTCTGCAGCATTGCAGGGTCATGTTTATATGTTCTCTCGGACAGTTCCAAAGTAACATAAACATTGTATATACTAGAAGCTTAGCCTCTCTATGTTGAAGTTTCATAGTGTATTTGTGACAACTTTGAATATTTAAAAAATGCACATTTCTCTTGGTATACATTTGTTAGGACAAATAAAAAAGACTAAGCATTACTGAAACAAAAAATGCTTCAATTTGTTGAATTTGATGGGTATGCGCTATAATACATGAAGATAGCATAATGCTAGCTTCAACTTTTTATCAGTTTGTCCAATTTTGTCAGTGAGTATAAATGATCTTGTACTTTAAATGCTTTCATAAACATTTAACCAGTCTTGTCAGGAAAATGTTTTGCAATACAGATACAGTTAGAAAAATAATCACATGAGGTGGTCGTTTTTGAGCAAATTTTCTGAAATCGGACTTATATTCCTCACTGCACAGAAAGTCTAAAAGTTTCTAATAAAAGCAGGAAAACAAACCAAAAGCAAAAGAAGAATGATGTTCAGGGTATTGCAACACCATAATATAAAGAAACAGTGATAAAAGTAGTAAAAACAATCTTTTTATTGTGGCAGCAATGACTGTTTTATGAAAACAATTGGCTTTAAAACTTCCAACTCTCTGCAGAATGGCTAAATTATTCGTATGCCGGTTCAAAAATAAGAAACCAGGTATACACAAGCCTCTTATTTTTAAAGAAAATAATTTGACAGAAAGATGAATGGCTACCAGACAAACAAAATATATATCATAAATCAATTAACATGATTAAGCCAAAATACACACCTGACTTCATATTGGAACGGAAACAAAATTCACGTTAGCTTATAATCTAGAATCTTTGACAAAACCATAAGGTACTGTTAAGTGTAAATAAAAGGCATCAAACTAAAGGTATAGGTGGGTGGGGAAAGGGAAAATATTAAAATATTCAGTCTGTGAATGCTTATACAGACATGTAGTACACTACGGGGTATTATCATCGGTATTCCTATTTGCATGTTGAGAGATATGTTAATTATTCACGCTTTTCTAATTTCTTGTTTTATTGTATAAGCTAATGTTTACATGCAGATTCCTAATCCTATGATGTTATCTATCAGTATCGCTGCAAGCTGCACAGTTTAGCAGATAATTATTCATGTAAGTGCATCTGGCGTATGTTGTCGTTTCGAACGCTGGCTACAGAATGAAGAGGCATAGTCTAGCTTGCTCTTGTATTGTTTTGTCATGCTGCTTTTCATCAGGAAACCATGTCCGTGAAATGTATACCCCCTTAAACCCCACTTTTATGTAGTAAAACTGGGGTATGCAGGGGTATACCTATTTTTCTTATTTTTGCTCCAAAACATAAATTGTGAGTACTCGCCGAGGCGTTTCTAACGTGAACCCACAATCAATGTTTTGAGCAAAAATATTAAAAATATCGATTTTTTCCAGTGAAAATTACAATTTTTGCAGATGAAAAAAAAATCTTTGGCAAGTTTCGTAATGTTAAGTATCAGCAAAGTAGATTATGATATCAGTAAATGCAACCCCTGATATTATGTTTGAAATGCATATACCACTTTTTGAGCCACATTAAGACGCCAAAGACCGAATTCCCTTGCGGCGAGGCTTTCATCGTTCAAAATGCTACTTGTAACCATTTTTCCCTCGCACCTACATCTCTATACGACTCTGTTAGCACTGTCGTCGTCTTGATTATGTCGATCTCATTATTAATTGATGAATGTAATTTACTTTATTGCGTCTCTGGCTTAAGAACGTCGTCCTGTTCCATTGCAACAGACTAGTTAGGACAGAAGTTAAAAAGAAAACAAAACTACCGACCACAATTCAAGTTTGTTACATCGCAACTTTGTTACCCATGCCCTCTTTACAACGAAACGGGCTCGAATAATTAAATGACTGCCTTATTATAAATTTACATATAAATTCACCCAGAAATAAAAGGCACAATTTCAGAACAACAAAATATAAAACAAACATAAAATGACAATATGGTACCACAAATGCACAGCGTTATTTTACACACACATACATGTATATATATTCGCGAGCTTCTCTCATAAACTAATTTACTTCATTTTGTGACATTACTCAGAATACTCACTTAAATGCACGTCGACACAGACAAAGTGTTGTGACAAAGGCCGTGGTACCAGAAGATTTCTTATATTGACATATTGACTACTTCTGAGAGGATAATTGAGCCGCCGCTTGGGAAAACGTACAATCTGCATAGGCGAAAACAAAGGCGCAGATCAGCTTCGCAGTAACTGCGAAGCTGATCAGCGCCTTTGTTTTCGCTGCATGGATAGAAGAATTCCTCTTCTACTTATATCCAAAGTTTTAAGTTTTTAGCTTGATACTGTCACTGTACATTCTGGTTTGTGTCGGACCTGGTCGGAAACCCAAATTGTTGGTTTTCTCACGCACAGGCTCAATTACCTGTGACACTTCACTGCCTCTTCACAGCAGCTCAGTGAAACATGCAGAGGCGGATAATTAATCGGGCACAAAGTAAGACGACAAAGTTATGACGATTTTAGCACAAGTTCTCGCTTAAAAGATGGACGTTCTGGTGATTTTGTTCTGATTTCCTGTCTGAAACTCTCTTTCGTACCTTAGTACCCAGCACTTCTTGATAGACATATTAGTTCAGCTTATTGGTGGAACGTAAAGACGTAATGTGTAAGTCTGTGAGCCTGAGCAAAAGGTTCATTTCCTCAGACAATAGTGTATGGAAACGTGTGGAAGAAAGATGTATGGTTAAAACATCGTAAATGATTAGGTATGTTATCTTTCAGAAGTTAGAACAATTCTTAGAACAATTTGTCTTATCTGTTAGATGTTACATAAGAAAGTTTTTATGAAGAGTGATTGACATGTTGTGTGCGCATTATAAAATTGATATTGCTGTATTACTGAGGAACACCTGTATTGTAGCCTATGGAACTGGGGATATTTTCATCGCTCGTACAGGGAGCACCTTAACCATGCCATTTTACATTATTTTAGTAAAGAAAAAATAACATATCTTAGAACATATCGTAATAAGATGGGTTCGACAAAGCATTTGTTATCAAGCATTATCGATGAAAAGGTAACAGAAAGCAATGATAAGGAAATGGTGCGATCAGAACCAAAATTCAACTCTAAAATCCAGTGCGAAGAACAAATTGACAATTTGGTACTGATGTGGACTAGCTACTAGTCTGTAAAACATATTATTGTGATATGGGTATTGCTTTCATTTTTATGATTATTTTCTCTATGCTGAAATTTAAATTTAGAGTCTAGCTAGTCTGTCAATGAATTTTTCTGCAATCAACTTGGCTGTGGTTTAGAAATCGAGCCTCATCTATAGACTAGACTAGCCACAGAGATTGAAAAAAAAAAAAAAAACTGAAAATGAAAAATTACGAAAGGCGTATTTCTTTATTTCTAAGCCTTGGTCAAGGCTAGTACTGATACAAAGAGAACATATCGAAAGCTGAGTCTTCGATTCAATTTATATTGAAAGACTTTGAAAGAGGGTAGTAAAATCAGTGATAGATCTTGAAATCTATATGTTATCTTCGACAAGACTATTTAAAATACTGCATTATAGCTCATGCCTGGTCATAAAACTTTGGAGTTAGTTTTTTTACTTTATTGCATTGTTATCATTTGCGGCTGGCCATCTTTAAATTCAATTAGGCACTTTCCGGTATTTCAGAAAATTGCAACGTCGAAAACACATGATGCTTGTTACCGAAAATTCTACTTTTCGCCAAACATACGAGAGATTTGTTGCATTCTCGAAACATTCAGTCGATTTTCTACAAAGAGCCATACGTTATCTGTCTTAATCAATGGCAAACCAAGATGAAATGCTTTGTTTAAATGAATTTAGATACTCAGTGACAGAATACGTGTCAATTCAAAAACGTTCTTCATAAAATTCAGCCTGAATTCAATTTCTTTTTCCTCTTTATAATTTCATTTAATCGTAGTACAAAAAAGTATATTTGGTTCGCCTGGGTTAAAGACTTTGGGCTCAGTGCGATTCAAAAGGGGTTTATCATGATACCGGTGTTATAACAAATTGCAAATTCCAATTTTTAAGGCTTAGTAGGTACAGAAAGGTAAATGCAAACAATGATCAGAAAATGGCGCAGTCAGAAACAAAGCGCCATTCCAAAAACCGTGGTGGGAAAAACTAAATTAACAACCATGTGCATATACTAAGAAAACATATCGTAAACCGAGTGAGCAGCTATTTTTCCAATAGGCGGTCACTCATTTACACAAACTTAACTAAAATATGAAAACGTAGTAAGGTGCAAACAGCACAAAAATTCAACATCAAGACATAGAGTTATAAGAATCACCATATACGTATCGCCATGGAACGATCAGAGAATTGCCAACACATGGAGGCCGTCCATGATGTCGTTTTAAAACTACAATCAAAAAATGTATTTACCGAATCATGCACTACCTGCAGGTAGGTGATTCCACACTTTGATAAGTCATGGCCGACATCAAAATCAAATGCAAAAGAGCCTATAATTCTGAGAAGAATTATACGCTCCTGCCACATGTACATAGTTGCACTATTGGCATCAATATGTTGCTAAAATATTACTTCCTGTTGGCAAAAGATTGATGCAATATGCAAAGAAAAACACATCAATCAAATAAAAATTTGTTTTACATCCACCAGTAATGCACTCTTAATCTGCTTTGTTGGCTATGGCTTAAAATATACGTAAGTGGATATTCCAAATACATTACCATATTACACTTACACGTGTTTCGCCTCTTTATGTTGTGAAATACAATAATAAACAATTCTATTACTTTTCTAAAACAAGATTTAATCACAGAACGTTGGAATTACTTCTGTATAAACACCTGAGAGCGGGCTAGATTATGAACATGATAAAGCGAAAATGTGGGTAGATGTAATGGAATCCTGTGAACCTAAATACAATGTAGATCTACATAGCTGTTTCTGCACTTTAAAGATATGTCTGGCGGTATTATCTTTACATCTTTTTCAAAGGCAATGTTGACAAACTGAAGAAACTGAAATTATGTGAACAACTAATATTTTGGAAACATTTTCGGAAGCCTACGAAATGTGTGTGTTTTTGTAGCAAATGACTTATTTCAAAGAATCATTGACAAGAAAAAATAATAGAAATTGTACAAGCTGAAAACGCTTGGCCAAGGTTCTTGGCAGACTGTTTCAGGTTTTATCGCCTTAAATAGGAGTATATCCGCACCTAAGTTATCATAAATCTTCACAATTTAATAATTGTCATAGACTATAAAGCAGTTTTTACCGACTGTTCCAATGCCATTCTGCTGTGACTCTTGTTTCAGTGATACAAATTTATTATACATGTTCATTTCAAATCTAATTTGGCTTTTAAAAGTAGTTGAATGGAGAATGCTTCTTCTTTGTTGTGTTTACCATGTAGATTTGTGTCATATATTGCCCATTTGTTGTTTGCTTATTTATTTGTCAGCGCTTCAATTATGATTGTGTATGTTCCTGACTTTGATTATGTCACTTTGTTATGGTTGCTTTGTCATTAATTATTATTAATTCGGATTTCATGAGAGAACCAACCAATACCAAGGTGGATGTGTTTCTACGGTTCTTGAACGGCCTGTACATGCAACTACATTGCAGCTTTGGGCACTATGTTTTTAGTTAATCTATTGCAGATTTCTATCAATTCTGCTATGCAAACACATGCCATCCTTTGATGAATTCCATGTAAACAATAGTCACTAAGTGATGTCTTTGGCTACCTCCTAATTAGCTAAGTATTTAAATGATGAACGACGGGTGTCATTATGTTTTCTTATGAGTATAATCATCTGTCTGGGACCTGGTTTGTTTTTGGGAATGGAAACCTTTTATCCATAGCTGTGAACTTCGTTTGTCGTTACGACCGCCGATATACATGTAGATGGTTTCGAAATTCGACATTCTATCTGATGATGATTATGTTCCTTCTGAACTCTGATGTTGTATTAGGCAAATGTTGTATTAGGCAAAAACGTTTTCAGGCTATTGTTTCATCAGCCGAACTCCAATGATGAATATATATTTAGCCACCTCAAGCTGTTTAGCGATAATCTTGAATAGTACATCTGATAAGCCAAAGAAAATGATGATTTAAGTCAATAGATTTCCACCAAAATGATTTAATACTTATAATGAACTCCAACTGTGATCTAGCTGCTTTGTCCAGGAAACGAACAATCGACTATACGTATATCATCATAAATAGCAAATCATCTTGCGCATCGACCAAGGCTATCCACTGCCTGTCTACTGTACGTATTAACACAATTCCTATTATGTTTTGCATATTTCTTTTCTCATGTTAGGGTTCAATGGTGGGGGCTTCTTTTGATGATGGAGGAAGTTCTTGGTGATTGCTTATTTATTTGCATTATTCAAGTTCAACCCAGCCAATGAATCGCGTAAATTTGTCTTCTATTCAGAAACTTTGAAGACAGGAGCTTTCAATTTATTAGATCTACATTGCAATCAGCTTATATGTGCGTTAATTGTGATGCTAAGCTACCTTTGCTTTCTCTAGACAAGAAACAATCAATCGAAATAAATTTAAAAATTATTTTCTAGCATAATTAGACAGGATAGCAAGAAGTTCTTGTAAAGTCTTTGGATGTAAAATGCCAACTATACGATATGACGGTAACAGTACGAGATGACAATGAAGCAATGGTCAATGAACAAAACATGAACGAAACAAAAAATGAATGATCATTCAAATCCATCGTCACGCAGTCCAATCAATAACTGAGCGACGGAACGGAGGGGTTGATTTAAAGCGTACTTCCGGATAGGTGGGATGAATAAATTGTGTAAACAAACAATGGATAAATGAATCTGCCAGGTAAGATCATTGTTACTCATTTCTCTGTAGATGGTTGTTGTATATGTGTATGCGCAGTATAAAGTATATCACATAAGCTTTAAACTGATATGAAAATGACCTTGCAACACTTCGTAGAAACAGCGTGATAGATGCGCCAAAATTTCAATCAAAGCTTTGTGCCTTACCTGTTCTGTCATGCGACATCATGAAATGGCAAGTTTCGAGCAATTCCATCTAACCTGTACAAATTTTGATGATGTCTGACCTTCACAGTAGCCGAATAATGATCTATACTATCCTAAATTAAGATGGGATGCCACATGGCTGATTTTTTCAGGTATACGTAGTTTCTTCGTAGGTGGCTTAGGTAATAGGTACCTTTCTTCCGGAGGGGATGGATTGAAATCGTCAGTGAAGCTGTATAAAGCATACACTATACGTTTAACGTTTGTGCTCTTGTAATGCACAATACCTATACGAAGGTTACATACTTTGCTGTCTAAAATGAAAACAGCTGACCGAAATAGAAAGTCCGCGATAAAATTCGCAAAACAGTCGCGAGAAATTCGCATGCCAGTGAGATACGAGCTTAAGGCCCCTACCTCAATGGGATGCGACATCTAGAGACTAGTTCGCGAATGGTTTGCGACTATTTCGCGACAAAGATTAACGATACAAACACAGCTTTTACGTTGCATTCTCATTGAATGAACATTTATGCGACAAATTCGCGAATTTCGGTCTAATCATGTTTGAAAATATACCTCGCGACTGTCGCGCGACTGTCGCACGACAGTCGCTTGACATTCGGGAGAGTGTCTCACTTTCCCGCGAATGTAGCTTTCATTCGTACGACAGTCGCGCGACAGTCTTGCGAAATATTTGGCGAAAACATTTGCATAACATTTTTAAACCAGTTTAAAAACTTCGCGACTAGTTCGCGACACATGAAAATCTTCAAGACGAATGTCGTGCAAAAGTCCGCGACAAAATTGGCAAACAGTCGCGAAAATTTCGCATGCCAGTGAGATTCTAGCTTAATTGAATTTTTATTTCATTTTGTCGATTTCACCTACAGTCAGTGTATACTTCATGACCTATGACGAAACTATAAGGGCATTTTTAATGATTAATGGTTATAACTTCAAGCGCCTGTGCGAAAACTTGCCCATGCAATACGCAGACATTTTTCACATGTAAAAATTTATAATTTCACCAGGAGAAATTGATATTTTTAATATTTTTCCTCAAAACATAGATCGTCGCTGAGGCTGTTCTAACGAGTACCGCAATCTATGTTTTGGAACAAACATTAGAAAAATAGGTATACCCCTGCATACCCCAGTTTTACTATATACAAGTAGGAAACAATGTTTTATTCATTTGACAGACATGTTTTCTTGATGAATTATGTATTTTTATGACATTGGTATAAAAAACACACATTGCTGAACTTAAAACAGACTATGACAGCTCAAAATACACATTTACCTATATTTGCAATAGTTTGTTCCGCACTAGTCATTTGTATCTATCGGGGAAAACTAGGCCTTCGTGTCAGGATTTAACTTCCGATGTTCCGGGGATGTGCTGTGGGCTTACTTTAGTGCACGTACATGCAAATACCCAAGCCTCTCTCGAATATATTTTTTTGCCACAAGAACAACTCTCAGATGTTGATTCTCATTATTGTCATCGTTCAGGTCCCGGCCTTGGGATATAACCACAAATTTGACCCACATAGCCGGGATTTTATGTGGATTTTAAAAACTTTAAAAGTGTATACAGACTCGATTGTCTGAACGTTTTGCTCAGTGACAGAAATCTTCATGTGCATCCTTTTAAGTGTTTGACGTAAATTGTCACGCGATCGATCTCAAAGCAACAGTCAAGCCATCAGGAAAACATGTCTATGAATTGTATACCCCCTTGAACCCCAATTTTATACATTAAAATTGGAGACTACAGGGGTTTACCTATTATTCTTATATTTGATCCAAAACATAGATTGTGGGTACTCGTAAATCGGGGTTTACAGGATTATACCTATTTTTCTTATATTTGATCCAAAAAAAGGTATATTTGATCCAAAAAAAGGTTTTGATCCAAAACATACATTGTGGGTACTCGTTAGAACCTCCTCGGCGAGGCGGTTGTAACGTGTACCGACAATCAATGTTTTAGCAAATATATTATAAATATCTTTTTTTTTCTTCAATTTTTACACCTGAAAAAAAATTATCTGTATATTGCATGGGTAAGTTTTGGTAATGATATGCTCTTAGCCTTTGCATGTGAAAACCAACAATTTTGTTTCCGATCAGGTCCGATAAAACCGACTTTTACAGTCACACAATCAGCCTAGAGGTTTAAATGTATATCGGATTTAACAAGATTGTAGATTTGCCCATTATGTACATGTAGATTTGCGCCCCCCACCCCCCACCCCCAGCAAAAAATAATATTATAAAATTTAAACGAACGAAGATGCCACATTTCTGAAATATGACAAATTACTACCAGATCTTCTCATTCATTATTTTCCCTTGCTGTTTCGTAATTACCCGAACCTCACACGGTAGTAGAACGAGATACCAAAGCAGAGCGGAGTGAAAATTACTTTCCTGATCTACTCACATGTCTGTGAAATTTGCGGCTCAAATGATTTTATCAGAACCTTTGTTGTTAAAGGATAATCCTTAGTTAGTGTTTATCCGTTTCACATTGAATTTAACATGCATCTGGGGAGTGGGGGCCTTATAGGACAAAAACCTATAGCCAAATCAAAATAACTCATGAAACAAGAATGCCACCTCCGTAAAAGTATACGTATACTCAACCCCTCCATCTTTGGAGACGACGTAATTGATTTATATCAACATATTTTCAAAAGTGTGGGGCTTTAAACAAAAATATTAATTTAAAGTATACAATAATATGTAGTCCAATAGCACTTACCTTTTCACAGGTGATTGCAAAATACTGGAAAAAAATCTGGCCAAAATAAGGACGTAGTCTGATTTCAACCCCACAATTTTCACGGACTGATTTATACTGGCGCATGTTTGCGTGCTGCACGATACATGACTGCGACATAATTTTTATACCAGAACGTGCAGTGTGGTATAACCGTTTGTATGCGCTATATCGTTTATATCAAAAATAGCAGAGAATTGGTTTTTAAAGACATTTTTGTCGTAAAAATGCAAGTACCGTCTCAAAAATGGTTGTATTCTTTTCCCACCCGCTCATTATCGAACTATAGATTGGACTGCGTGATCGTGGCGAAGCTAATACTATACGAAGGAAAACGCGGAAACTTTAATATATAAAGCAGAGATGGTAGAAAATTAAACATTAGTCATAAAATAGACTTTATTGTGGTAATGGAGCGAAGAAAAGCATGTTTTATGATACTGGCAATGCCTGTTTTATTAGGAAAACAATTCACTTCGCTTCTTCATTTGCTCTAACGATAAAGACTATGAAGTTTGGGAATAGTTCGCTGTTTTAGTAAATGATATAGAAGCAACTGACCGACGGCAAACTAAAGTTCAAGGGCAAATCGGTTTCATTGGCTGATCACCAGCTTCAAAACACAAATTTAAATACTTTCGATTTTCTTTTGTCTGCCTCTTCTGCCAATGATGCAACAAGATGATCCAAACTGCTAAATAAGAACTAAGTCACTGTACTCATCAGTCTACAACGTCTAAGTATCGTTGAGGTATTCCTCCTACCAATCAATTTTCATCGATTGTTTAGCATAGTTTTCATTCCCATGTGCTCATGGAGTTTCAAATTATGCTCTATGGTACACAAGATTGGTTTTACAGAACCTTATTATTGTCGAGATTATCTGTTGAATTGTACAGCAGGTGTTTTCGAGTAAAGTCTTCCTCTCATTTCGTCCAAGATGACTTTCTGGTATATTCTGATGCATCGTCTGATTTGACCTTGAAAGTTGAAATTCATTATTCAAGAAAACAACCTATTCTGGACATTTCCCAAAACTAGCAATTTTAACCTTCATCTCAGATAGTCATCACGGAAAACTGCCATGTACTTCCTTCAATCTCAAGAAAGATTTCAAGGTCGTTAAAATGACTTTGATCAGCATTTACCTTGATTAGATGAGTCCAATATCATGCGTGAAGTGTTTTGTACCACTCATTGTTGAAATCTAGACTCCGCCTGAGACCTCGCAGAGCTATAGTGTTCCAGGAATATCTTGATTGTGTAGGTAAATAGATAAGAAAAATTAAAAGGTATTTTAAATAAAACATGATTTTCTAGCTGAATGATACATTATTATATAATCTGCTCTAAGACTAATGGATTTCAGAAAGATGTTATGTCCAACAATCTGTCATTTTGGCTAGTAAAATTCAGCTAAACCATGGTATCTAAATTGCATGCGATGACATATGAAAACTGGTTACAAGAAAGGTATTTCAGAAAAAAAATTGTTTCAAGCATGTGGCTCCCAAAAGTTAGATAAAGCATGTGGCTCCCAAAAGTCAGATAAAGCATGTGGCTCCCAAATGTCAGTTAAATATGTGGCTCCCAAAGATCAGATAAGCCAGTGTGTCCAGACTGTAGGCTACAGTATGATATATAAAACTGTTTCTATTGCATCCTGTTCTGACTTGTCAAGATACTATTCTACATGTATAGCTCATACGAAGTGTACCCATTGGACATTCAAATACTTAATTGGAACAACATACCAGTGATTCAGTCTAAGAAAGACTAGATATGTCATGCTATTATCGAGTGTCTCTGTCTTTGTATACAATGTATACATGTCTTTGACGTCATGTAGTCCTTTATTAAAGTCAGTGTTTTAAAATATTTATTTATAGAAGCATGGTTTTCATTGAAGATAGGACACTCTTCATTGAAACAAGCAACCAAAATACCACAGACTTCAGTAACTTTAAGCATGACACGCAAGGTTATTGAGCGCAGCAATCTTAAAGCTGCTCATTGTGCAATATGTCTTTTATCAGAGTGTGTTATATCCGGAATATCATACAAACAAACTATGTGAGAAGAAAGAATATCGTATTTTCGTGATTGTGCTGAGAAAATCTTAAGACAATTATATGGCAAATCGGAATTAAAATAGAATTAAAATCATTGACAAGACGGGATACTAATTACCTGACACTTGTATGCATGAACCTCATCTTGTACCTATTTCAGTAGGTGGATTGTCATTAGTGATAAGCTCGTCAAAAGCTCCATGTGACTAAAACTGTTAGTGCTATACCATTCAGTTCTGTTATGTAAACACAAAGCTGTTATATCTGATGAGTTCCATATAAACACCCATCATTTAGTGCTGTCCATAGCTACCTACTGATGAGCAAATTATCTCCTTGATGAAAGACGGGTGCCAGACTAGTTTGTTGAACATGCATCAGCATTAGGCCCATGCTTGTTAAATCATGCATTGCGTGCGTAATTGCATTTGAAATGGGCAACTTGGTTGGTATACATAGAGGGAGTAAATCAATATAAATGTGTGAAATGCATGGGGTTTGGCAAATAACAAACGATAATAGGGATCGTAAAAACTCACAGAAAGTTAAAAGCTTCTAAGCAAGAAAACAAGCCAAAATCAAGTCAATAACAGAAACGTTACGTTCAGGATATCATACTGTAAATAAACAAAGATAAGTGCAGTTACCATAATGTTTTATTGTGCCAGCAATGAATGTTTTACGAAAACAATTGACTGTACAATTTCCAACTCTCTGCAGATTGACTAAGCTACTCACAGATCATATACAGGTTCAAAATAAAGAAATCAAGTGCAAACGCCTCTTCTTTTTTATAGAAAAAACCGACTTGATTATCATACAAACAAAATATATATCTTTAATCAATTAACCTGATTAAGCCAAAATACACATCTGACTTCATATTGGAACGGAAACTTCACTCTAGCCTATAATCTACGTTAGAATCTTACAAAACTGCAACGTACTGTTACGTGTGAATAAAAGGAATAAGACCAAATGTGTAGGTAGGTGGGTGGGGTGTCTGTATTTGAAATATTCAGTTTACGAATGCTGGTACATGCAGTACGCCTCAAGCGAACTTTATTATCGGTATTCTTAATTGCATGTTGCAAGACATGTTAATAACTCACGCTTTTCTAATTTCTCATTTTATTGTACATGATAATGTTTACATGCAGATTCCTAATCTTATGATGTTATCTGTCAGTATCGCTGCAAGCTGCACAGTTTAGCAGATAATTATTCATGTAAGTGCATCTGGTGTCTGAGGTCGAGACACGGTTATTTTTTCGCATGCTGTCTACAGAATCAATATAAAACAAAACAGCTTATCATTAGGAAAACGTAACCGTGAAAATACCATTTTTATATAGAAAATCTGGGGTATGCAGGGGTATACATATTTTTCTTATTTGTGCTCCAAAACATAGATTGTGGGTACTCGTTAGAACCGCCTCATCGAGGCTTTAATCTGTGTTTTGAGCAAAAATAAGAAAAAATATAAAAACAAATCTAATGAAATTTTAGATTTTTTTTTACAACCAATCAAATTTCAGTATATTGCATAGGCATATTTTCGTAATGTTTATTTTGAAGTGTTTGTGATGCAGCTTTTTAATATATTTTGAAAAAACTTCCTATAAATAAGCATATTAGTAATTTGTCTTGCATGTACGTATCACTTTTGGGGCCATCTCCTTCCGGTAAGGCTTTTATCGTACCAGTTGCAACTTTTTCTCGCACATACGTCGCACAAAGCGTCTCTATACGACTCTGTTAGCACTGTCGCCTTCTTGATTATGTCGATCTCATTATTATTGATGAGTGT
The DNA here is from genome assembly GCA_964017185.1 of Rugalucina vietnamica. Lineage (NCBI taxonomy): Eukaryota > Metazoa > Mollusca > Bivalvia > Lucinida > Lucinidae > Rugalucina > Rugalucina vietnamica. The sequence continues at coordinate 59,312,494 of OZ024872.1, forward strand.
AATTTACTTTATTGCTGTCTCTGAACGTAGAACTTTATGTTTCATTGCAATAGACTAGGACAGAAGTTCAAAATATGAGCAGCCTCGGGGGAAAACCAGCAATGTGGTTTCCAAACAGGTCTGACACAAACCGGCCTGTACAGTCACAGAAGATGGCTAAAGACTAGAAATTTTGGATTTAGAAAGTAGAGGAATTGTACTGTCCGTGTAGCGAAAACAAAGGCGCTGATCAGCTTCGCAGTTACTGCGAAGCTGATCTGCGCCTTTGTTTTCGAATATGCAGATTGTTGGTTTTCTCACGAGGCGGCTCATAATACAGAACCAAATGTGGTTACAAGTAATAATATCCCCATTACTGATTGGTTTAAATGCATTTTTGCTTCGCATGCACTCCTTAATATAATTGTAATGGAGATACGTCTGTTTAAACTTAAAGGACCGCCTAAATTTCGATACAATTAACCCAAAAATAAAAGGCACAATTTTATAATAACAAAAATATAAAACAATAAACATTAAATGACAATAGGGAAACACAGATGCAGATACATTTTACACTCAAGCATATGTTTTATTTCGTATTCCGACACTGAAAGACATTCATCATGACTCTGAGTACCCGTTTTTATGCATGTCGACATAGTTATTGTGACATAGGCCGTGGTACCTGAAGATTTCTTACATTGAGATATTTGACGATCTCTGAGAGGAAAATTGTCTGCGCTATTTTCTGCTACTTCACAGCAGCTCAGTGAAACATGCAGAACAATTAATCGGACACAAAATAACGACAAGTCACGATTTATAAAAGCACAGCCGGCGTTATGGTGATTTTTCTGGATAGACTTAATAGTTCCTGTCTGAAACTCTCTTTCGTACCTTAGTACCCACCATTCTCTGATGAATTCTTCAATAAAGTAATGTGTATGGGCGTTGACCTCCAATGTGTGTCTTGTGTGTTTCATTATTATGCTATGTATCACATTATCTGCATGTATTGTTTTCTCATGTTCTGCATGTATTGTTTTCTCATGTTGCTTGTAGTAAGCCTGAGATATTGAAATAAACTGTAAAACTGTAAAGTAAAGACGAAAAACGCAACATTAAGTCTGCGAGCCTGAACGCAAGGTTCATTTCTTCAGACAATACTGTATGAAAACGTTGATATAAGGCGGAAGAAGATCGATGCTTAAAACATCGTAAATGATTAGGTATGTTATCTTACAGGAGCAAGAACAATTCTTAGAACAATTTGTCTTATCTGTTAGATGTTACATAAGACAGTTTTTTATGAAGAGTGATTGACATTTTGCAAGCTTATTGTAGAACAAAGATATTGCTACTTCAGAAACACCTGTAATGTGGGTTGTAGCAAGAATATAAGAATAGAAGATCCATGAATGATACTGATCCTATCGCAAATACAAGGCGAAGAAGAAATACAGATAAGGATATAGAAAATTTATTTAACGTCGCGTTTTTTAATAGACAACATTAGCTCATAAGCTATTATGCGACATAACAAATATCCTTAACATATACTTACCTGCCTTCTTGTATCTTCCTGGAACTACCCTTTTATTGCGAGCGTCAGCAAGGGAGCTACCAGTACCATTTTTTTACGCCTTTGGTATGGCGCGGCCGAGGATCGAACCTGCGACCTTCCGATCCCGACGCGGACGCTCTACCACTTGAGCTATCGGGGCCGGTAACACAAGGCACCAAAAACATTTTAAACAACACACATGAGGAGCAAGATGACTCGCTCTTTTTAGCTCACCTGGGGGATTGATGGCGTTAGGTTTTGGAGCAGATTGTATCAAAATTGTGGTTTCCATGGCAACAGATAGGTCCCATAGACTTACAATGGGAAAAACTAAAAAAAATCTTCTTCTCTGAAACCACTAGGCCCACAGCTTTGATATTTGGTATGTAGCAATGGCTAATGGTCCTCTACGTAAATTGTGCCATTCATGCCCCTGGGGTCAAATTTGGCCACGCCCCGGGGGTCGATAGTCTCCATAGACTTACTATGGGAAAAAATTAAAAAAACTTCTTCTCTGAAACCACAGGGCCCACAGCTTTGATATTTGGTATGTGGCAATGGCTAATGGTCCTCTACATAAATTGTGCCAGCCATGCCCCTGGGGTCAAATTTGGCCACGCCCCGGGGGTGGATAGTTTCCATAGACTTACAATTGGAAAAACTAAAAAAATCTTCTTCTCTGAAACCACTAGGCCCACAGCTTTGATATTTTGTATGTAGCAATGGCTAATGGTCCTCTACATAAATTGTGCCATTCATGCCCCTGGGGTCAAATTTGGCCACGCCCCAGGGGTTGATAGTCTCCATAGACTTACTATGGGAAAAAAATTAAAAAATTTTCTTCTCTGAAACCACAGGGCCCACAGCTTTGATATTTTGTATGTGGCAATGGCTAATGGTCCTCTACATAAATTGTGCCAGTCATGCCCCTGGGGTCAAATTTGGCCACGCCCCGGGGGTCGATAGTCTCCATAGACCTACAATAGGAAAAAACTAAAAAAATCTTCTTCTCTGAAACCACTAGGCCCACAGCTTTGATATTTGGTATGTAGCAATGGCTAATGGTCCTCTGCATAAATTGTGCCATTCATGCCCCTGGGGTCAAATTTGGCCACGCCCCAGGGGTTGATAGTCTCCATAGACTTACTATGGGAAAAAAATAAAAAATCTTCTTCTCTGAAACCACAGGGCCCACAGCTTTGATATTTTGTATGTGGCAATGGCTAATGGTCCTCTACATAAATTGTGCCAATCATGCCCCTGGGGTCAAATTTGGCCACGCCCCGGGGGTCGATAGTCTCCATAGACCTTCAATAGGAAAAAACTAAATAAATCTTCTTCTCTGAAACCACAGGGCCCACAGCTTTGATATTTGGTATGTGGCAATGGCTAATGGTCCTCTACATAAATTGTGCCAGCCATGCCCCTGGGGTCAAATTTGGCCACGCCCCGGGGGTGGATAGTTTTTGGAAAAACTAAAAAAATCTTCTTCTCTGAAACCACTAGGCCCACAGCTTTGATATTTGGTATGTAGCAATGGCTAATGGTCCTCTACATAAATTGTGCCATTCATGCCCCTGGGGTCAAATTTGGCCACGCCCCAGGGGTTGATAGTCTCCATAGACTTACTATGGGAAAAAAATTAAAAAATCTTCTTCTCTGAAACCACAGGGCCCACAGCTTTGATATTTTGTATGTGGCAATGGCTAATGGTCCTCTACATAAATTGTGCCAATCATGCCCCTGGGGTCAAATTTGGCCACGCCCCGGGGGGTGGATAGTCTCCATAGACCTACAATAGGAAAAAACAAAAAAAAAATTTCTTTTAAACCACAGGGCCCACAGCTTTGATATTTTGTATGTGGCAATGGCTAATGGTCCTCTACATAAATTGTGCCAATCATGTCCCCGGGGTCAAAATTGGCCACGCCCCGGGGGTGGATAGTCTCCATAGACCTACAATAGGAAAAACTAAAAAAATCTTCTTCTCTGAAACCACTAGGCCCACAGCTTTGTTACTTGGTATGTAGCAATGGCTAATGGTCCTCTGCATAAATTGTGCCATTCATGCCCCTGGGGTCAAATTTGGCCAGGCCCCGGAGGTTGATAGTCTCAATAGACTTGCTATGGGAAAAAACTAAAAAATCTTCTTCTCTGAAACCACAGGGCACACAGCTTTGATATTTTGTATGTGGCAATGGCCAATGGTCCTCTACATAAATTGTGCCAGCCATGCCCCTGGGGTCAAATTTGGCCATGCCCCGGGGGTAGATAGTCTCCATAGACTTACAATGGGAAAAACTAAAAAATCTTCTTCTCTGAAACCAAAAGGCCCAGAACTTCTATATTTTGTATGTAGCAATGTTTGGTAGTCCCCATTATAAATTGTGCCAGTCATGCCCCTGGGTCAAATTCGGCCATGCCCCGGGGGTCAATAGTGTCCATGCATAGACTTTCATTGGTCGATTCTCAATTAATTTAAATCTCATGAGCTTACCGCCAGTAAGGGTTGAACACACTAAATACGACAGTCGTGTTATATCGTCACTTTAATAGATGAAAACAGGATAAGTCAACTCTTTGGAACGATCGCCAAAAATAATCAATGTATGAGAAGACTACTCTCGTAGCCAGAAGGTACAACTGCAACTGCAGGAGACTAAAGGTAACGCAGGGAAAGCGGTTTCCTAGAACAACCACTTTATAGTATGGCGCAACCCCTTTTTCTCTTCTCTCCTCTGCTTTGAGGTAAATATACGAAACATGTGAATATCAATATACTGTTTAAACCTTAAAGTCTTTGTGAATACTTGATATACGAATGATAATTAAGTCTCTAAAGTTAACCACAACATAATAAAGTATAAAATCAATGCCACTGTCACTGTATTAAGCTTTTCGTAGGATAAGGCGATACCACTCAAGACTACCAATGACCTTAAAAATCAACAATGTAATCATGTAAATACTTAGGTGGGTGAGAGACTCTCTGTGGTCTGGATCGCAAGGGGATACTTGGGGTAACTTCAGGGGTGTCCTGATGACTATCAATACAATGGGGGGAAGGGTGAATAGTCCCGGTGCCCTCTTGCATGTCAGTAAGGTTGGGAGGTATCTCACAATCACTAGGGATATTTTCAGGTGCACCTATGAAGGAAGGAGCCATACTGTCACTAAGGTAAGCAGGTTGAGAAAGTATCTCGGGTATTTCTGCCGGAGTGGGAGGTCTGGAGCTGCCAGAAACAATGTCAATCTCATCATCACTATCACCGGTATCAAGATGATTGTAAGGGAGAGACCAAGGCTTCTCGTTGGGGACACGGTAGCATTCAGAAGTTTTCACCTTGTATGAAGAAGAGCGTAATTGATTGCCGATAAATTTTTTTACGAAGCACCAGTCTCCATCAATGGCCACAATCAGGTATCTGCTACGCGCACGGGTCTTATCCCTATCAACATAAAGGTAAACAAGATCTCCAACTGTCAGGGGATCTATAACTGGAGGTTTGCTCCGGGTTTTCAGCTTTGAAGCTGTACTATACGGGTGGTTTTGGACGCGATTCTCGTTCTGACTCATTATAATCTCGCGATCTGAGAAGGGAAGCTGTTCATGCGTAAACTGGCTTCGCTGGGTCCACACTTCACGAGCAGATAAACCAGAGTATCTGATCCGCGAATTTAACCTAGCAACCGCGGTAGCAAGTTCTAAATGATTCACTGGACCCCCACCAGGTTTTTGTCGCAATAACTCATCCCTCAACTCATATATAGCCTTCTCAGCTACGGGGTTCTTGTTTACGTTTTTCGTGCGGCCTATTTCCAAACATATACGAAGACCCTTTAGAGTGGGATCATCTTTTAAGGCAGCAAACCCGGGGGCAGGATCAACTCTTATAACGGCATTAGGGCCATCAAGGGGGTGTAACTCCATACACAAACGAGCCAAAGCATCTCGCAAGGTGGAATGGCGCTCATCATCGACTAGGCATGCGGTGGTATATGAAGACACAGTTTCTCTGAGAACCAATATGAGCTGACGGTTCTGCTTGAGAACATCAGAAGCAAATGACAAGCCGATTACCTCAGGGGGATCATCAGAAGTCTGGGTCACTAACGAATCAGGAAACTTACGTAGGGAAGAACACAGATGACACGAATCGGTAACCTGGTCAATGACTGTTTTCATGTCAAGAGCAAAAAAATTTCGCTTCATGACTAGGTCAAGTTGACTTTTTGAGGGGTGATCAAGTTTGAGATGTAAAGCGGTTACGAGGCCATGAATGATGGTACGTGGCACAATGATTAATTCTTTATATGATACAAAGGGATCATTTCGGGAAACAACGAGAAGTCCATCCTTAGCAATGGATGCAACAGCTAAGTAGCGTTTAACATCCTTGACATTGGTAATTTTTTTGGAAGGTCTGGTACCCTGCTTTAAATGGGCGTGGGTACGGCGGAGATCAGCGCATTCGGCCTGGATATCAATCCAAGAGGAGCGTGTAGTAAAGGGCAAACGCATGGAGCTGTCGGCTAAGTCCTGTACGGTGACAGGACGAACAACAGAATCTTCGGTTTGAATAATGAACTTGCAAATCTGACAGTGGGGATCAATGCACTCAGGGGCATTTCTACTGGCAAAGTCAGAGGGAATGTTTGCCGAACCGCTCAAATGTCTGACACTGACCTGATATCTGCTGACAGTGGACAAAAAGGAAGTCACGCGAGGGCTGGCTGAAAATTCACCTCTAGCAAGCTTCTCTACGGCCTGAACACACGGCTTACTGTCTGTTAAAACACAAGTGTTTACCTTGGACTGAATAATGTAAGGACTGAAATGCTTCACAGCCGCGGCTATACACAACGCTTCGATTTCGCATGGTAACCATGAAACCTGATGTTTTCGTAACTTGGCACTGAAAAAGCCCGCAAGTGAAAGCCTGTCATTTCGCGAGATATATAAAGTAGCACCAATTCCTCGCTTAGATACGGATCCATCTGTGACGATCCATAACTGGTCACTGGGTTGAGGCAAATTGATTGTCTTACGATCAGACAATGCTTGCTGAGCCTTGCGAAAAGACTCGGTTAACTGTTCGGTCCAGGTGATGCGATCACTAGACAGTTTACCAGCAACAGCGGTGTCAAGGTCAGATACAAGCTGTGAACATTTAGGCAAAACGCGACCGAGTACTTTATACGCGCCTATGAAGGAACGAAGTCCATGTACGGTTGTAGGAGGGGCAGTGCTAGCAAGTACAGCGACCCGATGAGGACTGGCAGATAAGGTCCCTTGACTCCATATCCACCCTAAGATAGTAGTGGACTGAGGAGCTATTATAGTCTTTGATGCAGACAAATGTAAATTGGCGGTCTGTAGGGTGCGAAGTACCTTTTGCCAGTTATCAAAGAGTTCAAGAGGAGTACTACCTCCGCAGTACAAATCGTCTGCAAGCTTGGCAACAGTGCCATCTTGCAAAAAATCCCCTAATACCCGACACATTAACTCCTCTAATGCGGTTTCGGATCCGGGCATCCCCATTGCGCAACGTGTGTAGACTCGTACGCCGCGAAATGGAGTAGAAACACCACAATACTTCATTGCAGATTTGGCAAGGGGTATCTGATAAAAGGCGCTGGTTAGATCTGTTTGAATAATATACTTCCATTGTGCAATAGTTCGCAACGTGGAATCAACGTCGGGCATCAACGATGGTTGTGGTTTGCAATAACGACCCACATCAGTGAAGGCAGTTACTAATCGAAAACCACCCGATGGTTTTTTGACTAAGAACGACGGATTAAGGTACTCTGCAGTTATACCAATGTCCTCTGGACGTCTAAAGACGCCTTGATGTTCTAGTTCATCGAATCTCTGTTGTAATTCAACTAATTTGTCCCTTGAATACTGAGGTACCCTACCCTTGCGTTGAGGGGGCTGGGTGGGACCCATATTGATAGAAGCTTCAAATTGCCCAAACGCACCGTTATATGTTTCGAAGTTGGGGTTAAACACATCATCATATTCTTGAATCAAATTCCGGAAATTCTGATGTATATCCTCAGGTAGAATACGATCAGTATCGAGCTGTACTGAGTCTGAATGAAATGTTCCGACAGAGGGTTTTGGAGGTGACAAAACTTCTGGAGGGCTACCACAGACAGGCAAATTTGCATCAATGGCTCTAAGTACTTGACAAAAGTGTTCATTTTTACGTACTATTTGGGGTTCATCCAAGTTATTTACAATACGAATCTTACCATTGATGCTTTCTAATATCTGAGGACTGGGCCAGGGTTTGGGTACTTTCATACAATCAGGGCGAGACTCAATTGAGAGAGTGCAATCCTGACTGAATTCTTGGGGTAAACTTACTTCTAGGTAATCTCCAGGCCATACCACTGAAGTAGAAGGAGACTTTAGCACGACAGCTTGGGTGCGACGAACGGAATTAAGTGCAGATGAGGGCTTAGTAGGACCGTAGTAGACCACGTGAGAATCTCCAATAATTATTTCTTGTTTAGAAGGACGTACAGATATGTCATTGCTACTCATGAATGGTATCCCGGCCAAAATATCTATGTCAAGGTCATTTACAACCAATGCCTCAAGTTTAAGCTCAATATTATCACGTGATAACAGCAAACGAGTCTCACCAGTTATCGATAGCGGTGTCATACCATCAGCCTGCAATGCTTTCTGAGATGTTTTATGTATAACAGCACCAATCTCACGTGCAACGGAAGTCTTAATCATTGAAACTTCAGCACCAGTGTCTAAAATTACCTGCAAGGGGAAATGCTTGTAAAATACTTTAACCTGGGGAGACTGCTTGGTGATAACACGACGAGAACCTGACACGACACGAAGACTGTTGTTAATAGGTAACGCATTAGAATCCGTGGATGAAGCTTGACTAAATAATGCTTCACTATGGTCAATATCAGCGTCAACTTCATCATCAGAAAGTTCAACTGTATGGCGAATCTTACTGAAGTACAGTCTATCAGATTCAGGTAAATATTTGCACTTGCTAAGAAAATGCTGGTAAGAGGGGCGACCAGCCTGCTTACAAAGAGGACACTGAACACGGGGTGCGGAAGACTGTTTGAAACTTTGTTTAGAAACATTGCCCGAGTTACGTATGGCTGATCGTAACACTTTAGACTCCGCAGAAGCGTGTAATTCCTCTAAGAGACTGTCAAGAGCCTGCGAAATCTCCGGCTTAATTGAAGCTAGTGTCTGGGAACGCAACTCTGTTCCATAACGTTGCTTAATCAAGGCGGGTAATTCCGGATGAATTAATCTGAGCCAAGTGAGAACAATGAAGTTTTCAAGACTGGGTGATAAGTCCTCGTCTGTAGTTATAACTTCCCCGTGATGACGGATCGATCCATTTGACTTGAGGAGGTTATCCTCAACGAAGCTGTTCAACCTTTGGAACAAGTCCTCGGGACGTTCACCTGGTTCTAGGTGAATGGAGTTGAAGTCAAGAAAGTGAGAACCACTTGTCTGAAATCCGAAATGGAGCCTTATAGACTGCCATATCTGGGCAACACAAGTAGAGTTTTTAACAATGGTATTCCTGGAAATAATTGGGCAATAGTTGGCAATTTGCCCCAACATTAGTTCTAAATGAGCTAACTTCTGAGCGGCAGTCCTTCGCGATGCTTCTGGAACATCGGCACCATCGTCGGTAATGCCCCGAAGAGGATTGGCATTGGTCTTTTTCAGCCATTTGAAATCTTCCACAAGAAATGCGGCAAAGTTAGCATCAAGCGAAAGTGTGTACAATAAATTCTGCCGCCATGCTTCAAATGATGTTAGAGTTTCATTTTTGGTCAATGCCCATTGTTTCGGGGCCCGAGTAGTCATCCTGTTTTAGAAATTCAGTTACTGCGTCAACTGTATAAAGAGAACTCAACAACACGTAGTTTAACTGTTCTACGCTTGAACAGGTCGTATTCCCCAAGACTGGGTAAAGTGTCCCAACAGAAATATAGCACAAAGGTTAGAAATGTGTCTCTAGCCACGAAGGTGTAGGAAGGTACTCGCTGCCACCACGCCAGTAAGGGTTGAACACACTAAATACGACAGTCGTGTTATATCGTCACTTTAATAGATGAAAACAGGATAAGTCAACTCTTTGGAACGATCGCCAAAAATAATCAATGTATGAGAAGACTACTCTCGTAGCCAGAAGGTACAACTGCAACTGCAGGAGACTAAAGGTAACGCAGGGAAAGCGGTTTCCTAGAACAACCACTTTATAGTATGGCGTACAATGTGATAATCTCTCAGGTGAGCTACAGGACCAATGGTCCTCTAGTCCAGTTTGTAATTAGATCTATATTAAATGGGATTTAAGTATGCTAGTAACATGGGCGCTATGTATAGGTTCGAAAAACCATTGTGATTTTCCTTATTTTGGTAGAAAAAATGGTGTCTGAACACTTGCATTGAAAGACTCGACCATTTGGTGCTAATAATATGAAACACGTTTTTTATTATTAGATATATACTTTGAAAACGCCTCACTATACACCGGTTATCATTTTGCTTTAAACCTGGTTAAAATTTAAGCTGATTAATATTGTATATCGTAACTTGATAAACAATATTTATTCATAAAGATGTGTTTGCAAAATTATTTGCTTATATTGTTTTCTTGATACGTAACGTTTTTGTTACTTTTTTAAAGAAAACCTTAGGATGGCTTCAAAAAAGGCTTTTTTGTGAAAACAAACCATCTGCGGTGATAGCGTACAACTTTAAGCACAAGAAAAAAAGCAAAGTAAAAATGAAGACCTTCGTTCAATGCCGTATAAGGAATCATGTTGGACCTGGTGATTATTTTTCGTCCTCAGAGTTTGTTTTTGTTGAAATTTTGGTAACGTTTGAAATCATACTGTATGACGTATACTATCACTGGCGTTGACGTTTCGGTTATGGTGTGAAATTTAAGCAGACTGATTGTATTTTTCTCTTCAAAAATATCTTTGCCGAAATATCCTGTATTCTAAAAGAAATAATCATCAGTGCGGCCAATTTATAGTTAGGCGTTTTCAAAGTCCTTTAGTATAGATTAATATAGCTAATGTCTGGTAATAAAACTCTTCGGTTAAGGGTCAGACTTTGAACTTAATTTCATTATAATCTTTTGCGGCTGGCAACCTTAAATTCGATTAGGCACCTTCCGGTATTTCAGAAAATTGCAACGTCGAAAACACATGGTGCTTGTTACCGAAAATTTTCCTTCTCTCCAAACATAGAGATTTGTTGCATTCTCTTCAAAAGAAGTCATACGCCATCTGTCTTAATCAATGGCAAACCAAGATGAAATGCTTTGTTTTAAATGGATTTATATACTCAGTGATAGAATACGTGTCAATTCAAAGCATTCTTCGAAACTTTCAACCAGAATTCAATTTCATTTTTCTCTTCATAATACCATTGAATCGCAGTACAGAAAGGCAAATATGGTTCGGCTGGGTTAAAAGCGCTCAGTGCGATTCAAAAGGGTACTATTTATCATGATGCAAGTGGTGTTACAAAACAGAACTTCTCGTTTCAAGTCTTAATACATGTAGGTTTGTACAGAACATGGACGTCATGCATGTGTTTGATAGTTAAACTCAAATATGTATTTACCTATTCCATCTCTACCCATAGGTAGGTGATTCTACATTTGGCCAAATCATGTACGACTGCCAAAACAAACACAAAGGTTTGTTTTAGACAAACATGTACATAGTTCGCGCTGTTGGCAACAATATGATGCTAAAATTACTTTTCGTTTGGCAAAAGCTTGGTGCAATATGCGTTGAAAAATACATCAATCAAAAAAAAAAATGTTTTACATCTAGCAGGTAATGCACTTTTAATCTGGTTTGTTGGCCGTGGCTTAAAATGCACGTAAGTGGATATTCCAAAAACATTACCATATTACACGTACACGCGTTACACCTCTTTATGTTGTGAAATACAATAATAAACAATTCTATTACTTTTCTAAAACAAGATTTAATCACAGAACGTTGGAATTACTTCTGTATAAACACCTGATAGCGGGCTAGATTGTGAACATGATAAAAGTGAAAATGTGGGTAATTGAATCCTTTGAACCTAAACACGATGTAGGTCTACATAGCTGTTTCTGCACTGTTCAAGACTTCATTTTCTTCAGTATTTCAACATTGACTTTTAAAAGAGTCAAAATAATAACGCCAGATTGGCGTTATTGTTTTGGCTCTTTTAAAAGGCCAGATTGGCGTTATTGTTTTGGCTCTTTTAAAAGGCCAGATTGGCGTTATTGTTTTGGCTCTTTTAAAAGGCCAGATTGGCGTTATTGTTTTGGCTCTTTTAAAAGGCCAGATTAGCAATATTGTTTTGGCTCTTTTAAAAGGCCAGATTGGCGTTGCTGTTTTGGCTCTTTTAAAAGGCAATGTTGACATACTGAAGAAAATGAAGTCTTGCTTTGTCGAAAATATATAGCATAATGCCAAAAATTAGTCGTGTTGTATTTGTCAAGCGTGTTGCACATGTTGCACATACGAGTGCTTCTCATCTCATATTTTCGAAACATTTTCGGAAGCACGCGAAATAATTATGCATACATATGTTATAGCAAATGGCAAGTAGCTTATACAGAGGTGATCCCCTGAGAGATTAGGGATTTGCTTTTACCCCCTCTTCAGATCATCCAATCAAATAGAAATCTTGAAAAATCGCATACCGTGAAGGGTTATAGTACAAGCTAGCAGCTCTGTCTAATATGCTTTTGCAAATGGTTTATTTCAAAGAATCATTGACAAGAAAAATAAATCAACATTGCACATGATGAACACGTTTTGGCCAAGTTTCTTGGCAGACTGTGCCGGGTTAATGCGCCTTAAGTGTGTGATCATTCGTAACTAAGCTTCCATACCTGTTCATGATTTGTTCATTTATTATAAAGTAATTTTACCGACTGTTTCAGTGCGACATTTCGGTTTTGACCTTCTATGTTCTCGTTTCAGTAATTAATATCAATTTATTATGTATGTTCATTTTAACTCTTTTTGGCTATTCTAACACACTTCGCCTATAGCCAATGATTTAAACGTGTTATATTGTGCAATAATTCACTGGCCGAATACTTTCCCATTTGTGGCGTCAACCATCCCATCAAGAATAAGAATTGTAAGAATATCTTCTTTACAACTGACCTCCAAACAGTGAATTATAACTCAACAAAGCACTGGTAGAGCTGATATAGTTCTTTATCAAAAGTACAGCTGTAGATGAATGAACACTATAGATCTATATGTATTTATCTTCTAGGTTTGTCATGTCCATTTGTTGTTTACTTATTTCCCATCTGCGATTCAAATACGGATGTTTGATTATGATCGTGTAAGTTCCTAGCAGTGCTTATGTTATACTTTGTTATGGCTTGCTTTGTCCTTCTTATTATGTCTTTCATGGAATCACGAACCAACACCAATAACAATGTGATTCCATGGTTCTTGAACAGAATGTACAAGAATGTACCAGCACTTACATTGTAGCTTCGGACACTACGTTGTTAGTTAATATATTGCAGATTTCTATCAATTCTGCTATGTAAACACACGCCATCCTTTGATGAATTCCATGTAACCACTAGTCACTAAGCGATGTCTTTGGCTACCTCCTAATACAGTCTAGAGACTATATTTAATTGCATAAATCAACTCAGCTGACAATTTTTATCTTGAAACAATTACAATTTTTCAAGAACAGAAAGATAATGCTATTAGATAGCCATATACCCTTGCATAGAAAAGTTTTAGGTATGAAAACAGTTTATCAACTGAAACACTACAATCAGGCTGCATTTGACATCAAACGAGTCCTTTGGAATATAAAAGTGTATAAAATGAACTCCACATGCATGAACAGTCTAGTCACAGTCTTTTTACGCTGGCATGCTATAATACTTTGCAAAAGGGAAAACTCGTTGAACTGAACATACATGATAATTGTGACTTATAACCCAGTAGTGACAGGAACAGTGGCTGAACAAGAAAGTCTTCAAGATTACACCAGAATATTTTGACAATATCTTTTCTATTGAGATTTACGGGCACAAATCTGTGCTCTGAAAAGGATCTAGTCCTAAGACTGAATAAGCTAACTATTTCAATGACGAAAGACGGGTGTCATTATGCGTTCTGCTAAGTATAATCATCTGTCTCAGGGAACAAGATTTGGTTCTGAGGATAAAAACTGTCCTCAGGGCTGTCAACTTCGTTTGCCTCTATGTGTATGACCGTGTAGATTGTTTCGCAATTTGACATTTTGTCATTATGTTCCTTCTGAATTCAGGTGTGGTAATAGGCAAAAAAAGATTTTCAGGCTTTTGCTTCATCACCCATGCACCAGTGGTGTGATTATGTATAGCCATTTAAGCTGTTTGGACGATAAGCCAGCGACAATGATAAAAGTCAGTGGATTTCCATCAAAAGGATCTGGTAATTCTAATATGGTGTCCTCCAAGTGTGATATAGCTTCTTTATGATCATAGTAGGGAAGTTCTTGGTGATTGCTTATTTATTTGCATTATTCAAGTTTCACCCAGCCAATGAATCATGCAAATTTGTTTTCTATTCAGAAACTTTGAAGACGGGAGCTTTCAATTTATTATTCATTGCAATCAGCCCTGTACATTAACATTTCCGTATTTAATTTCCGATCTTATATGTGCGTTAATTGTGCTGTTGAGCTGGCTGTGCTCTCTCTAGACATGAAACAATCACCAGGCATCAGTATGTAACATGTTGTTCTGTAATCAAATAAATCGAAATACAATTTAGTTACATTATTTCCGAGTGTAGAAAATTAGACAGGAAAGCAAGAAGTTCTTGATAAGTATTTGGATTAAAAATGACAACTTATACGACACGCCGCATGGGAAAACCAACAATCTGCATAGGTGAAAACAAAGGCACAGATCAGCTTCACAGTAAATTACGAAGCTGATCAGCGCCTTTGTTTTCGCTACACGGATAGTACAATTCCTCTACTTTCTAAATACAAAATTTCCAGACTCTAACCATCTTCTGTGGCTGTACAGCCCGGTTTGTATAAGACCGGGTCGGAACCCAAATTGTTGGTTTTCTCACGCACAGACTCATATGAAATGACTGTTAGATCACGGGATGGCAATAAAGTAATGACCAATGTAAAAAGTTGAACGAAAACAATGAATGATCATTCAAATCCATATTCGCGAAGCTGGTATATGCAGGAATACGCGGATTCTTTAATATATTAAGCAGAGACGGGAGAAAATTAAACACCGGTCATAAAATAATTTTATTGTGGTAATGGAGCGAAGAAAAGCATGTTTTATGATAGTGGCAATGCCTGTTTTATTAGGAAAACAATTCACTTCGCCACTTCGCTTCCTCTAACGATAAAGACGATGAAGTTTTAGAATAGTTGTTCACTGTTTGAGTAAATGATAAAGAAGAAAATTATCGAAGGCAAGCTAAAGTTCAAGGTAAATCCGCTTCGTCTGTTTCCATTTAGATCAAAGTGGACACCAAAACGGCGATTCAAGTTAAATTGTCGGTTTCTTCTGTCAATGATGCTTACTTAAAAACCAAAATTTTCAATATCTCGGGCTTACTACAACATGAGAAAACAATACATGCAAATAATAATAGTGACATGATAAGAAAACACACACAAAGACATATTATATTCATTGAAGGCCCACACCTATTATGCCTCTCAGATACTGTGAATTGAACAACTGTACGGGATGATCCAAACTGCTTAATAAGAACTGAAACGTTGTACTCATCAGTCTACAATGTCTAATTTTGTTGAGGTATTCTTCGTAGCAATCAATTTTCTTCGACTCTTTTGCATAGTTTTCATTCCCATGTGCTCATAGAGTTTCCAATCATGTCTCTATGGTACACAAGATTGGTTTTACAGAACCTTATTATTGTCGAGATTATCTGTTGAATTACAAAGCAGGTGTTTTCGAGTAAAGTCTTCCTCTCATTTCGTCCGCCATGACTCTGGTATGTTCTCTAGCTTCGACAGACTTGACCTTCAAATGTAAGATTTTTTTTTTTTTTTTTTTTTTTTTTTTTTTTTTTTTTTTTTAGTGTTATGTACTACTCATTGTTGAAATTAAGACTCCGCCAGAGACCACGCGGAGCTGTAGTGTTCCAGGAATATCTGGACTGTATAGGAAAGAGATAAGAAAATTAAAAGTGTTTTATATTATACATGCATAAGAACATGATTTTCTAGCTGAATGATAAATTATTTTATAATCTGATTTAAGAGTAATGGAAAACAGTTACAAGAAAAGAATCTCAGAATGATGTTATGTCAAACAATCAGTCATTTTGGCTAGCAAAAATCAGCTAAAACAGTGTATCTAAAATTGCATGCGATGACATATGAGAAATGGTTGGTTACAAGAAAGGTATTTTAGGATAATTTTATTTCAAGCATGTGGCTCCAAAAAGTCTGATAAACCAGAGTGAGTCCAAACTGTAGGCTACAGTATGATAACTGTTTCTATTGCATTCTGGTTTGACTTGTCAAGATCATATCGTACTACATGTGTAGGCTCACCCGATTTGTACCCATTGGACACTTCGAATAGTTCATCGGAATGCTTTCAACAACATGCAAGTGATTCAAGTCTTAAGAACGTTATGTCATGCTATATACAGTGTAGTTTGGCTCTGTCTTTTTTAAAATAACTGAAGTATACACTGACACACAGACATCAGGTAGACCATACTCAAAGTCAGTGTAATACTTTTATTTAAAAAAGGAGGAGTTTGATTTGAAGATAGGACATCCTTCTTTGAAACAAGCGATTAAAATACCAAGTTAATCGACAGATTTTAACAACTTTTAGATGACTCGCATGGGTTATTGAGCGCAGCAATCTTAAAAGATGCTCATTGTGCAATATGTCTTTCATCAGTGTGTGTTATATCCGGAATCTCTCAAAACAAAATACATGTATGTGAGAAGAAAGAATATCGTATTTTCGTGATTGTGCTTAGACAATCTTAGACAGTTATATGGCGAATAATAAAATAGAATAAAACATCATTGACAAGACAGAATACTAATTGCCTGACACTTGTATGCATGAACCTCATGTTTCATACCATTCCTGTGCCTACTTCCCGATTCGTAAATTATCGTAGATGGTGACTTGGGTAGCCAAAATAAAATCGGGCTTGTGAATACTACATAAATTATGATAAATTATGACTTTTGTGTGCCAAGAATTTGGCCAGTTTGGCCTAGGAATGTAATTCATGTAAGCTCTAGCCAGGTACTAATGGACGGTCAATTATCGTGATTAGATGCATACGGTGGAAATAGACCATTCCATATCTTCAATAAAATAGACTTATGACTATGCAGTGGAGCAGCTAAACGGTGGAAATTAAGCCACGAAGGACCTAGAATGAAAATCTAGACTGAAAGCATGCCTCGAAAACTTAAACGGAAGAAAAAAGAACATAGCAAAATTGAAGCATTTCGTACAAAATTTGAATTAAAACACACAGCACTGTGTCAAGATATCTGCAACATAAAATAATCTTTATTTCTCAAAAACGTTTCTAAGTTACAGGTAAAGCCAGGTAACGGTATGCGAGTAATTGACATAATGGTAAATGGCAACCAGACAAACTAAAACATACCATAAATCAGCTGATGTCACAATATATACCTTTTCCATATAAACAAATATGATAAATGAGCCATCGCATGAGAAAAACAACAATTTAGGTTCCGACTAGGTCCAACACAAACCAGCCTGTACAGTCACAGAAGCAGGCTAGAATCTTGAAATTTAGGATTTAAGAAGAAGAGGGATTGTACTATCCGTGTAAGGAAAACAAATGCGCTGATCAGCTTCGCGGTTACCGCGAAGCTGATCTGCGCCTTTGTTTTCGCCCAAGCATTTTGTTGGTTTACTTATGCAGTGGCTCATATACCTTTTCCATATAAACAAATAAGATAATTCTTTTTTCTTTGTGAATCACAGGTGCTTTTATACTAATGGAATCAAATTAGAGCAAAGGTAATCATTTGATGCAATATTTCTTCTTTGCAGCCTACTCCAAGACTATCGTTAGTGTTTGTCATTTTGATACCAGAAGTATGGCACAAGTAAATACATTTGTCTTGGAGCCGCGGTGGTGTAATGGATAGCGTATTTGCTTAGCAATCGACAGGTTGCGGGGTCAAAACCCGGCTGGTACATATGCCTGTCATGTTCATGACAAATGTTCACCCTGACGTAATAAAGACAAACTTCCCATAGGAGCAATTTTATTTCTAATATATTCGCAAGATTCGCTGTTCGCCAGATTCAAATGCAAAGTCCATGGGCCATTTTAGATCCGCATTCGCAAAGGTCTGACGTCCTGGTTTATAGAAAGTGTTAGCACGATGAAACCAACAATCTTTAAATGATTGTAATTGATAGAATTGATAGAATAAATGTCATCATCACAAACTGAAATTGAGGCAATGTCTCCTCTGGGAGCTGTTTAATCCAATTGTATGGAGATATGGCAGTGCAGAAACTTCTCCCCTTATTGACCGTCAATATGACGCGCTTTTATAGGGTGTAGGGTAGTCATCTCACTTTCAAAATTAATTTCGGACAAAATAAAAGGATATTCTAACAAAATGTGTCTTTACGGTTTTAGCCTGGCACCCGAAACAAAGAGCAGATGCATAACGAACACATACATTAAGAAAGAAGCAGCACATACTGCGCATAAAACTTTACGAATGTAACCGCTAAGAAAAAAAAACGCCAATATCATATAAAAATAAAAATGTCTTTGTTTTGTAAATAGTCAGTTTATTTATAATGTTCGCAGATCATATCCAATCTTATATGTGCGTTACCATGATCTAATAAACAGCGTGTTGTACAGATTCGTAGTCTGGTCTAAGCATTCGCACAAAAACAAAACATGGTTTCTGGCATGTTAATGATATAATGGTGACAGTATGGTGCAAATATAACTGACCTAAAATTGGCACGTACCTCAGGCAAATTCTGGCCAGGTACTAATAGGTAATCCATTATTGTGATGAGAGACATACGTAGGTAATTAATATCCTAGAAGCTTCTTCGTTTAGTTACACCGGATCGGAGAAAGGTTTGGACTGCGTCCGAATAGTAATGATGCAGGTTGATCTCGGTCAGCATTTCAGTAACACGCAGCATGGCACAAATGAGAACAGATTTCAAAGCCATCACAAACTCGCAAAAGCCTTCGTGATCTTCATGATTACGTTGCATCAATTAGCAGAGGAAAATTGCTTGTTTATTACTTAGTTTATTCAGATATGCTTTCAGCAAGGTCAGACTGCCTCGATCTGTTTCGAAACACATGCCCCGTATGTATCCAACTGCTTCTCATCTTAGTCGTATAATAAGATTCACCCTTTGAAATCATGATTGCAAAGTTGTGTTATATCCCTGGGTGAGGTGTATCAGATTTGCTTCTTGTAACAACCAATTTGTGGCACTGTTTGTATAAAAGTGTGATTGTTCCTTTCAATTAGCTTTGAATGTTAAGATCCTAGTTTTATTTCCGACTCACTGTACGAGTTAATTACAAAACAGAGCTTGCTCTCTATAGAGAAATTATTAGAATCATTAATCAGACTCTTGTTATAATAATAAACGAAGAGAGTAGGAAAACTTTCGGTGTGTCTTTAGAACAAGAGGGTGAAATGTGTGTCTTAGACATTCATGTAAAAAGCTTGACAAAAAGTATTGCAATATAAAACTTACTATCTATGAGAAAATTTTCAGTGTCATTAATCTGACTCTAGTTATAGTTACTAGCAATCAGAGAAGAAAGGCGCGTTACTTTAGGCGTCCCACGACTAGAACAACGTAAAGACAAAATGCGTGTTATTGTCATTGAAGATGACTGATTTTAAAAGTGTTTGAAGAAAAATGTATGGAGAAGAACGTGTCACTGTAGACAAAACTGAAAATTTTGAAATATGTTTTCTACAGGATGAAACTTGGTACCTTTACCCCATCTTAAAACAACTTGCATATACAAAGTTAGACCTATAGAAACATTAATCCTTGAGAAACAAAGAAACATAGAGATGGAAGCAAATTAAACAGTGGCATCAAAACTGAACTTAGTGTGATAATGAAGCGAGCAAAGCATGTTTTATGATGCTGGAAATGGCTGTTTTATATGAAAACAATTCACTTTACTACTTCCTATTCTCTGCAAATGTTGAGAGTTTTAAGCTTTCATCGTACAAGTGAAAAATAAAAGAAGGTAGAACGGCACCTAAAGAACGTGTGAGTTTAAACATTCCCGACCTTTTATGTTTGAAACAATGACAAAGCCGCGGGTTGAATGAAGAGCCGACAGATAATTTTGATTTTTTTTTTCTTTAAAAAAACGCAGCCATCATGCCGCTTAACCGTCATATACAGTCTGACACATTCAGGATACAACATCTTTGGTCGCACCGAATCCATGACGCACCGAATACTGATAATTGCTAAAATTACCCAAAGTGTACGTTTCATTAAGTGCAACATCAGAAATCCACGTCTTCTATTATATTTCCAGTACTGACATATTGCATGGAGCTCATAATCAGAAATATAAGACACAAAGAGGGTACCCTACAGCGCTGTAGTGCTCAAGCCCTATCATCGTGTTTATCAGACTTGTTTCGGCATGGGTCCATAAAAGATCATGCAGCTTGAGTTTTGCAAGAATGATAAATTGTTTCATAATCTGTTCAGTAAGTGTTTTGACAAATTTGAGAAAATATGGATAAGCGCAAGTTTATTTGCCAGTTTTGTAGGAGTTTTAAGAAATAATCGAAAAAGTGGTATACATGTAGTGCTTAAGATCAGCAACAACATTTACATTGTTACTGCACTGATCAAATTAATTCAAATTATTTATTCTCTGTTTACTATTAATTTAAGCAACATCAGACTTGTTGACTATTGTCATTTTTATAATGAAGAGTCGCTATATTTTGCTGAGCTTGTATACTCTCTCTACCTACCCTTCACTACTTTGCGTATGTACATATAAGCAACAGTAATCAATCGCTTTGGTGTCAAGCTATTGTTTTCTAATCCGCAATAAGTTTAATGATATATGGACATATTATTGATTCACAACATCGATGGTTGCAGGCACTAGAATCTTTATTTGATGATTCCTTTGAGGACAAAAATGTCATAAACATCGCTGTTGTGTTTGACCTTGAGTACAGGCTTCCTGATAGAAATAGTAGTAATATGGCATGTTGGAATTTTTTAGCGGACACAACAAAGCACATTAAAGGTTTTCTCTCACCGCATTCATTTTAGTTGCTTGACCCACCGGGGTTCAACTGGTGTTTTTCTTTTGCTCCGTGTTTCCGTAAGTTATTCGGCGCTCAGGGATCTCCATCGTCGGGCAGCTTACTGAGTCTTTTGAGTCCTCGTTTTTGATTCATCAAGGTGGTTATCATGCTTTATTCGTTTGTCCTTGATGGTTCATTGACTAGTTAGAGATTCACCACGAGGACAGAACAACTAACTAAATGTTGTGAACCACAGCGGAAGATGTGGATGAGGTTAGGCGCCTGTAAAACCGGTTTAAGCCCCCAGTAATTTTATATTACTGATCGTTCCAAGGCGGTACTTCTGTTGTGGTTAAAATTGTTTTGTGTTTTGGAGTCGAATTTTGTGCTGTTTGAGCCTTATGTTTTCATATTGTTAGTTCAGTTCGGGTAACTGAGTGGCCGCCTATTGGGGAATAGCTGCTCACTCGGCTTACGACGTCTTCATGGTATAAGTACTTTATAAGTCATTTTAATTTTTCACACCCCTCGATTTATGGAGTGGGAATTTCTTTCTGATTGCGCCATTTCCTGATCATTGCCTATTTGTACCTTTTTCTTCTCTTATTTGTCTCCCGGTTTGCATTTATTGCTAACGTTTGCCAAATCTTATCTATAACCACAACAGAAAAGCCAAGTTCATACTGTCTTACGATGACGTATTGTGACAAAGCTAAGTTGATGAAACTTCCGAGTATTAAGTGATTGTAATTGATCGACTAACTGCCATGTTTGTAAAGTGAGTTTGAAGCATTGTCCCTTGTGGGGTCTTTTGATGATATTGTAACCAATGTCTGGACGAAGTTGTAAATGACCGACTCGTAGCTGACTTCAATGTTCTTTATCGCCAAGGTAGACGGATACATAAAACAACTGGAAGCTTGTGGATAGATAAAGAAGCTTAAGAGCATCGAAAATCCCAAGTCCCTGGACATCTTATAGGGTACTGTAGGGTACATGTATCTGCGCCCTTGTTGATATTGTCACTGTGTCTACAATTATGCTTATGTGTGCGTTAATTGTGATATTGAGCTAGACAAGAAACAATGTTACATGTAGTTCTGTGATCAAATAAATCGAAATAAGATTTAGTTACATTATATCCGAGTGTAGAAAATTAGACAGGAAAGTAAGAAATTCTTGAAAAGTCTTTAGATTAAAAAATGACAACTTATATTACACTCCGCATGGGAAAACCAACAGTCTGTATAGGCGAAAACAAAGGCGCAGATCAGCTTCGAAGTAACTGCTAAGCTGATCACGCCTTTGTTTTCGTACACTGGCTCCAGTCCTATGTCCTATGTTCAATATTTTCTTATAACACTATAGTACATTACATTCATCATATTCTATAACCTCCACAAAATTTCTTGCATAAAGATTTACCTCTCTTCACAGCCTCAAAACTGAGACATCAGAAGATTTTGAGGCATGTATTGAGTATGCATGTTTTATTGATAAACATGTTGCAACCATTTTGACGACGGGGGCCAGTCTATTGTTTTCGCTGCACGGATAGTTTTAATTCTTCTACTTTCTAAATACAAACTTTCCAGCCTCTAACCATCTTCTGTGGCTGTACAGCCGGCTTGTGTCGGACGAAAAAAAAATAGATCATTCAAAGCTGGTATATGCAGGAATACGCGGCTTCTTTAATATATTAAGGATGTTCGCTGCCAATGAAAAAGTATTCAAACTTTTTTTCTAAACACTCTTTTTTGATTCCAAAATACAACACAAGACATTTGAAAACAAAATAAATATAGGGTAGTGTGCATTTTTTCAAGCTACAGGCCTCTGAATGAGACCTCTGAGCACCATGTTTTAAATTTGGTAAAATTAATTTAATTTATAATTCTTTGAAACATACCTGTCTTGAACAAAAATACACCTAGAATGCTTTCAAAAGTCATAATATTTACGTAGCGCAGACAATATTGGACCAAAAGCATAGAAAAATTTGCAACTTTGAGTGGATGACAAAATTTTACGATTCCTTTTCTAACCCTACCCCGATACTTGAAAAGTCGGAAAAAAATCAATATTTTGAAATGTACCAAACCAATATTTGTTGATTCAAACTTTTTCTTGTATTTTCACACAACACAGAACTTGGTAATGTTGTTCGAATAAAAGAAAGAAAAATATAGGGTAGTGAGCATATAAGAGAGAACCAACAACTTGAAAATCGCCATTTTCGGCCTTTTTTCGGCTGTTTTGTTTCTAAAAGCCCATTTCATAAAACCACCTTAAATTTTAAAACCAGCACACCAAAGACACAAAAATGACTTAGAATACCATATACACATATACTGCTGCTAAAATAAACATCGAACCAGTGCAATTAATTTGAAGATGTGTAATATTCAAGTTTACCTACCCCTACCCCCTAAATTTTACTGACAACTAAAATTTTCTGAAAAGTTGCAGAAAATGGGGTGAAAAAATGAAGTTTCTTAGATTGACAATTTTCATGGCTCATTCGAAGCATATCATCAATATGTATCCAAATATAAAATATTAGGAAAATATCTGCAACCGTTTACGAGATATTCAAGAAAAGAAAAACCGGAAGTTCCGAAATGTCAAATGTTAGCAGCGAACATCCTTAAGCAGAGACGGGAGAAAATTAAACACCGGTCATAAAATAATTTTATTGCGGTAATGGAGCGAAGAAAAGCATGTTTTATGATACTGGCAATGCCTGTTTTATTAGGAAAACAATTCACTTCGCCACTTCGCTTCCTCTAACGATAAAGACTATGAAGTTTTAGAATAGTTCACGGTTTGAGTAAATGATATAGAAGCACATAATCGAAGGCAATCTAAAGTTCAAGGTAAATCCGCTTCGTCTGTTTCAATTTAGATCAAAGTGGACACAAAAACGGCGTTTTAGATTGACTTGTTCTTCTGCCGGTGATGCTTACTTGAAAATCAAAATCAAACTGCTGTTTACAGTTTATTTCAATATATCGGGCTTAATACAAGCAAAATGGGAAAACAATGCATGCAAATGATGATAATAGTGATACATGACATATTTAGAAAACACACACAAAGACATATTATATTCATTGTAGGCCCACACCTATTATGCCTCTCTGATAAACAACTGTACGGGATGATCCAAACTGCTTAATAAGAATTGAAACGTTGTACTCATCAGTCTACAATGTCTAATTTTGTTGAGGTATTCTTCCTACCAATAAATTTT
Source organism: Rugalucina vietnamica (assembly GCA_964017185.1). Lineage (NCBI taxonomy): Eukaryota > Metazoa > Mollusca > Bivalvia > Lucinida > Lucinidae > Rugalucina > Rugalucina vietnamica. Next base: position 59,336,677 of record OZ024872.1, read on the forward strand.
CTTGGATTGTTTTGCATAGTTTTCATTCCCATGTGCTCATGGAGTTTCCAATCATGTCTCTATGGTACACAAGATTGGTTTTACAGAACCTTATTATTGTACAGATTATCTGTTGAATTACAAAGCAGGTGTTTCCGAGTGAAGTCTTCCTCTAATTTCGTCCGCGATGACTCTGGTATGTTCTCTAGCTTCGACAGACTTGACCTTCAAATATAAGATTATTTTAGTGTCAGGCAAGCAGTGTATTGTTTTTGCTGTTTAAGACATCTAGCAAAGTTTGGAGTTTCTAAATTTTACCTATCTCGGCCAAAATTGTGCAAGTTCTCTACACCTTCCTCAAACGACAGAGAAACAGTAGTGTTCTTCCTTTCAATTCCAGAACGATTTCAAGGTCGTTAAAATGAGTTTGATGATACTCATCTACCTGAGATAAGGTGTGACCAATATCATGCGTGAAGTATTTTATAATACTTATTGATGAAATCAAGACTCCGCCAGAGAACACACAGAGCTATAGTGTTCCAGGAATATCTTCATTGTATAGGAAATAGACAAGAAAAATTAAAAAGTTTTTTTTTATATAAAAACATAAGTTCTAGCTGAATGATAAATTATTTTATAATCTGCTTTCAGAGTAATTGAAAACAGTTACAAGAAAAGAATCTCAGAATGATGTTATGTCAAACAATCAGTCATTTTGGCTAGCAAAGATCAGCTAAAACAGTGTATCTAAAATTGCATGCGATGACATATGAGAAATGGTTGGTTACAAGAAAGGTATTTCAGAATAATTCTATTTCAAGCATGTGGCTCCAAAAGGTCTGATAAACCTGGGTGTGTCCAAACTGTAGGCTACAGTATGATAACTGTTTCTGATGCATTTGATTTGACTTGTCAAGATCATATCGTACTACAAGTGTAGGTTCACCCGATTTGTACCCATTGGACACTTCAAATAGTTAATCGGAATGCTTTCAACAACATACCAGTGATTCAGTCTTAAGAAAGACCAGATATGTCATGCTATATACAGTGTAGTATGGCTCTGTCTTTGTTGAAATAACTGAAGTATACACTGACACACAGACATCAGGTGGTCCTTACTCAAAGTCAGTGTAATACTTTTATTTATAAAAAGCAGGAGTTTGATTTGAAGATAGGACATCCTTCATTGAAACAAGCGCCTAAAATTCCAAGTGCAAAAACCTTTTAGATGACACGTATAGGTTCTTGAGCGCAGCAATCTTAAAAGATGCTCATTGTGCAATATGTCTTTTATCAGTGTGTGTTATATCCGGAATCTCATCCAAACAAAATATGTGAGAAGAAAGAATATCGTATTGTCGTGTTTGTGCTTAGACATTCTTTACACAGTTATATGGCGAATAAGAATAAAGTAGAATAAAACATCATTGATAAGACATGTTACTAATTGCCTGACACTTGAATGCATGAACCTCATACCATTCCTGTGCCTACTTCCCAATTCGTAAAATGGTGACTTGGGTAGCCAAAATAAAATCGATCATGTGAATACTACATGTGTGCCAAGAATATAGCCAACTTGGCCTAGTTATGTATTTCATGTAAGCTCTAGCCAGGTACTAATGGACGGTCAATTATCGTGATTAGATGCATACGGTGGCAATTGAGCCACGTATGATCTAGGATGAAAGCATGCCTCGAAAGCTTAAACATAAGAAAAAAGAACATAGCAAAGTTGAAGCATTTCGTACATAATTTGAATTAAAAAGGTACAAGTCGGCAATGATCAGGAAAAGGCACAATCAGAAAGAAATTCCCACTCCAAAAACCGAAGTGGGAAAAAACATATTGACAACTGGAAACTTGTAGTAAGAAAACGTATGGTAAGCCGAGTGAGCACCTATTTCCCAATAGGCGGCCACTCAGTTACAATAATTTGAAAACGCACTTAAGGACTTATGGGTGGTCACTGTACATACATAATTGAAGATTTACCTGTATAAAAAAGCATTGTTTATTTTGTCAACAATGCTACATTCTTTAGCATGCTTTATCATGGGATTATTGAATATGTTACAAATACATGGATTTGTGTATACATGATTGTGGAATGAGTGTTCAGCTCAGAGCAAGTGAGTCATTTTTCAGTTACTTCCGGGTTGAAATCGTCGGACCCATTTTTCTTAGCTTTTTGAAAAAAATAAGACAGATTTTTCAATGTAGTCATTGACTTCAATCATATAAGAACCTGAAACAAAAGGCATGTCATCTTTCAGCAAACAATAAGCGCACACTAGCCGCCCCAAGTTACCCACTTTCAGAATTTTCCAGAAAAATATGTTTACACTAACTTTTCCGAGAGAAATACATTTCCATGACCCCAAAATAACCCTTTATTTGTCAGATTATGTATCCTAGACATTTAGGCTTTGCGTAATTTTTATTCAAATGCATTCCATTTTCCAGGAAATGGGTCCCACGAAAACCAGTTACATTTCCAATTTTACACCAAGCTATTTAAAATTTTAAAATAATAACTATATTGATCATTCCTAGAATCAGTGACGTCTATTAGCAATAAATACACATCATCATTTGATTGACAGACTCAGGAAAACAGTAGATTTCTGTTTTACATACCCCACCCACTCATGTCAATATTGATAAATCCATAAGGTGCAAACAGCACAAAAATTCAACACCAAGACATAAAACAATAAGAACCACAACAGAAGTAGTGCCTTGGAACGATCAGTAATATAAAATTACTGGCGGGCTTAAACTAGTTTACATGGCCGTAACCTCGCCCTCATCTTCTGCTGTGGTTCACAACACATGTACTGTGTCAAGATATCTGCAACATAAAGTAATCTTTATTTCTCAAAAACGTTTCTAAGTTACAGGTAAAGCCAGGTAACGGTATGCGAGTAATTGACATAATGGTAAATGGCAACCAGACAAACTAAAACATACCATAAATCAGCTGGTGTCACAATATATACCTTTTCCATATAAACAAATATGATAAATGAGCCATTGCATGAGAAAAACAACAATTTGGGTTCCGACCAGGTCCAACACAAACCAGTCTGTACAGTCACAGAAGCAGGCTAGAATCTTGAAATTTCGGATTTAAGAAGAAGTGGGATTGTACTATCCGTGTAGCGAAAACAAAGGCGCTGCGAAGCTGATCTGCGCCTTTGTTTTCGCCCAAGCATTTTGTTGGTTTACTTATGCAGTGGCTCATACACCTTTTCCATATAAACAAATAAGATAATTCTTTTTTCTTTGTGAGTCACAGGTGCCTTTATACTAATGGAATCAAATTAGAGCAAAGGTAATCATTTGATGCAATATTTCTTCTTTGCAGCCTACTCCAAGACTATCGTAAATACTTGTCATTTTGATACCAGAAAAATGGCACAAGTAGATACACATATCTTGGAGCAATTTATTTCTAATGTATTCGCAAGATTCGCTCATCGCCAGATTCAAATACAAAGTCCATGAGCCATTTTAGATCCGCATTCGCTTAGGTCTGTCGTCCTGGTTTATAGAAAGTGTTAGCACGATGAAACCAACAATCTTTAAATGATTGTAATTGATAGAATTGATAGAATAAATGTCATCATCACAAACTGAAATTGAGGCAATGTCTCCTCTGGGAGCTGTTTAATCCAATTGTATGGAGATATGGCAGTGCAGAAACTTCTCCCCTTATTGACCGTCAATATGACGTGCTTTTATAGGGTGTAGAGTAGTCACCTCACTTTCAAAAATGATTTCGGACAAAATAAAAAGATATTCTAACAAAATGTGTTTTTACGGTTTTAGCCTGGCACCCGAAACAAAGAGCAGATGCATAACGAACACATACATTAAGAAAGAAGCAGCACATACTGCGCATAAAACTTTACGAATGTAACCGCTAAGAAAAAAAAACGCCAATATCATATTTTGTTTTGTAAATAGTCAGTTTATTTATAATGTTCGCAGATCATATCCAATCTTATATGTGCGTTACCATAATCTAAGCGTATTGTACAGATTCGTAGTCTGGTCTAAGCATTCGCACAAAAACAAAACATGGTTTCTGGCATGTTAATGATATAATGGTGACAGCATGGTGCAAATATGACTGACCAAAACTTGGCACGTACCTCGGGCAAATTCTGGCCAGGTACTAATAGGTAAGCCATTGTTATGATGAGAGACATACGTAGGTAATTAATATCCTAGAAGCTTCTTCGTTTAGTTACACCGGATCGGAGAAAGGTTTGGACTGCGTCCGAATAGTAATGATGCAGGTTGATCTCGGTCAGCATTTCAGTAACACGCAGCATGGCACAAATGAGAACAGATTTCAAAGCCATCACAAACTCACAAAAGCCTTCGTGATCTTCATGATTACGTTGCATCAATTAGCAGAGGAAAATTGCTTGTTTATTATTTAGTTTATTCAGATATGCTTTCAGCAAGGTCAGACTGCCTCGATCTGTTTCGAAACACATGCCGCGTATGCATCCAACTGCTTCTCATCTTAGTCGTATAATAAGATTCACCCTTTGAAATCATGATTGCAAAGTTGTGTTATATCCCTGGGTGAGGTGTATCAGATTTGCTTCTTGTAACAACCAATTTGTGGCACTGTTTGTATAAAAGTGTGATTGTTCCTTTCAATTAGCTTTGAATGTTAAGATCCTAGTTTTATTTCCGACTCACTGTAAGAGTTAATTACAAAACAGAGCTTGCTCTCTATAGAGAAATTATTAGAATCATTAATCAGACTCTTGTTATAATAATAAACGAAGAGAGTAGGAAAACTTTCGGTGTGTCTTTAGAACAAGAGGGTGAAATGTGTGTCTTAGACATTCATGTAAAAAGCTTGACAAAAAGTATTGCAATATAAAACTTACTATCTATGGGAAAATTTTCAGTGTCATTAATCTGACTCTAGTTATAGTTACTAGCAATCAAAGAAGAAAGGCGCGTTACTTTAGGCGTCCCACGACTAGAACAACGTAAAGACAAAATGCGTGTTATTGTCATTGAAGATGACTGATTTTAAAAGTGTTTGAAGAAAAATGTATGGAGAAGAACGTGTCACTGTAGACAAAACTGAAAATTTTGAAATATGTTTTCTACAGAATGAAACTTGGTACCTTTACCCCATCTTAAAACAACTTGCATATACAAAGTTAGACCTATAGTACATTAATCCTTGAGAAACATAGAGATGGAAGCAAATTAAACAGTGGCATCAAAACTGAACTTAGTGTGATAATGAAGCGAGCAAAGCATGTTTTATGATGCTGGAAATGGCTGTTTTATATGAAAACAATTCACTTTACTACTTCCTATTCTCTGCAAATGTTGAGAGTTTTAAGCTTTCATCGTACAGGTGAAAAATAAAAAAGGTAGAAAGGCACCTAAAGAACGTGTGAGTTTAAACATTCCCGACCTTTTATGTTTGAAACAATGACAAAGCCGCGGGTTGAATGAAGAGCCGACAGATAATTTAAAAACGCAGCCATCATGCCGCTTAACCGTCATATACAATCTGACACATTCAGGATACAACATCTTTGGTCGCACCGAATCCATGACGCACCGAATACTGATAATTGCTAAAATTACCAAAAGTGTACGTTTCATTAAGTGCAACATCAGAAATCCACGTCTTCTATTATATTTCCAGTACTGACATATTGCATGGAGCTCATAATCAGAAATATAAGACACAAAGAGGGTACCCTACAGCGCTGTAGTGCTCAAGCCCTATCATCGTGTTTATCAGACTTGTTTCGGCATGGGTCCATAAAAGATCATGCTATGCCGCCTTAGATCTGCGGAGACTGTTACGGCTAGTTTACCCCTTGCACTTGGTTTGACGAATAAAGACGAGAGGTGGATTAACTTCAACTTTAATTCTGTCAGTCGTATGTGCAAATCAGATGATGATATAAGCTGATGAGTGAGGTAAAGACTGAAAATACAGCAAATAAGAAAATACAGGTTTACAACAAAAATGACAGACATGACTATCAAACGGACTGAGCGACTGCAAGACTTACTTAAAAAGATTGCCAGAAAGTAATCATAAAATAATTCTACAACACCTAAACTGTAGACAGAAATACTGGAAAAACGTTTATAACAACTTTCATGAGGTACGAAACATCTAGAGGCGAAAACTGTTTTAGGTACGAATCAGAAAAACATCGAAAAATACCTTAAATTTTGTAAAAATGATATGTCAATAGCATACAATAATGGATGGAACACTACAGAATTACAGTACTTACATCTAGGTGGATATACAAAGGATTTTAGACCAGAAAACAGCTTCAAAAATGAGTTGATAACTTTGACAACTTTGGCGCGTGCAAAGAAGGAAACAAGTATAACGACAACCCGAAAACTAAGTTTTGATAACTGGCGGACTCGCACACCCGGTACAAAATAGGACAACTCGCTCTGACATACAAACTCACAAACTCGTGACACCACACTCCCCACCTGACATTAAAAATGTCACAATTATAACACAAAAAATCCAATTGCTAACTTGCACTTGAAAACATAATATGTACACATGTAAATGTCTGAAACCCTTATCAAAACTTTAGATAAGAAGCTTAATGCAATGTCAAAATAAACATATATGCTTCTGAGACATCTCTATTCATTGTTTAAAGACAATTACAATCACTTATAATCATCAACTCAAGTTTTATGAACTTGAAACATGACAAACTTGCAAAAAATGAAATGGCAGGGCGCGACGCCCTAAAAAACTAGCGGAAGCACTATTAATCTGACATTTAGGTTTCTGATACCAGCAAAATCAATTGAGATATCGGACGAACGAATAAAGAGCATCCACTCTCACGACTCACTACCCTGACTTCAGCCTTTCTTACTCTACCATCCTCACTTGGAAACACTCTGGTAATCACACCCATAGGCCAATTGTTACGATGAACAGAACAGTCTTTAAGTAGTACAACATCCCCATGTTTAAGATTGGGTACATCAGCCTGCCATTTACGCCTATTTTGGAGAGTTTGCAAGTACTCTGTACGCCAACGTTTCCAAAATGTGTCAGATAGGGCTTGAACATATTTCCACTGAACTTTAGGACTTACAGGTTGATAGTTGTACTGAACAGGGGTAGAACATTTCTGAGTTAATAACATGGCTGGGGTAAGAATTTCTGGACAGTCAGGATCACTTGAAATGGGTACTAGTGGTCTAGCATTTATTATGGCACTAACTTCAGCCATGAATGTGGTTAATACTTCATGGGTCAAATGCGTAGTGTTCAAATCACCCAACATAGAATCCAAGATTCTTCTTGTCACACCAATCATTCGCTCCCACACTCCGCCCATATGTGAGGAATGAGGAGGATTGAAAGTCCACAAAATTCCTTTGTCATGCAAGAAAGTCTGTACAGGATCCACTCCAACTTTCACAACATCAATGCCTAGATCAGTGGTTGCACCCACAAAGTTAGTTCCTTGGTCTGATCGGATCTCCTTGACATCACCTCGTATTGCCAGGAAACGACGAAAAGCATTGATAAATGCTGATGAGCTAAGTTCTTCAGTAACTTCTATGTGTACGGCTCTGGAGGTGAGGCATGTAAAGAGGATAGCCCATCTTTTACTGTTCGCATAGCCCCCTCTGGTACGTCTAGCTGTAACTTCCCATGGTCCAAATGTGTCGACTCCGACAAATGTGAATGGGGGTGCTGGCTGGACACGGTCAGCGGGAAGGTCAGACATCTTTTGACTTGATACATCCTGTCGCAGTTTCCTGCACTTAACACATTTTTGAATAATGGAACACACCAGACGCTTACAGCCTATGATCCAGTATCCTGCTAACCTCACTGCGCCCTCTGTAAAATGACGACCCTGATGCTGTACTTTTTCATGATAATAACGAATAAGCAAAACTGCTAAGTGACTGTTCTTTGGGATGATCACAGGATGTTTTTCGTTCGTGGGAACCTGTGCATGTTTCAAACGCCCACCAACTCGGAGCAATCCACTTTCATCTAGAATAGGATTCAACTTTAACAGAGAACTCTTCTTTGAAACTTGCTTGGATTGAAGCAAAGCACACATTTCCTCTTCGTACACTTCTGACTGTACAGTACGGATAACAAGCTGCTCAGCCTGCATCTTATTCCTGATATCCTTAGCACCATTGCACATATGCCAACCTCTGCAATCCGAATCACTTTCATGTTTGAATGACAAACAAATATGTAACAGATTTTCCAGTGCACGGACAAGATGTTGCCATGAGGAGAATCTCTCAAACCGGTGAGAACCTAAGGAGGGTTTCAATACAGAAGTGTCAAGAGTGTTGATCACTGGGCGTATTTCCTTGTCCTCGTCGGGATCAATGAGAGAGAAAGACTTTATCTGATCCTTGTCGTGTACCTGTATGTTACTTGGCCCATGTATCCACTTACTGTCCATTAGGTTTGTAACTCTACCTGGCCGAGTAGCACAGTCTGCTGGGTTGTCAGCAGTATTGATATAAAGCCACTGTTCTGGCTTAGTAAGCCTCAAAATCTTGTCCACTCTGTTACTTACATACGTATAAAATCTACGAGTCTTATTTTGTATGTAACCAAGCACAACTTTGCTGTCAGAGTAAAAGAAAGTTTCATGAAAACTCAAACCACTTTCCGTTAACACAGTGTCATAAATCTCTGTGGCAAGAACTGCCGCACATAACTCTAATCTAGGAATGGTGTGTCCATTCTTTGGAGCAACTTTAGCTTTTCCCATGACCAAGCTCTTAGAAAGAATCATTTCACCTCTATATCCAACACAGTAGGCAGCTGCGGCAATAGCTTTCTCTGAAGCATCAGAATATATATGTAACTCAAGTCTAGATATATCACTTAGTGCTACACCGAAATACGACCTTGGAATCTTCATCTTCTCTAAAAGGATGAGAGAATCTCTCCAAGACTCCCAATCATTCCTATGGTCTTCAGGCAAAGGGGCGTCCCAGTCAATAGTTCCTGTAACAAGTTCTCGTAGAAAAAGCTTCCCTGTAACACTCACTGGAGCCACAAATCCTATTGGGTCATATATACTATTTACCGTAGAAAGCACACCACGGCGAGTATACGGTTTCATTTCATCAGACACACAAAATGTAAAGACATCCGTCTGTAGGTTCCAGTTCAATCCTAAAGAGCGCTGCAAAGGTAAAACATCTTTGTTCAGGTCTAGAACAGCAAGATCTTTTGCCAAGTCTTCAGATGGAAAGGAACTCATGACTTCCTTGCTGTTAGAAGCTATCTTGTGAAGTCTGATATTGCCATTTTCTTGGAAAGCCTGTTGTGTCCTTTTCATTAGACTGACTGCAGTGTCGACGGTGGGTGTTGATGTCAAACCATCGTCTACGTAAAAGTCATTGGAAATGAATTCCTGAACATCAATACCAAAATCCTCTTTGCTTCTATCCGCTATCTTGCGTAAGCCATAAGACGCAACTGCGGGGGACGGGCTATTCCCGAAAACATGCACCCGCATACGGTATTCCACAAGTTCACTGTCAGGGTCATTATCTAGGTACCAGAAGAACCTTAAGAAATTCCTATGGTTTTCACTGACTAAGAAACAGTAAAACATCTTCTTTATATCAGCTGTCATAGCGACAGGCTCCTTTCTGAAACGAATCAGAACTCCTAACAGACTGTTTGTTAGATCCGGTCCAGATAATAACACATCATTTAATGAAACACCTTGATATTTCGCAGACGCATCAAACACACCTCTGATTTGGTCCGGCTTCTTCGGATGATAGACTCCAAACAATGGAAGATACCAACACTCCTCTGTACTACTTAAAGGTGGAGCTCTCTCCGCATGGCCACTATCCAGGATTTCCTTCATGAAAGTAACAAAATGACTTCTCTTGAGAGAATTTGACTTTAAGCTTGAATCAAGAATTTTGGCCCTATGCAAGGCTTGTGGCCTGTTATTGGGTAATCTTTGCCTAGACTGTCTAAATGGAAGGGGGGCAACCCAGTGCCCACTTGAATGCATACAGAAATCACTGTCCATGATGCTTAAAAACTCACGGTCCTCAGCAGAAAGGCCAACCTTATCATCTTGCTCAGTCTTAATGAATATATTGTTGTCATCATTATGTTGAAAGGGAGGTAACTCTTTAACCTTAATTTTGTTTGGACAGGGAGGGCAGACAGATGCCCGGTTTTCCCCAATTAGAAATGTTTTGTTGCAAGTAACTAGGTCAGGCTGATGCACCCTTCCTAAACAAACTTCCCCGATGACCACCCATCCCAACCCAAGGCGCTGGGCAAATGGGGAACCCACTGGGCCAGTTTTCTGCTCAATAATGTGATGAGCATCTATCATGTCCCTGCCAATTAGTAGGAGTATATCAGCTTCCTCGTCAATTTCAGGAATACTAGAGGCAATGTCTTGCAAATGAGGGTGATGCATTGCAACACTAGGGGAGGGAATCTCATCTCTAATATTGGGAATTTGAGAACACTCAATTAACGTAGGAAGCCGATAACTCACACTACCATCCAAACTCTCAACAACACAATTTTGAGCTCTACGACCACTCTTTACCACAGTATCAGAACATGTTTTCAGTGTGTACTCAAATAATTCACTTTTAATGTGTAGCTTTGAGAACAATTCTGGTTTTGCAAGAGACCTGTTGCTTTGTTCATCTAAAATAGCATAGGCTTTTAGTTTGTGGTCTGACCTGGTATCTGTACTTTGATAGATATTGACCAAAACTAATTTGGCACAAGATTTACCATCAAGATATTGCTTATTTCCACAAATTTGGGTACATTTGGAAGTTACAGTTTTCCTTGGTGTCTCCTCCTCCCCACCATGCACAGACTGATCTGACTTATCCTTATAAATGTGCATGGCTGTGCAGTGGCTTTCACTGCCACAGTCACCACATTTAATTTTCTGTTTACATTCTCGCGCACCATGATCTGTAGATGCACAACACTTAAAACAGAGGTGATTATTTTTGAGAAATGCTCGTCTTTCTTCAAAAGACAGAGACTTAAAGCCTCTACAGTTATGAATAGAATGTTTAGTCTTGTGCATAGGACAACGAGGAGCATCACCATTGGTTTCTGATTTATTCTCCTTCTTAACATCAGTTTTCTTGGCTGAAATAAAAGTTTTCTTTTGACTATGAATCTGTGGCTTCTCTGAGGGTATCTGTGTATATATAAACCCTGGGTCATTCCTAATTTTGGCCTGATCATGAACAAACTCTGTGAAAACCCAAAACCTTGGATAGGTTACATTGTGATCCTTCTTGAAGTTATTAGCTCTGGTTGTCCATTTTTCTTGTAAATTGAAAGGTAACTTTGACACTATCGGGGAGATACCTACAGAGGAATCAAAGTATGACAGCATCATGTCATACTTGGGGTCCCCTTTTAAGGCTTCAACCTCTCCGAGAATGTCAGACAGTTGGAACAATTTCTCATTTTCTCTAGGCCCAATTTTAGGGAATTCATTCAGCTTCTTCAACACTGTCGAATAAACCATTTCTGGAGCACCATACCGGTCTTCGAGGCGTTCCCACACTTTCTCTAGGGCTTTCTGAGGATTGTAACTATAACATGACCTTATGCTTAATGCCTGCTTTTTTGATTCAGGACCTAACTCCTTAATGAGAAGATCAACTTCTTCAGACGGTGTGACACCTAACTCTTTCACCACTTCATTGAAACTGCATTTCCACACCCTAAACGACTCGGGCTTGTCATTAAACTGATATAGCCTAGATAATGTGAGATCTTTTCTCAATAGAAATTTGGTGAAATCTGCAGCACAAGACTCAGAAAACTCATTTCTAGGTTTCACAACTTGATTTTCACTTTTAACTACCGGGGTAGGAACATCTTTATAATTCTCTTCCTTCACTGTTATATAGGACGTGGAGCTTTCTGTGGAGGTTATTTCAATGACTTCGTTTTTCAGAGCATTCTGTTTCTCAACGAACTGTTCTACTCTTTCAAGAGGGTCATCTACGGGTAGACTTTTGATTCCCTGCGAAACTGATTTATTAGATCTGGTCTCCAAAGCTTGTGTCTCAGCAGCACAAGCCGCTAACTCTTTTTCCTGATTAAGAAAGTCGATATCGGCTTCTAACTCCTCCTTTCTACGAACACGAGCAGCTTCAGCGATTGCTTGCTGTTCTATAATTTGAGCTTTTTCTTTCTTAAGGACGTTTTCACGAGCAGCATACTCAGTTCGTACCTTGGCTGCCTCTAATGCTGCCTGTTTTACAGCTAAAACACTGCTTATTCTAGATGATGTAGTATGGGAACCCGATGAAGCATGAGAAGTTTCTTTATGCATGCCTTTCAGGTCTTTCAATCTATTGTTAAAGTCTGTGTACACCTTCAATGAATTAATGAACTGTGATTGAAACTTTTGACTGACTAACAAACTGTCTTGAGTTGACACTCTTAATAAATAAGCTATATAATCTTGTATGAGTTTCTTATATGTTGAGAACAGCTTATTTAATTCTTTTTCAAGTTCATTTAGGGTTTCAAGGCTACTTGGGGAAGGAAAGACTAAATTGTCACTCAAAAATTGTGCAACAGGATCCCAAGCCTTTTGGATTTTCAATTCATATTCAGATTTCCTGGCCTCGTAAATCTCAGCACCCTTTTCTGTCAATGTTCGAGTTCTTTTCTCTGTTTCAGTCTCAGTCTGAGAGTTTGTATCACCTGCTTTACTCATGATGATGATTGTTTTTTGACAGTCAAGTTCTGTGAGGGGATGGGTGCATGTCAAAGGCCCCAGGACAATAAACACAACAACATATAAAAGTTTATTCATCACAGTCTGGTATTTCAATTGTAGGAGAAAATGTTATTTGGGGTGTTTCGATGGACCTGTTTGGGGTGTTTCGACGGACCTGTTTCACAAAATGTTATTTGGGGTGTTGTGATGGACCCCCACACTGATGTGATGCCGTTAACACGGGGTGTTTAGCTCGAACCAGCTGTAGCGAAACCACGGGGTGGTGACAACGTTGTCGACAAAACCGGCCTCCAATCCAGGAATTCTATCGTCTAGATTCTTTACTATGCCGCCTTAGATCTGCGGAGACTGTTACGGCTAGTTTACCCCTTGCACTTGGTTTGACGAATAAAGACGAGAGGTGGATTAACTTCAACTTTAATTCTGTCAGTCGTATGTGCAAATCAGATGATGAGGTAAAGACTGAAAATACAGCAAATAAGAAAATACAGGTTTACAACAAAAATGACAGACATGACTATCAAACGGACTGAGCGACTGCAAGACTTACTTAAAAAGATTGCCAGAAAGTAATCATAAAATAATTCTACAACACCTAAACTGTAGACAGAAATACTGGAAAAACGTTTATAACAACTTTCATGAGGTACGAAACATCTAGAGGCGAAAACTGTTTTAGGTACGAATCAGAAAAACATCGAAAAATACCTTAAATTTTGTAAAAATGATATGTCAATAGCATACAATAATGGATGGAACACTACAGAATTACAGTACTTACATCTAGGTGGATATACAAAGGATTTTAGACCAGAAAACAGCTTCAAAAATGAGTTGATAACTTTGACAACTTTGGCGCGTGCAAAGAAGGAAACAAGTATAACGACAACCCGAAAACTAAGTTTTGATAACTGGCGGACTCGCACACCCGGTACAAAATAGGACAACTCGCTCTGACATACAAACTCACAAACTCGTGACACCACACATGCAGCTTGAGTTTTGCAAGAATGATAAATTGTTTCATAATCTGTTCAGTAAGTGTTTTGACAAATTTGAGAAAATATGGATAAGCGCAAGTTTATTTGCCAGTTTTGTAGGAGTTTTAAGAAATAATCGAAAAAGTGGTATACATGTAGTGCATAAGATCAGCAACAACATTTACATTGTTACTGCACTGATCAAATTAATTCAAATTATTTATTCTCTGTTTACTATTCATTTAACACTCTCACTGAATATGCCACTTTCTTCCAAAATTCTCTGAGGGAGCTAACTGTTTCCCCTAATAAACCTGTCAGCAGGAGATGTAATTATGTTGATGCAGACCACATTAAATCAACAAACACATGGGGCAGAGTTTCTCAGATAAATTATCAAAATGTTTCAGTGCAAGAAGTTTATACTGATAAAATGTGCCTTTCATTGTAATCAGATTTTTTCTTGTAGCAGAAACGCTCAGATTTTCTTGAATATGAAACTTATATTTTGATGGCACAAAAACATTTATATGAGTTCGAGTCTGATCACAACGTGTTTTGTTTCTACTAGTCTATGAAACTTTTGAGGTTATTAACTACGATAGGTAATCTTCCATGAGGTCCTTACTATATAAAAATAATAATATGATAATAGTACTAATCTCAATCTTTGAGAAAGATAACCTTTTTAGCATGAATGCCAGTCATATTTATGGTCCTCTAGGAATCAGACATTGATTCAATATTATCAGACTTTTTATTAATGTTGCCAGACATGCAACCCAGTCCCATTAGCTCAAGCGGTAGAGTGTACAATTTAACCCATATTTGACGAATGGATTATCCCATTATTATCATTTGGGTGAGTCCACTTTCATTTTTAGGGGTGTGAGGAGTGATTTTTATTTTTTATGTCATTTTTCGATGAAATTTCTCCGTGCAAACAGCATAGCCCTAGATGGGACGCCGCGTTCTGCGGCGTCACATCTGGGGCTATACTGTTTGCCTATGTCACACAAAAGGGACGCCAGGCTTATATGAGTTAAAAGGATCACAAGGTCTTAGGTTCGGATCCTGGTTGTGCCATACAAAAAGCGTTGAAATGGTACCAGTTGTTGCTACCATGTCCTGCGCTCGGGATCTTTCAGCAAGCAATGGCTTCTACGCAAAAATAACCGCTAACAACTAGTAGTAAGTCCGATAATAGTGTCTGCATTCACCAGAGGATCGTATGGAAGACTGACATTCAGGCTAAATATGCTATCCTCCCAAAACATGGAAATTATCATTATCATTATTACTACTACTACTACTACTACTACTATTATTATAATTATTATTATTATTATTATTAGTGATGTTATATATCTGGGGTTAGAGAAATTAGGCTCTATCGGAGCTGTCTGCTCTATGTGTATTGCTATTGGCTTTAGCTTTTGATGCATTGCCTGAGATATCCAACCGTTAAAGGCTTCACTGATTTTTGTTTTAACAAAATTAACAAAAATTACCACATAATCATGCGCACCTTGTAGACTTGGATCAGGCTTGGCACCTGTGAGACTTGTACTTTATTAGAGTATCCTATTTTTGCCTGTCTATATATAGCGTTTAACTTAAGAATGTTTAAAATGAGCGAATTAATATGCTGAGGGGCCGTAAATTTCACACAAGCAAAAGAAACTATATATCCTTGCACATGTTTTAATACTTGATGGCTAATTTATTGCCCTCTTGCTGTGCTGGTCTTAATTTCTTGAACTGTGGTGTAATTGATATCATGATCCTGCTGATAAGCCCAGGGGGGGGGGGGGGTACTCTCATTTTTTGTGGATACATAGGCGAGGCCCCAGCTTCTACCCCCAAACCCAAAAAATTACTGAGATTTGCTGACCACCCCAAAAAAATACCAGTCCTATCAGGCATACCCAAAAAATACTTGAACTTTTAGCTTACCCCAAAAAATTACATGTATTCATCTTTTTATGCCTATTGATGAAATTTTATCACATCCATATGATCTAAGCTGTTGGTGGGACGTTAAATCCCAAATCAACCAACCAACAGAACATGTCACAATACAGTTAGTATATGTAGGAACTAGGAAGTAAATACCAAGTTGGATAAAATTTAAAGACTTTATCTATTCTCAAAGTGTAAGTCTTATGATGGTTTTGATTCCATTTGATCTGCAATCCAAACAACATCATCATGATCAAGCTTCCAAAATTTCACCGAGACCAGTCATAAGGCATGGTCGCAAACAAAATTGAATTTTAAGGCCTTGTAAGACATAAGTGTAAGCCACTCTTATCTTTATAGAAATAAAGAGATTTCCCAAGAAATGTGCAAACCCTGAAAACCCAAAAAATTACTTAGAATTATAGATCACCCCCAAAAAATAATTCAGAAAAGGCATGACCCCAAAAAAATATCCATAAAAAGCTCACTACCCAAAAAAATAACTAGTTTTTCTGAAAACCCAAAAAAATACGGAAATTCAAAATTTTGACCCCAAAAAAGTCAGCCTCGCCTATGTATACAGGAAATTTCAGAGTACCCCCCCTGGGCTGATAAGGGCTATAAAATCTAACAGTTTCTGGATTCTCAGCGCTGAGGAAAATTCTGGCATAAAAGAAGAGAGTGTTAAGCAACATCAGACTTGTTGACTATTGTCATTTTTATAATGAAGAGTCGCTATGTTTCGCTGAGCTTGTATACTCTCTCTACCTACCCTTCACTACTTTGCGTATGTACATATAAGCAACAGTAATCAATCGCTTTGGTGTCAAGCTATTGTTTTGTAATCCGCAATAAGTTTAATGATATTAATGATTCACAACACCGATGGTTGCAGGCAAGAAAATCTTTATTTCATTATTCCTATGAGGACAAAAATGTCATAAACATCGCTGTTGTGTTTGACCTTGAGTACATGCTTCATAATGGAAATAGTAGTAATATGGCA
Organism: Rugalucina vietnamica; assembly: GCA_964017185.1. Classification (NCBI taxonomy): domain Eukaryota; kingdom Metazoa; phylum Mollusca; class Bivalvia; order Lucinida; family Lucinidae; genus Rugalucina; species Rugalucina vietnamica. Next base: position 59,353,431 of record OZ024872.1, read on the forward strand.
TGTTGGAATTTTTTAGCGGACACAACAAAGCACATTAAAGATTTTCTTTCATCGCATTCATTTTAGTTGGTTGGGGCCGGAGCTTCTTGTCTGTTGCTTGGCCCACTGGGGTTCAACTGGTGTTTTTCTTTTGCTCCGGGTTTCAGAAAGTTATTCGGCGTCCAGGGATCTCCATCGTCGGACAGCTTACTGAGTCTGTTGAGTCCTCGTTTTGATTCATCAAGGTGGTTATCATGATTTATTCGTTTGTCCTTGATGATTCATTGACTAGTTAGAGATTCACCACGAGGACCGAACAACTAACTAAATGTTGTGAACCACAGCGGAAGATGAGGGTGAGGTTAGGCGCCAGTAAAACCGGTTTAAGCCCCCCAGTAATTTTATATTACTGATCGTTCCAAGGCGATACTTCTGTTGTGGTTCAAATTGTTTTGTGTTTTGGAGTCGAAAATTTGTGCTGTTTGAGCATTATGTACGTTTTCATATGTTTAGTTCAGTTCGGGTAACTGAGTGGCCGCCTATTGGGGAATAGCTGCTCACTCGGCTTACGACATGTTTTCATGGTATAAGTACTTAAGTGTCATTTAAGTTTTTTCCCACCCCTCGGTTTATGGAGTGGGAATTTCTTTCTGATTGCGCCATTTCCTGATCATTGCCTATTTGTACCTTTTTTCTTCTCTTATTTGTCTCTCGGTTTGCATTTATTGCTAACGTTTGCCAAATCTTATCTATAACCACAACAGAAAAGCCAAGTTCATACTGTCTTACGATGACGTATTGTGACAAAGCTAAGTTGATGAAACTTCCGAGTATTACGTGATTGTAATTGATCGACTTACTGCCATGTTTGTAAAGTGAGTTTGAAGCATTGTCCCTTGTGGGGTCTTTTGATGATATCGTAACCAATGTCTGGACGAAGTTGTAAATGACCGACTCGTAGCTGACTTCACTGTTCTTTATCGCCACAGATAGACAGATACATAAAACAACTGGAAGCTTGTGGATAGATAAAGAAGCTAAAGAGCATCGAAAATTCTAAGTCCCTGGCCATCTTATAGGGTATTATAGGGTACATGTATCTGCACCCTTGTTGATAATGTCATTGTGTCTACAATTATATCATATTGCAAAAGAGGCAAGCATGATGGAACGACCAATCTTCAAATAATTATAATTGTTAGAATAACTGTCACCATCTCAAACTGAAATGAGGCAATGTCTCCTCTGGGAGCTGTTTAATCCAGTTGTATGGAGATATGGCAGTGGAGAAACTTCTTCCCTTATTACCGTCCAAAATGACGCTCTTTCACGTAAGGACCAGTCACCTTGGTTTGAAAAGTTAATTTCCGATGTACATAGGTCCAGGAACTCAACGGGCAAATGGAGAGCGCTTAGAATAAGAAAACCCTACAGCACACACGTGTGTGCATGACACATTTGAAAAGGTCAACAAAAATGCCTGAAACATATACAGCAATTTCTTGAAAATTACTTGCCCTTTCTTTTGATATATGTATTTGCATGCTATAAGCAAAGTAAAAATGCAACATCACGTGTTTGATGTTTGCAACGTTCAATTATCATAACCTAGTTTGATAATATGTGTAGCCGAAGCTTCGATGCAAACAAAGTTAATGACATAACGATCATAATACTGACCTGGAATTGGCACGTGCCTCAGGTAAATTCTGGCCAGGTACTAATGGGCAATCCATTATTAGGATGAGAGACATACATAGGTAATTTATACCTTGGATGCATCATTTAGTCACATGAGCTCGGGAAAAGGTCAAGTCACAAATATTATTATATTCGAATGATTATGATGCAGGGTGATCTCTGTCAGCATTTCAGTAACATGCAGCATGGCACAAATATGAACATATAATCGAATTTCAGAGGCATCAAAATTTTGTATCAATTAGCGGGTTTTTTCTTTGTGTTACTGATCGTTCCAAGTCGATACTTCTGTAGTGGTTCTTTTTGTTTTATGTCTTGGTGTTTAAAATTTTTTGTGCTGTTGGCGCCTTATGTGTGTTTTCATATTTTTAGTTAAGTTAAGGTAACTGAGTGGCCACCTATTGGGAAAATAGCTGCTCATTCGGCTTACGATATGTTTCATGGTATAAGTACCTGATTGTTAGTTTGTTTGTTTTTTTTTCCCACCTCGGTTTTTGGAGTGGGAATCTTTTTCTGATTGCGCCTTTTCCTGATCTTTGCCTACTTGTACCTTTTTTGCTTGTTAGTTATACTGGTACATGCATTTTCAGATATGCTTTAGCAAGATCAGACTGCCTTGATCTGTTTCAAAATAGCATACATGTACCTATTACATGCCGTATGCATCCAACTTCTTCTCACCTCAGTCGTTATATTAAGCTTCACCCTTTGAAATCATAATTACAAAGTTGTGTTATATCCCAGGGTGAGGTCTATCAGATTTGCCTGTTGTAACAACCAATTTGTGGCACTGTTTGTATAACCATATTCCAGTTCCTTTCAATTAGCCTTGTATGTTAAGATCCAAGGTTAATTTCCGACTCGCTGTAAGAGTTAATTACGATACGATTTATTCTCTATACATAGAAATTAACAGAATCATTAATCTGCTTCTTGTTATAGTAACAAGCAAAGAAGAAAGGAGAAAACCTCGGTATATGTCGTGACCAGAAATAAGACGGTAAAATGCGTGCATGCATGTGAAAGCGGGACAACATTGCAATATTGAGCTTGTTCTCGCCAAAACATTAGTTAGGGCTCCTGTTATACTAGCTATCAAAGAAGAAATGAGGGAAACGTTTGACATGTTTCCCGAATTGAAAAAGACTGTAAATACAAAACATGTCTACTTCTGTTGTAGAACTTTTTGCGGCAAATTACGAGTAAATGTTGGTGATATTTTGGGTAGAACAGATCACCGTTGAAACAAGTGAAAAATTTCAACTAAGGCTCCACTTAGAAACATAGGCCAAACAATAAACATGATAAAAGAAAAATTTACCTGCGGAACGTAGTCTAAGCATGTTGCTAAAAACAGAGATGGAAGCAAATTAAACAGTGGCATCAAAACTGAACTTAGAGCGGTAATGAAGCGAGCAAAGCATGTTTTATGATACTAAAAATGGCTGTTTTATATGAAAACAATTCACTTTACTACTTCCTATTCTCTGCAAGTGTTGAGAGTTAGTGAAGCTTTCATCGTACAGGTGAAAAATTAAACAAGGAAGTAAAGCATATAAAGAACGTGAGTTGAAAACAATGACAAAGGGTTGAATGAAGAATCGCCAGAAAACTTAAACATGATACAGTCATGTGCAATCTGCCACATTGCTAACAGACATTTTATTACATAAAGTTTTATTTGTTTCTGATTAATCCGGATATTGGTCATTGATAATTGAACTCGTACTTGTTCATTCAATCGTAAAGATCAACATCCAAATTCCGTATGTTTCACTATAAAATCATTAGAATATTGAAATATTTCATGGAGTTCATTATCAGAAATATAAGACGCAAGAGGGTACCATGCAGCGTTGTAGTGCTTTAGTTCTATCATTGTGTTTATCAGACATATCGGCATGACATATAGCGGCATGGGTCCATAAAAAGTCAAGCAGCTTGAGTTTTGCAAGAATGATAAATTGTTTCATAATCTGTATAGTAGGCGTTTTGACAAATTTGAGAAACTAGGATTAAGCGCCAGTTTATTTGCCAATTTTGTAGAAATCTTTCGAAATAATCGAATAAACGGTATATATATGAAGTGCTTGAGACCATTGCATTGTTCTAATTCAAATTATATATTCTCCCTGTTTTCAATCCATCTAAGAAACATAAAACTTGTTTGCTTGTACTGCAAATTGTCATTCTATGAATTTCAATTTAAAGAATCGCGTTATTTCGCTGAGCTCGTATACTTTCTCTACACTACTCTTCATTACTTTGCGTATATTTTGACATCTAAGCAATAGAAATCAATCGCGTTGATGCCAAGCTATTGTTTTCTAATGCGCTATAAGTTTAATGATATTAATGATTCACAACACCGATGGTTGCAGGCACGAGAATCTTCATTTGATAATTCCTATGAGGACAAAAATGTCATAAACATCGCTAATGTGTTTGACCTTGAGTACATGCTTTCCAGAAGAAGACTATTAATATGGAATGTTATACAGTTTAAGCCGGGCAAACAAGTGTTTCACCATAAAGCATTGGCTTTTGACATTGACGTTTCAGGAAACAGTTACTGTAAAATTTCATTTCCATTTATATTGTCAAGCCGTTTCCTTTACGCATGAGGTAATGTTCTCTCTCACCGCACATTCTCCTCCTAGGCTCTCTGTTTGCATTTATTTCTGACGTTGCCGTCAATGTCCTTGACAAATATGTTCTACAATCACAGCAAAAAGGTCAAGTTCAAACCGTCTTACGATGACTTATTGTGACAAAGCTAAGTTGATAAAACTTTTGATTGTAATTGATCGACTAGCTGCCATGTTTGTAAAGTGTGTTTGAAGCATCGTCCCTTGTGGTGTCTTTTGATTGTCTGAACAAAATTGTCAATGACCGAATCGTAGCTGACTCAATTACTTCGTCGGTACGATATAAGGGCACCTAAAATGACTGGAAGCTTGAGTTTTAGGCAAAGAAGCGAATGAAAGCAGGCTTTCAGGGCAGCGAAATTGCCAGAGGGCCGATCATCGAGTAGACTTTGAATATTTAATGAATGATCTTACGCCGGACTCAGGCGAATGGCAAAAATGATAGTCCTGTGAGGAATAGACGAGTAAATGTAGAGCTCAATCTCCGTCACAACCTTGCAAGTTTTTGAAAGGTTGTAGCCTTAAAGAAATCGTTTTCTACAATATTAACTCTGCTATATCACCACCGATGGTTCTGCGGCGGTAAACAAGACATTGTTATCACAGGGGATGCCCAAAAATACCCTATCAAATAAATACTTATATTTTCTGAAAAGCCCAAAGATAATGAAATTCAAAATTTTGACCCTAACAAAAATCAGACCATCTTATTATTTATCCATTAAAGATCAGAGAACCGCCTAGAATGGAATTTGTCATCCGTTCGATTTCGCCATGTTAATTTCGCTAACAAGGGCCATGTGTTTGATTCCGAAGAAATCGCAGTTTATGTTTAAGCATAAGAAGTAATGCAATTGAATTAAATGTATCCGGGTACGACTATGTTTGGCAGCGGCCTAGTAACTGTTCTTCCAGAAAAGCTGTTCCCTAAGTTATAGAACAATTTGCATACCTGTGTTGGCGATTGTTAAAAATTAAACCCAAAGTCTGAACTAATTTCTAACGTATACCCATCTGTCATATTTTCTTGGAAAGATCATTTATCATCTCGACTAACTGCTCTTTTTAAAAGCTTCTTGACTTTTTCCTATCTTTCTGCCGATACAATATTGATAAGTATGAAGATATGTCTGGAACACTATAGCTCTGCGGGGTCTCTGATGGGGTCTTGATTACGATAACGAGGAGTGCAAAACACTTCACACATGATATGGGGTGGCAATCTTGGATTAAAACCGCGGATCAAAGTAATATTTCAGCCGAGCGAGGAAATGAAATTGATGTTGACTTTTCGAAATATGTCATATTTTTGTTGTCTGCGAAACAAATATAACATCCGATTCCAAAGCATTGGCCACTAGGGACATCCTGGTAAAGATAGAAACAATTTTAATGTCAAAAGCATGCATCAAACTGACGCCTTTTAGATATTCTTTATCAGATCGAAACTTTGCTTCGGTTTGCGTATCTGACATATTGTTGTTTTTCCCGTCTCTCTCTCTCTCTCTCTCTCTCTCTCTCTCTCTCTCTGTGTGTGTGTGTGTGTGTGTGTGTGTGTGTGTGTGTGTTTAAGATGTGCCAGTTAATGGTCATTACCTTATTTCACATGCTAAAGGGAGAACTACGATGCTAAGCTTATTACCGTTAGAGTATTACGAAAACTCACTAATGCTACAAACAATAATACATCGATAATGACATTATTACTCATTTTAAAAATTCTGCACAATGAACATTTCTTTAATTCTTCTCCTGCAAGGCCCTATACTACTGTGGCCTCTCTCAATATTACTGCCTGTCAGACGTGTGTCTTATCAGCCGTTCCCGGGTGTTTATTTCCGAATCCTGAAGAGGCTGATTCTTATCAAAAAAATAAATTATTTATGTCTTATAGCTGGCAATCAATATCGGAACGTGATAAAATCCCAAACAAGTAATCCGGTCTTGATGCTAAAGCTTATCCACACGTAGTGAGTTCCTATTTTCAGTTCTCCTGATGCTCTTACAGTAATTAATGTTACTTCAGGTTGCTTAGGTTATAGACCCATGGTCTGTGTGCCGCTTTCTTTTTCACTTAATATACCTTGGGAATTACATGACTGATTCCTTTAATAATACTAAACAACAATTATAGATGTAATCACTACGGTGATAGTATAATGGTTACCCTTCTCTAGCGCAGCAACAGGAGACAAGATTAGGATTGGCATCAGTTTAAATGTGGCTAGTGATCCTTTCCATGGAATCAGATACCTGAGAGGTTTCAATATGTTTACATTTGAGCTTTAAAATAGTGAAAACATGAACCGTGGTTCAGGGCAACATGAACCGTGGTTCAGGGCATGGACATGCAAGCTTGACTACGCCTCTAGAGTTGTCATCGGCAGATAACCCGAAACGAGGCTCCAGACTGGATACCAATCAAAAACATTTACTTAGCAGAAAAATATAAGATATTATCTATTTTTATATTTTCAGATATGACCTGACTTGACGGTGTGCACATGATGGAACCACCCGTGGACCTGACTACTCGCAACAAACTTGTGCCAGGATGAAATTTCAAGAACGCCTCGCCATGGTCTCCACTGCTGGGTTTCTAACCATCATCTACCTGCTCTTGGTATACAGCCAGGGTGTGGTCCAGGACTGGAGTATTGACCTCCATCCCGGTCGCCACCGTAGGGCCCTCTCTGCCGAGTATGAAATGGAAGATATGCTGTGGACTCAGTCGCATGGATCTAAAAGCTGTAGCAAATCGAACTGGAATAACTCTAACTCGACGATCTCGACATTACTTTTACCGGAGAAAACGAATTTTAAGATTTATAGCAATAAGCAATATAGTATGCCCCATCCATCAATTGAAGAGATTCTGACCAAAACTGATAGGGTGGATGTGATAATACTGCCATATTCACACGTTGACGCGGGCTGGTTAAGAACAATAGAGGACTATTATGTATACAACGTTAGAAGTATTCTGAACAATATGGTAGACAAACTGAAACAGTACAAAGACATGACATTTGTTTGGGCAGAGACAGTTTTCTTGAGTATGTGGTGGAATGAGCTAGAGGACGATGTAAAATTGCAGGTGCGGCGATTGATCCAAAGGGGACAACTGGAGATCGTCTCCGGCGGTTGGATAATGGCAGATGAAGCCACAACTCATTATATATCAATAATAGATCAGTTATCAGAAGGACATAGATGGGTAATGGAACACTTGAATACAAAACCAGTGAACAGTTGGGTAATAGATCCGTTCGGTCATTCAGGAACTATGCCTTACTTTTGGAACAAGGCAGGTATGGAAAATATGGTAGTTCAAAGGGTCCATCAAGCTATTAAAGCAACATTAGCTGCACAGAATAGTTTAGAATTCATGTGGAGACAATTCTGGGATGAGTATGGGAAAAACGATATGCTATGCCATATAATGCCGTACATATTTTACGGATTACACTATACATGCGGACCAAAGAAACAAATCTGTGCAATGTACGACTATGGACAGTCTCGGTTAAAGAATGAAAATTTTACTGGTAAGATAGTTACCGATGAAAATGTTGAAACCCAAGCTAGATTCCTTTATGAACAATACAAATTGAAAGCCAGTTTGTTCAAGTACAACACAGTCCTAGTCCCTATAGGGGATGATTTTAGATTCGACAAGGATACAGAATGGGATCTGCATTACACTAATTATAAGAAATTGATGAAATATATTAATTCTAAACCTGAGTGGAATATGAACGTGAAATTTGGAACATTAAAAGACTATTTCGATAAGATAAGAAAAGAAGAGAAATTAATGTCAAAACAGAGAATCAAAAACAGTTTTCCCGTTTTGAATGGTGACTTTTTCCCGTATTCCGATATGGACTCTGAATACTGGACGGGATATTATTCAACCAGGCCGTTCGGAAAACAGTTATCGCGTGACTTAGAATCAAGTCTGAGAATAGCTGATATTCTTGATGCATTTGCTTATGCACATTACAGCAAATTAGATATTGCTTACGAGGGATATCATGAAGTTGCAGCCAAGCTTCAGGGAGCCAGGCATAATCTTGGATTATTCTTACACCATGACGCGATCACTGGGACATCCAAACCACATGTTGTGTTTGATTATGAAAATAAGTTACTGTCAGCTTTTAATGACACACAAGATGCAATTAAAATTGCAACGCAAACGCTTTTATCAAATGGAAAAATGCAAAACCATATCATTCTCAATTCAGATACAACTCGAACAGATCCGTTTACACCATCTTATAAGAAAGTTATACAAGTTAAAGAAAAAGGAACAAAGATTATACTTGTAAATTCCATTGCCCAAAAAAGAACTGAATATGTGCGTGTCCTTGTAGATAGCTTTAGCATAGAAATAAGAAATTCCAAACATGAATCCATTCCATTCCAAATTAACCCAGTTTTCAAAGACAATGATGTAATTAAACGTGACGAATTCGAAATAGTTTTCCTTGCCCACTTGCCACCATTAGGAATAGACACTTATACAATTCACAAAGTGAAGAAGTTAGAATATGGAAGTTGGGCAGCTGTGACTACATACAATGTCGAACAAGATATTCCAGAAGGATTAGGGTTTTATTCGTACACGCCAAGACCAGAAGATTCTAAGAATATTTTCATAGAGAATAGCTTTATAAAAGCAGCGTTCGACAGAAAGACTGGATTGCTAAAACATGTGTATGACCATAAGGTAGAAAAGGGTAGCGAAATAAAATTGCAATTTATGGCATATAAATCCCATGCAAGTGGAGCGTACCTTTTCTATCCTTCAAGTACCGCAAATAATATTCTTGGCACCATTCCAAAGATAAGACTTATCAAAGGACTTTATATGGAGGAAATTCGTGTAGATTATGACTTTTTGACGCACAGCGTAAAATTATACGACACCCTTAATGCTCAAGGAAAGGGACTACATATAGAAAATAAAATTGATATGACAGTAGGTGACATGCGTAACACTGAGGTAATTATGAGGTTTGAATCCGATTTGAAGAACAAAGAAGGTTCGTTCTATACTGACCAAAATGGATATCAGTTAATAGGGAGGCTAACAGATTCTGGTCGAAGAATAGAAGCAAATTATTACCCGGTGACTTCAATGGCATTGTTGGAAGATAGCTCCAGGAGATTGGTATTGCACATGAAGCAAAGTCATGGTGCAGCGTCATTGAAGCAAGGTTGGCTGGAGGTGATGTTGGACAGACAGGTGTTGATGGATGATAAGAGGGGACTGGGGGAGGGCGTGTGGGACAATCGACCCACAGTTAGCCAGTTCGTTCTTCAGGTCGAACATAAAGACAGACTTGAAGCTGTGAATGATCTCAGGTTTACACATCCCTCCTTATTAAGTTTGATACAAAATGAGTGGCTTCAACAGCCAATTCCTGTTCTCTATTATGCCTCCAAAGATAATTTCAATTTAGGTGCAAGTTACAATCCAATGAATCAATCATTGCCGTGTGATACTTCATTAGTGAGTCTTAAAAACCTAATAAATTCCGACCTTATGTATGACGGAACAACAATGAATTTTCACAGAAAAGAATTCCAATGTAACTTTCCTGTAATTGGATTAGAGTGCTCAATAAATGAAGAAGAAATTACTTTGAGAAATCTATTTCCAGTGTTTAGCAAACATGATGTCAGGGAGACGACTCTTACAAACCTTCATGTGAAAAGAAGATACAGCGTAGATAGTGCTATTACAGTAGGCAAAAATGAGATACAGACATTTCATCTGAATTCTTGATGAATATTTTATGAGTTAGCGTTATAAGTAACAGTAGTTGTGGAATCAATGAAATTATTCGCCTGTTAAGACAGAATTCTGTAAAAGTGTAGGTGTAAGTTGCATGCAGTAATGCGCACTATCTATAAGACAATGCAACTAAAAACAGCTTAAATCTATGTTTGTGTTGAGGCTTTACGTCCCAGTCAACAATTTTTCAGTCATGTCGGGATGGAGCCAACGCTTCCTGGGTTTGCTTCAATCTTTCGTTCTAATATTGGGTTTACATTGTCCTTAAATATTAGTGAAAAATTAAAGTTACCAGAGTAAAGTAATTCAGGCTATTAGGCTATAAGATTGAATGTACAATTTCTGTAATAACATGCAAAAACATTCATTGGTTAATTTTAAGTTCTTGTTGGTTTTCTTCACATGGCTTTAACAAGTTTTGATTAAAATAACGATGATGATAATTGTAAACCTTTAATTGCACCCTGAAACTATATAACAGATAAATTTTGAGAAGCTCTTTCGATCCGAGCGCTATTAAAGTCAATAAAACTGACCATTACTATATTAAGACAGAAATGTTAAAGTGCATCAGACTTCTGGACTCTGTTCACTCGAGTTAATACCATTAGGCTGAGGGCTTAAGATGTTCCTGGCAGTTAAGGTTATTAAATTCACACCATGGAAATACGGTCTGTCACCAAGACATATGGCTTTGTGTGCCAATCAAGATCTCTATCTTCTATCATTACGAAATTTTGCCCATGCAATATTGAACTTTAAAAAATGAAAATTTCAGTAGAAAAAAAAATGTTTTTTTTTTTTTTTTTTTTTTTTTTTCCCAAAACAATGACTCGCAGAGGTGGTTCTAACGAGTACCTACAATCTAGGCTTTGGAGCAAAAATAAGAAAAATATGTATACCCCTGCAAACCTGTTTCACTATATAAAAGTGGGGTTTAAGGGGGTATTTATTTCACGGATATGTTTTCCTGGTGTGTTCAAGAGCATTTATAGGTGTAAAATGAACTGACATACGAGAAATCTGAAATTAAAAACCCATACTGGCTGTGTCATCACGTTTTAACATGTGAGCCGCCTCGTGGGAAAACCAACAATGTGGTTTCCGACCAGATCCGACATAAACCGACCTGTACAGTCACAGAAAAGAGCTAGAAGCTTGAAATTTGGGATTTAAGTGGAAGAGGAACTGTACTATCCGAGTAGCGAAAACAAAGGCGCTGATCAGCTTCGCAGTTACTGCGAAGCTGATCTGCGCCTTTGTTTTCGCCTAGGCAGATTGTTGGTTTTCCCATGTGGCGGCTCATGTCTGTTTTAACAAACTTTGTATGTATACCTTCTGACACTCCAGTTTAATATAACAAAAACTGAGACAGTTCTAACATGTAGCCACAATCTACATTTTGAAGCAAAAATAAAGAAAGTACACGCATGCGTGTATCAACATTTTGCACCAAAATCTGCCAGTTTTGAAGCTTTTAATTTCAGTGTATAAAAACAGACATTTTTACTCATAAATATTAGAGGTTCAGAGACTTTTAGCAAGCATTGAGCAGTTTTACCTGAGTAACATATAACATTCATCACCAGACCAAAAATAAATTTTCAAAAAGTAAGGTAGCTTGCGTTGTCAGCAAATCTATAAGTTTTGCTTTTCTAAATCTGGATACTCATATTTCATAAAGAAACAAGAGCTTAATTGTTTGGGCTAAACTCGGAGAATTGGCTTTTTGGAGGCTAAAAAACGTCTGCGCATTCTGTTTGTTTGTTCTAGGAAAATTAATGGTAAATATGAGCCGCCTCATGGGAAAACCAACAATCTGCATAGGCGAAAACAAAGACGCAGATCAGCTTCGCGGTAACCGCGAAGCTGATCAGCGCCTTTGTTTTCGCTACTCGAATAGTACAATTCATCCTCTACTTACATCCGAAATTTCAAACTTCTAGCTCTTTCCTGTGCTTGTACAGGCTGGTTAGTGTCGGACCTGTTCGGAAACCACATTGTTGGTTTTCCCACGAGGTGGCTCATATCTTGGCATGTCAAGGTATGATAACTGTAGAAAAATGCAACTTTTGAGCTTGGAAATTATGATGAAATAAACTAGATGTGCATTTTGCTGATAAAATTATACTTAAGCTATAAAATTCTACTTAATCATGCAGTCAGGATTCTTAGATTACTAAGTATGAAAACTGTCAACACATCATTCATTTGATTTGCACTGACATATCCAATGTGTGATGCACAGTTTTAGTCTGGCACTGCATATTTATATGCATGACTCACACATCTCATTTCTACCCCATTAAAATTATGAGCTGCATCGTGAGAAAACAGGTCTTTGCGGTTTCCCACAAACTGGTCTGTACAGCCAGAGAAGAGCTAGAATCTTGAAATTTTGGGTATAAGTAGAGAATGAGGTGTACTATTGTAGCGAAAACAAAGGCGCTGATGAGCTGTGCAGTTACTGCGCCTTTGTTTTCGCAAAGGCAGTTTTCTTATGATGCGGCTCATATTTTATACTGTATAGAATATTGTAGCTATACTTTGAGAATTGTGTCAGATTTTGTTTATGGACAACTTTTGCTACTGTTACCCCTCATCACGAAAACATCTCCGTGTAATGTATACCCCCTTGAACCCCACTTTTATATAGCAAAACTGGGGTATACAGGTGTTCACCTATTTTTCTTATTTTTGCTCCAAAACATATATTGTGGGTACTCGTTAGAACCGCCTCGGCGAGGCGGTTCTAACGTGTACCCACAATCTATGTTTTGAGCAAAAATAAGAAAAATATCAAAATTTTTCAGTTGAAAATTTTTCAATTTTTAAAGCTGAAGAAATCTCTAATCATTGTATGGGCAAGTTTTCGTAATGTCATATTTTACTGTCATACACTGCTTGACACTTCTATCACCATTTACATTTTCATCAATGAAATGAAAACTAATGAACCTTTTCAATGAAATTTCACTATATTTGAGCCGTCTCGTGGGAAAACCAACAATGTGGTTTCCGAACAGGTCCGACACAAATCAGGCTGTACAGTCTAAGAAGCAGGCTAGATGCTTGAAATTTTGGATTTAGAAAGTAGAGGAAGTGTACTTTCCGTGTAGCGAAAACAAAGGCGATGATCAGCTTCGCGGTTACCGCGAAGCTGATCTGCGTCTTTGTTTTCGCCTATGCAGATTGTTGGTTTTCCCATGAGGCGGCTCATTTATTGTAATCATTTTCAGCTAATTTCATAAAGCCCGTGTCCATTATTGACTTGTGCTGCTGTTTGTGACTTAATCTTGAAAATTTCTGATTGTACCATTTCCTTATCATTGCCTACTTTTACTTTTTAATAGTAAGAAAAAAAATGTTTCTTTAATTACTGTAACAATTACCTTTTAATAAATTTGTTCAAATTTTAGTTAAAAAAGTTAGTGAAGTTTATTTTTGATGATCAAAAATGTGTTATGAATATTTGATAGAAGTGCAAAGTATGGTAGATTACATTGTTCATAGATACTGTACAAGCATTCATAGATACTGCCATGTGTCCAGCAAACATTACCATCAGGAAAACATGTCAGTGTAATGTATACCCCCTTAAACCCCACTTGTATATAGAAAAACTGGGTATACAGGGGTATACCTATTTTTCTTATTTTTGCTCCAAAACATAGATTGTGGGTACTCGTTAGAACCGCCTCGCCGAGGCGGTTCTAACGTGTACCCACAATCTATGTTTTGAGCAAAAATAAGAAAAATATCAAAATTTTTCCAGTGAAATTTTTCATTTTTTACAACCAAATAATTTTCTGTATATTGCATGGGCGTGTTTTCGTAATGACTATCTGAAGACATGTGAACATACTCGTATACTGCTATTTAGGCAGACAAAGTGATTGGGAATGGTAAGTAAGGCAAATTCCTTTGACAGAGGCTGTATAGACTATGTCCTGTTTTGTGACGTACATTGCCTATGCAAACATAAACAAATGCACTGTGTGGGTGGTTTGAATTTTGTGCAAGCTGGCTATACCAAGCTATCTCAGTTTACTTACATTTCATTTGGATGCAAACAGAATTTAATTCATTCTTAAACAATATATTAATATATTTTACTGTTGTAAATAATAATATTGTACTATTGTATTTGTAAATAATGCGTATTGTTATATATAAAGGAGGTATATATCTTTTTCCCTGAAACAAACACTTGTAAATACTAAAAATTAGACAAAAGAAATAGCAAATTATCTCTCGCATGCTGAATACCAACTACCATGGCCTTTATTATTCATTAGATTTTACTCTATTTGAAGATAAAAACAGTAATGATTCTTTCCTTGACATGAAATTTCAGCTTTCTTACATGTCATTGTAGAGCCTGGTTTATATCAATAATTACAAAAGTATGCCCATGCAATAAACCAAGATTGTTATGAAAAATGAAAATTTTCAGTGAGGCAGTTCTAACCAGTACCCATAATCTGTCTGAAAAAAAAAAAAATAAGAAAAATAGGTATACCCCTGCAAACCCTAATTTTACTATATAAAAGTGGGGTTTGATGGTGTATACATTTCACGGACTTGTTATCCCGATGGAACTGGGAAATCCCTGAATACAAGTTATCTCATTATGTGGCTCATAGGATGTCATTGACAGCAGAAGAAGCTAATGAATAAAAGGGCCGTTTCTTGTTCTTTTTTAAACATACTTGTACTTTTTGTACTTAGACCATTCCACCATTAGTGAAGAAAAAACATTTTGAAGAACTTTTGTTGACTGCAATGCTGGAATAAAATGTCAAGTTACAGTGCATAATTTGCAGTTCTAAAAATTAAGATGGAAGTATGGTAAATGTTATTTTAAGCTATAAATGTTACAACACACACTAATGCATTTACAACAAAATTTGTATAGATTTGATTATGTTTTGTTTTTATTTGATTTGTTGCTGAATGTCCCAGTCAACAGCTAAGGTAAAGTCGGGATGTGGCCTCTATGTTACTTCTACCCTGCATTGGGGATGTAATGATATCTGCCATGTGTTTTAAAATATAACTACCCAATGCTTATGTATGAATGGTTTATCCTTAACTTCTTTCTGAGCTGGCTCAGACTTTCTATGTCGTTAACTAGCTCTGCCTGGAGGCACAAGCAGCCTGTTTGTCTCTCAGCCCCTATGAGTGGGGGCATCAATTATATGAGCCGCACCATGAGAAAACCAACAATCTGCATATGCAAAAACAAAGACGCAGAAGCTTTGAGGTTACCCGCCTTCGTTTTTGCTACACAGATAGTATGCTAATCCAAAATTTCAAGCTCCTAGCCTACTTCTGTGACTGTACAGCCTGATTTGTGTCGGGGCTGTTTGTAAACCACACTAAACCACACTGTTGGTTTTCTCACGAGACGCCTCATATGAATATCAGAAAAAATGTATTTCAAAGAATATTTCCAGCAGTGACAGCTTATACATGCTTATTACAGGAGTAAATGAAATATGAGCCTGTGCGTGAGAAAACCAACAATTTGGGTTTTGACCAGGTCCGACACAAATCCAGGTGTACAGTCACAGAAGATGGTTAGAGGCTGGAATTTTTGGATTTAGAAAGAAGAGGAATTCTACTATCTGTGTCACAAAAACAAAGGCGCTGATCAGCTTCGCAGTTACTGCGAAGCTGATCTGCGTCTTTGTTTTCCCCTATGCACATTGTTGGTTTTCCCATGCGGCAGCTCATATGAAATGTAGTACATACTTTAGTTTTGTCCCTCCAATTCATCCCTGTTAAGAAATAAAAGTTACTTCTGTGCGTGAGAAAACCAACAATGTGGTTTCCGACCAGGTCCGACACAAACCGGCCTGTACAAGCACAGAAAAGAGCTAGAAGCTTGAAATTTCCGATTTAAGTAGAGGAGCAATTGTACTATCCCAGTAGCGAAAACAAAGGCGCTGATCAGCTTCGCGGTTACCGCGAAGCTGATCTGCGTCTTTGTTTTCGCCTATGCAGATTGTTGGTTTTCTCATGAGGCGGCTCAAATGTACTTGTCTGCTGTATTTATGTGTATGTGATTTGTCAAATGAAAATACAGGAGATGTAATATTTGAATATTTAACTATGTGTATGTTTTCTTGTTCTGTTCAAGTGCAAGCTATACTGTACATTAATTTAATTTTGTTCTTTCAATGAAAAATAAACAGAATGCTTCATCAATCTTTCCAATTTTAACATTTGATGTTAATATGAGAATGAAGCTCTTTGTATGTATGACTGTATGATTTGAAATAAAGAAAACAATTATATGCTTTTTGTGGGTCTTTTCTTTTAATGCCATAAAAGTCTAACTAAGGGTGGTACATCAGTTCAGTTTCCTTAATAATAAGTGTGTAGCTGGTCTGACTTGTGCTTTGCCAATAAAGCTATGAAAATCTGCTTTCAAAGCCCATGGCCTCGACCT
Source organism: Rugalucina vietnamica (assembly GCA_964017185.1). NCBI lineage: Eukaryota > Metazoa > Mollusca > Bivalvia > Lucinida > Lucinidae > Rugalucina > Rugalucina vietnamica. The sequence goes on from OZ024872.1 coordinate 59,370,022, forward strand.
CAAGGCCACTCATAGGGTACACAATGGTAACACATAAAACTTCAGACCAATATCTAACAACAGCCAAAGTATCAAGTTAGTCCATCCACATGTTCTATAAACTTTAACTAAAAACTTTAGCATAAAATTTCAAAGCACATGACCTTGACCTCAAGGTCGCTTAACTGGGTTGCTATGGTGCAGCATCAAACTTCACACCAATATCTAACAGGAGGCATATTATCAATTAGATCCATCCACATGTTCGAGAGATATAAAGTTCCAAAAACTTTAGCCAAAAACATAAACAAACTTTCAATGTCTGTGACCTTGATTTCAAGGTCACCCAGGTGGGTCAGGATAGAAAATCATAAAACTGCAGACCAATATCTAACAACATGCATAATATCAACTTCATTCATCAAGAGATATAGACTTATATAAAAATTATAACCACAAACTTAAACCATTTGTGCAATGCAGACACAGACTTGGACACCGGGGTGAGTGCAACATCTCTTCCCGTTCTTTCCTATAGGCAAGCTAAAAACTATTTTGATTTGAGATGTCTCATTTATTTAACATTTATTCGTGTGAAGAATTTGAAAAGTTTTGGTCAAATTGTTTTTCTTCATTTTTTCAAGATATGTGCCCGAACACAACCACCCCAAATATTTGCTATAAGACAGAAAATTTCACCACAAAAATGAATCTTTGCGTGAAAAGGTTAACACCCAAAGAGATCTCTATTAGACTTTTAGAAGCATAACAAAAGTGTATATTGGGTACCAAAGAGCCCCTAGAAGGATATTTAGACACATTAGGATATAAATTTTGGCAATATTTGCCAGAATCTTTAAAAGAGACATTAGTTTTCCAAGAATTAAGGGGTCTAGGATAGTGGGATCCCCTCTCTGCTGGTATGCTCTAGTTATATCAATTCTTTCGAGTAATCAATACTTTCTTTAAATTTTTCGCAAATTTTAGATACGGCAGACACTGAGGTTATAAAACTTTTTTCAAGCTCAACTCAGCTGAGCATAAAATTTAAGGTGCTCATAATTACTAAAATAACCAAAATTGGTTGAAATTTCAGGTTCAGATTACCAAAGCCTGTAATTTATCCTGCTGATAAATGTTAAAATGCCAACAATTGTTGGCATTTTAACATTTATCAGCAGGATAAATTTTAGTCTCAGCAGAGTTGAGCATGAAAAAAGTTTTATTACCTCTGAACCAGGTCCCCCACAGGAAGAATGATAAACAAGAACTAGAGCAAGATTTAACTGTTTTATTTACATATTGCACTTAACACTTTACCATACGCTAGCTGGGTAATGAAATTTCATATCAAATGTTAGCAAGTTACAACCGTACCAAAGAAAGCCCAGAACCGAACACCAACATAATGAATCTGGCCAAGAATCTAGCTGGTTTCATCATAACAGTGAAACCTGTTGATAAATTCAAACAATTGTTTTGTTCTAAAACCATTTTCTCTCTCTCTTTTTTGGTGATTAATCAAGCCAGTTAGCAGTTTTCAGTAATAAGGTGCTATAGTCACTGTCACTGATATTAAACTGGGGCCAGTTGTTCAAAACTTTGTTAGCTTAAAGTAACGTCATAGTTAAGACCTCAACTCCTTAAGTAAATGCAGACTACATAAGCAAATGCACTGTTATTTTTGTTGACAAAATGTGAGAATCCTTTCAACAAAAATAACAGTTTGTTGATAAAATGTGAGATTCTCACATTTTTCAACAAAAATAACAGTGTATTTGTAATATTGCTATTTGAAATTTTAACGAATCGTTAGCTAACAACATCATTAATTTGGAACAACTGGCCCCAGTACTATAGCGTTTGAACATCTCCATCCTGGTTTGATCCACTAACCACTATTTCTCCCCGCTCCCTTACAGCATTTTACACCTTCAGAAAAAGTCAAAAAGATATAACATGTATGTGGAGATTCAATAACAATCAATTGACGGTTTTTTCCTGTGAATTATTCTATAATAGTACACCAGTCTGGTAATTTTCCAGTCTCTATGTACGTGTCCCGACTCACACTTTTACTTGGCAGTGTCTCTAGAGCCCCATATAATGCACCTGAAAATAACCAAAAAATTTAAAAATTACACAGAAAGCTCATGGAACTTATTTACACAAGCTTAAAGGGACAGCTGCTGGAGTTCTGTGGTTATATGAGCCACCTCATGGGAAAACCAACAATCTGCGTAGGCGAAAACAAAGACGCAGATCAGCTTCGCGGTAACCGCGAAGCTGATCAGCGCCTTTGTTTTCACTACTCGGATAGTACAATTCCTCTTCTACTTACATCCGAAATTTCAAGCTTCTACCTCTTTTCTGAGAGTGTACAGGCCGGTTTTTGTCGGACCTGGTCGGAAACCACATTGTTGGTTTTCCCACGAGGCGGCTCATATGTTGTAGAGGAAAGTGGAGTACCCATGAAAACCACTGACCTTGGACAGGTGACCTCTACTATCTGCTATATCCCTTGGTAGAAATTTGGGTTGCAGAGGTGACAAACCAGTGTGTTAACCACTATGATATCCAGGCACTCATTCCTCAAATTCATAACAATGCTTTATAGTAGTCTCATTTGAGCTGCGACACGAGAAAACCAGTCTTCAGGGTTTCCGACCAGGTCTGACACAAACCGGCCTGTACAGCTTCAGAAAAAGTCAAGAAGATTGAAATTTAGGTTTTAAGAAGAAGAGAAATTGTACTATCCGTGTAGCGAAAACAAAGGTGATGATCAGCTTCGCAGTTACTGCGAAGCTGATCTGCGCCTTTGTTTTCGCATAGGCAAAAATCCGGTTTTCTCACGATGCGGCTCATTTTATGAAAAAACTGTCTTCAGGCTTTCCAACTAAGTAAGACATATACTGCCTTGATAGCCTAGTGTGATTCCTTGAGGCTTTTGTCCCATTTTTCACTCACACTATGCCATCACATAGGTAGACTTGATTTTATCCAAACATCATCAAGAAAACATGTCCATGAAATGTATACCACCTTAAACCCCACTTGTATATACAGAAACTAAGGTTTGCATGGGTTAACCTATCTTTCTTATTTTTGATCCAAAACATAGATTGTGGGTACTCGTTAGAATTGTTTTTGAACAATGATAAAAGTATCAACTTTTTTCCAATGAGATGTTCAAATTTTGCTACTGGAAAATGACATGGGCGTGTTTTCGTAATGTACTGACGAAATTTCATAAAAGCATATGTTACCTCCAAGCCAAGCAGTATAATTAGCCTTGGCTGGCGGCTGATGAAACTTGAATTTCTTGAGGGCCAGAACATTACTGTATCTTGGTTGTTTCAACAGATCATAGAGTTCCACCTGTATTCTGTGCAGGAAACCAGGCAGCATTGCAGTACCGCCGGTAATTACTATGTTTTCAGCTAGCTCTACACGCATGTCCATTGGGCACTGTTGAGAAAACAAATGGATAAATACATAACTACTGCAGATTGGACATCTAACAGAATCAAAATGCTAGCATACATTGCAGCCTAAATGTACACTTAAAGACAAAAGAAACACAGCACTTGAATAATCTTGTGTAACTCGGAAACTGCCAATTCACATTATAACTAGTGACTTTATTTCAATTCATTGGCTTCTTACCTACATTCTATGTAAATTTCATGGTGACATACCAACAACTTATGTCAAATGCCATAACCCTAAAATTTGATTTTCAATCTCTTACATATCCAAAAAGTCATTTGGCAAATGTTTGTGTAGAACTCAAAAGACATTTGCATACACTTCAACAACATAGAAATCCCAATCAAAAATCATGTCAGGTTCTTGTCTAGATACGATGAAGACTATACCTAATTTGAACGAATGTTGCTATTGCTAAATTGTATCCTTCAGATAGGTATGACTTGCCTGTATGTCGGTCATTGGGGGATACAGAAAATAGCGAAAAGTTTTGAAACTGCAATTTCGTGTTATGAACTTTGACGTTATAAAATAAGGGTAAGCTGTAGGTATATCATCATGAAATTTACACAGTATGTCGGTAAGAAGCTAATTAATCGCAATAAGGTCACAACTGATAATTTGAATTGGCCCTTTCAGAGTTATATGGGATCAACCAAGTGCTGCCTTTCTTTGTCTTTAAGTGTAGTTTTTCAATAAAATGAGCATATGCCTGAATGTATATCAAAATCTATACATCCTAATAGATGCAGTATCTATATACATTTATATAGCTATTAGCTTTGTAATGAACTTTTTTTAAACATTTCACATTAAACCAGAGGACCAATGGTCCTGTTTATGCTCACCTGAGATCTGTTACATATGCCAATAAACATGTTTGAATATTATGGTATTTAGCCCCAGTGCAGGGGCAGATGAAGCCCTTGGGCCATTTGTTTTCAGAATAATCAATATTCTGTCCATTTGGCAATTTCTTTTTTATTTATTCCCTTCAAATGACATGTTAACAGTTTTTCCCCATTCAAACGCATTGGCAACCTTTGTTGACCTTGTCGTAAAATAGGTCAAGGTCACCATAGGGTCATGATTTATATACATTTTGTAGTACTTAAGCCATCGATGCTTCATGCCAAGTTTCGTTAAAATCAGTCCACCTGTTCCGGAGAAGAAGATTTTTGAAGGGTTTTTACCATATATGGGCATGGCGGCCATCTTGGTCATGTGACTTTGATTATTTATATATACATTGGTTACCCCATCCTATAGATGCTTCACATAAAATTTGGATTTGATTGGCCAAGTGGTTTAAGAGGAGAAGATGTTTGAATATTATGGAAATATACACATGTATACTGCCCTGGTGTGGGGGCATATGAGCTCCTGAGACCAATTTTTTCAGAATCATTAATATTATTCAGTCCTACTGCACATTTCCTGCAAGACTTTCACTTTAAATGACATTCTAAAAGTTTTCCCCTTTCAAATGCATTGGCGACCTATGTTGACCTTGTCTTAAAATAGGTCAAGGTCATCACAGGGTCATGATTTATATATACATTGTAGTACTTGAGTCATCAATACTTCATGCCAGGTTTCGTTGAAATCGGTTCACCGCTTCCGCAGAAGAAAATTTTTGAGGGGTTTTTACCATATATGGGCATGGCGGCCATCTTGGTCATGTGACCTGGATTATTTATATATACATTGGTTACCCCTTCCTATTGATGCTTCACATAAATTTTGGCTTTGATTGGCCAAGCGGTTTCAGAGGAGAAGATGTTTGAATATTATGGAGATATTCATGTATATTGCCCCGCGGTGGGGGCAGATGAGCCCCTAGGGTCCATTTTTTTCAGAATCATTATTATTCAGTCCTACTGCCCATTTCCTGCAAGACTTTCACTTTTAATGACATTTTAAAAGTTTTACCCATTCAAATGCATTGGCGACCTATGTTGACCTTGCCGTAAAATAGGTCAAGGTCATCACAGGAACAATGTAGTACTTGAGTCATCCATACTTCATGCTAAGTTTCATTGAAATCGGTTCACTGGTTCTGGAGAAGAAGATTTTTAAAGGTTTTTACCATATATGTGCCTGGAGGCCATCTTGGTCATGAGACCTGGATAACTTATATATACTTTCATTCCCCCTTCTTATAGAGGCTTCCTATAAAATTTGGCTTGGATTTGCCAAGTGGTTTCAGAGGAGAAGATCTTTGAAATTGTGGACGGACGACTACAACAGACACCGGAGCATTGCCATCCTATAAGCTCACCTTGTGAGCCTTTGGCTCAGGTGAGCTAAATATAGGGGAATGTTACCAAAACTTGATCACTCACAACTGGCATTTACAGATGGTTTGATTTTTAATTTTTATCAATTTTCAGTCTGAGAGCACACTCTATTTACAAGGTTAATCCATTGTAATTACACTCCAACCACATTATAATGTGCCTCATTATAATGTGGTTTTCAATATGACACAGCCATGCAATGTCTCCCAAATTGAATATTTTGCTACATGTCTATAGGAAGTAACCTCATTATAACATGGTTCAAATATGACATGGTCTGTTTCTATAGACCCCAAAAAAGTGAGCCGCCTCATGGGAAAACCAACAATCTGCATATGCGAAAACAAAGACGCAGATCAGCTTTGCGGTAACCGCGAGGCTGATCAGCGCCTTTGTTTTCGCTACTCGGATAGTACATTTCCTCTTCTACTTAAATCCGAAATTTCAAGCTTCTAGCTCTTTTCTGTGACTGTACAGGCCGGTTTGTTTCGGACCTGTTCGGAAACCACATTGTTGGTTTTCCGACAAGTCGGCTCAGGTGTCATAAGGTTCGCCTGTACCTGCAATATCGCATCTAGAAGTAGAGTTGTTACAGATTCCTGCTCATTATCTTGCTCAAACATAACTTCACATGCATGTTCCCTGCAACAAGAGACAAAAGTTTACCATGTTTAAACATGAGAATGGAAGCTGTAGCTTACATAAGTTTCGCTTCTTTTGAACGAACCAATGTTTTCTTTACAATGAGTGAAATTACAATGAAACTAAGTTTAATTATCAGTATTTCATTGAGAAACCAGCAATTTGTATTGAATTACATTGATTTATGTACAAAAAAATTTGTCTCATCCACTTTATGAATATAATAACAAAACACTCAAAATCAATTTCACCTACAGGGGAGTGTAATGGCCTCTTAATAACATCATCAAACTCTGAACGAATGTCAAAACTCCTTGAGCAAGGCACATCATCAAAGCCACTATCTCACTGGAATGTGACAACTGGAGACTAGTTTGTGACTAGTTGGCGACGATTAACAATATGCACGCAACGTTGTAGTGTCACTGAATGGACATATATAAGAGAATTTCGTGAATTTGGCCTAATTTTGCAAATATATCTCACGATTGTGAATGTCCCGCGATAGTCGCGAGTCACTCATACAACAGTATCAAGAGATTCGTGAGTGTGTCTCACGAATATTCATTTTCACTCACATGTCGCTAGACATTTCTGAGAGTGTCTCACAACATTGTACAAATGTCCCTCAGTTTTATTTTCTTGGCAGATAGTCGCCTGTTTTTCGATGTTTCCTCAAGACCGTCAAGAGACTGTCGTACGATATTCATACAAGTGTTGCAAAATTGTCGCCGAAATTTCACAGAAACAGATTTGTGACACTTGTATGACTGTCGCACAACAGTAGTGCAACAGTCTTGTGACCGGTACGCCAATAGTTTGGCAAAAAAATTCACATACAAGACTGAAATATTATTGACTTAGACATGAAAACACACACAAACACGTCACCTGCCATAACTACCTTATTTTGCCATCTACATGCAGGAAATTGCCACCATCTAGTGGATACTGGACACCTGGGGGTGGGGGAGGCAACTGTAATACAAATATGAGCTGTGTAATGAGAAAAAATGCATTTTGCGTACACAAAAAAAAAGATGCAGCTCAGTTGCTGCACAGCTGAACAGCGCCTAATTTTTCTTCACGGCTAGTACAATAATGTTCTTCTTCTTCTGAATTCTGGAATGAGCCTCTGAGTACTGACTACCCAGTCTGGGTGCCCTTAAGTTGAGCCGCCTCATGGGAAAACCAACAATGTGGTTTCCGAACAGGTCCGACACAAACCGGCCTGTACAAGCACAGACCAGAGGACCATTGGTCCTGAGAACGCTCACCTGAAGCCTGATCTTGGAGTATCAAGTCATCATGAAATGACCTTGACCTTGAATACTCACACATCTTTATTGACTTTTCAAGTTGTCTGCATCTGCAAAGTTTCAGGTCTCAGGCTGCAATAGTTTCCAAACCCAGTGATTTCTGAGAAACTATGATGGGCTGGAGTCCCAAATGCTACATACCAAGTTTCGCGTAAATTGGCCTGCCGGTTCTGGAGAAGAAGATTTTTGAGTGGTCTTTATCATAGTTGGGCATGGCGGCCATCTTGGTCATGTGACGGAAGTTTCGCGATCACACTTTCGTTCCCCCTGCCCATGGACGCTCCTCATAAAATTTCACTTTGATTGGCCAAGCAGTTTCAGAGAAGAAGATCTTTGAAAAGTGTGTATGGACGAAAGATTGGCCAAGGTCAAGAGATGACCTTGACCTAAATTAATCACATACCTTCATTAGTTGTTTGCAGGTCTCAGGCTGCAACAGTTTTCAAAAAATCCATAGTTTTCACTTTTTCCCATGTAAAAGCCTATGTTTCCAAAATTGACATTGCCGTAAAATAGGTCAAGGTCATCCTAGGGTCATCATTTGATCAAATTATAATGGGCTGGAGTCCCAAATGCTACATACCAAGTTTCATGAAAATCGGCCTGCCGGTTCTGAAGAAGAAGATTTTTGAGTGGTTTTTACCATATATGGGCGTGGCGGCCATCTTGGTCATGTGACCTGGATTTTGCGATCAAACTTTAGTCCCCTCTACCCATGGATGCTCCACATAAAATTTCACTTTGATTGGCCATGCAGTTTCAGAGAAGAAGATCTCTGAAAAGTGTGTATGGACAACAGACAGGCCAAGGTCAAGAAATGACCTTGACCTAAATTAATCACATACCTTCATCTACTCCATTGGTTGTTTGCATCTACCACTTTTCAGGCTTCAGGCTGCAATAGTTTTCAAAAAATCCATAGTTTTCACTTTTTCCCATGTAAAAGCATATGTTTCCAAAATTGACATTGCCGTAAAATAGGTCAAGGTCATCCTATGGTCATCATTTGATCAAACTATGATGGGCTGGAGTTCCAAATGCTACATACCAAGTTTCATGAAAATTGGCCAACCGGTTCTGGAGTAGAAGATTTTTGAGTGGTTTTTACCATATATGGGCGCGGCGGCCATCTTGGTCATGTGACTTGGATTTTGCAACCAAACTTTCGTCTCCCCTACCCATGGATGCTCCACATAAAATTTCACTTTGATTGGCCAAGCAGTTTCAGAGAAGAAGATCTTTGAAAAGTGTGTATGGACGACAGACTGGCCAAGGTCAAGAGATGACCTTGACCTAAATTAATCACATACCTTCATCTACTCCATTAGTTGTTTGCATCTACCACTTTTCAGGCCTCAGGCTGCAATAGTTTTCAAAAAATCCATAGTTTTCACTTTTTCCCATGTAAAAGCCTATGTTTCCAAATTTGACCTTGCCGTAAAATAGGTCAAGGTCATCCAAGGGTCATCATTTTATCAAACTATGATGGGCTGAAGTCCCTGATGCTACATACCAAGTTTCAAGGAAATAGGCCCACCGATTCTGGAGAAGAAGATTTTTGAAGGGTTTTTACCATATATGGGCGTGGCGGCCATCTTGGTCATGTGACCTGGATTTCGCGATCAAACTTTATGCCACTACCCAAGGAGGCTTCACATAAAATTTCAACTAGATCGGCCATGCGGTTTCAGAGAAGAAGATCTTTGAAATTGTGGACGACGGATGGACAGACGACGGACGGACGGACGCCGGATCATGGCCATCCTATAAGCTCACCTTGTGAGCCTTCGGCTCAGGTGAGCTAAAAAGAGCTAGAAGCTTGAAATTTCGGATTTAAGTAGAAGAGGAATTGTACTATCTGAGTAGCAAAAACAAAGGCGCTGATCAGCTTCGCGGTTACCGCGAAGCTGATCTGTGTCTTTGTTTTCGCATATGCAGATTGTTGGTTTTCCCATGAGGCGATTCAGTTATAAGTTGCTAGTCAAACTCTCAGAGCTGCAATGCAAATTTACTTAAGTATGAAAAAAAAAAGTTCCCAAGGCGCATATTTAGCACTGATATCAGAATTACTTAATTGTTAAGGCTGTATCAATGATGTATTGATGTTACAAGAATTCTCCAAATATTGTGCCATGTCATAAACATATACTAGCAAAATCAGTCTAAAATGATTATTTTTAGTCCATCAATATTTCTTTGATTTATCTACAACCATATTAATACAAACCATATAACAAAGAGGTTGAAGTGTATATGAGCCGCATCATCAGAAAACCAACAATCTGTATAGCTGATCAGTGCTTTTGTTTTCGCTTCACATATAGTAAAATCCCTCTTCTTTTTACAACCGCACAAATACCAGCTTAGCAATTCACAAGTTTCAGACATTTCAAGATCAGTTGTCAAAGACAAGAAATTGACAGTCCATAACAGTCATCCAGGTGCATTTTAAATATAGAAAAAGTTGTTCATTTCTTTAAAATAACCAAAAGCTGCCAAACAATTGCCTTGGTCTGTTTCATTATTTTCAAACAACCAATGAATTTTTTTGTAAAGAGAATTTCAGAAATCAACATCTGTCAATTCCATCTTACTGTGACCAATCAAAGATATGAGCCACCCCATGGGAAAACCAACAATCTGCATAGGCAAAAACAAAGGGCGCAGATCAGCTTCGCGGTAACCGCGAAGCTGATCAGCCCCATTGTTTTCGCTACTCGGATAGTACAATTCCTCCTCTACTTAAAGTAAACTCCAAAATTTCAAGTTTCTAGCCAGCTTCTGTAGCTGTACAGGCCGGTTTGTGTCAGACCTGTTCGGAAACCACATTGTTGGTTTTTCCACGAGGTGGCTCATATATAAGATGATGATGTACATTTCAAGGTGATACAAATAGTGGACAGAAAATGTCAGTTTCATCTTTTTCACAACTAGTGAAGAGATGCTTGAAACACCCGGATTGCTAAGTTGCTATTTGCATGGTTGTTAATCTGAATTTCAAGCTTTGAGCTATTTACCATGGCTGTACAGCCTGGTTTGAGTCAGACTTGTTCGGAAACCTAGATTGTTGGATTTCTCATGTGAAGGCTAATATACAGAGTACTGCATCTACCTGTTGTGAATCTCCTCCAAACATAGTCACTTCATGTATCTTCTTAGCTCTCTCTAGTTTAGTCACAAAACAACATCTCACTGTAATAAGAGATACAGCTACACCATTTTCCCCATGCAATATACAGAGATTTTTTTCAGAAGCAAAAAATGAAAGTTTCATTAGAAAATTTTGATATTTTAAATATTTTCACGAAGAACATACACTGTGGGTACATGCTAGAGCCGCATTAGCGAGGCAGTTCTAACGAGTACCCACAATGTATGTTTTGCATCAATTTTGTAACACAAGTAAATGTAGTCATTTTCATCTGTTTTTAATTTCAGTTACCCAACTTTTAAACTAAGTGTACATTGTATCAACTTTAAAACTTTATATAAGTTATCTATAATGTGGGTATTTTGTCACATATCAAAACAGTTTTTTAAACAAGTACATTTCATCCCCTAAGAGAAATTTTACAAATCAACTCACCTTTTATATCTTCTAAAACATCTGAGGTCAGAAATTCTACAAGAGAAAAAGAAAATATATCTACATAAACTTAAAACTAAAACTAGAGAGCAGGGCTCAGGAAATCCTATAATTTGTCGGCTTAAACCCATTTTGAATTTGTGGGACTGATTCATTTTTCATATTGTTTGTGCATTTTTTATCGGTCCGAGACAAACGCAAATTATCTGATTTTTTTTACCTGAAAAATTGTTTGCCAGACTGTTTTTCTTTTGATCGGTCCTTAATTTCATGAGTTTCAGTCCCATCATACAACTATACATTTAATTCAGTACAATAAAATTTTTCAAAATGATGTTTAAACAATGCACATATAGTATGAAATAACAAATGAGCCACCTCGTGGGAAAACCAACAATCTGCATAGGCGAAAACAAAGGTGCAGATCAGCTTCGCGGTAACCGCGAAGCTGATCAGCGCCTTTGTTTTCACTACTCGGATAGTACAATTCCTCCTCTACTTAACTCCAAAATTTCAAGCTTCTTTCTGTGACTGTACAGGTCAGTTTGTGTCAGACCTGTTCGGAAACCACATTGTTGGTTTTCCTACGAGACGGCTCAAATGTCATTAGTTTTCGCGACTGCGGGATGGTTTTGACAAGAGTGTTTGTATGTCTCTGATGACATTATCAGTTGGCTGGACAGACTGGGAAATCAAAATTTCCAGAGCCCTGCTAGAGAGATATGAGCCGCCTCGTGGGAAAACCAACAATGTGGTTTCCGAACAGGTCCGACACAAACCGGGCTGTACAAGCACAGAAAAGAGCTAGAAGCTTGAAATTTCGGATTTAAGTAGAAGAGGAATTGTACTATCCGAGTAGCGAAAACAAAGGCGCTGATCAGCTTCGCGGTGACCGCGAAGCTGATCTGCGTCTTTGTTTTCGCCTATGCAGATTGTTGGTTTTCCCATGAGGTGGCTCAAATCCTTACATTCTCTGAGATTTTGGGTCATGTTGATTGCCATATCTACTCACAAAAATTTATTAAAATTACATTTAACCTAAATTGAAATTTTGAGTACAAAGTCACCAGTTTCAAAATGATGTCTAATGTGATTGAAAATTTTTTGCAAGGGTTTTAAATTTCTGATTCTATAACATTAAATAACCCCACATGCATGCATATCTTAGCTTGTCACACATGTGCCCTTCTACAGGGTCTGAACCAACACTATACACAATGGTGGGCTATAGAAAACTGATAACATTTTAGGGGTTTTCATAATAAATCCCTCTGTCTTTTCCAGACAAATTTTTTGTGATTAAAACACAGATGTCTACCAAATAAGCTGCCGCGTCAGAAAACCAAAATTCTGCAGATATGAGACCAAAGGCGAAGATCAGTTGATAAGGGCCTTTGTTTTTTCTCCATAGATAGTATAATGCCCCTTCTTCTTAAATATGAAATTTTAAGCACCTAACTACTCACTGTGGCTGTACAGCCTGGTTTGTGTTTGACCTGGTCAGAAAACCAAGATTGTTTTTTTCTTGTTTCTGTTTTTCACGCAAAAGCTCAAATGATTTTAGTAAAATCAAGCAAAGTTACCTGGATGACTAGAAGCAGGCATTTCTTGTTGGTCTGAGGTGCTCAATGTTCCTGTGTCCAGTAACATCTGTTTTATACGACTGTAACAGAATAAGCACAGAAATAGAACACTGAATCTTAATAAATCTGGTTAATTATCCTATTTTATTAGCTTTTTAGGTGGCAAGGGTACTCTATTCATCAATCAGCAATTCCTGATTCTAAACTCCAGTGACTGTACAGGTTGATTTGTGTACAATCCTGAGAAACGTTGAACACAAGTTTTGAAGCGAGTTTGGTCAAACGTGATCATACATAAAAATGTGGGCATGGGAGTGGTACAAATATGGATAAAATGATGAAAAACAATGCTGTGTCAACTTTTGACAACTTATACCATTAACCTTTTTGTGCATGTGTTCTTTTTTTACTACATAGCTCAAATAAATTAAGTAATATTCCCCACACATAGGATTAAATGACAATTAAAAATAGGAATAACATTTTTATCAGTACTTATGTATAGCTAGCCCTGCAGAGGGTAGAGACTGAACTGCTTTCAGAACTGGAATGCCTTCATACACCTAAACCATAGGTTAAGGAGATGACATAAAGATCATGTTTGAAATTTCAGAATGATGATAAAACTGAATTCTTCAGTGATATGATTATTTATTATTATTATTATCCTTTTTTACATACAACTTACAGCTGATGATCTAAAATTATATTCTTTGGTCAATCAGATAAGTGGCATTACTGCAATGCTGCTGATGATGTATCAAACTTATTATACCAATCTTCCTATATGCAAAGTTTGAACACAATAAATATTCCAGAATTCAAGTAAAAAGGATACAGGTACAACTAATGTTTCTGTATAACCAACATCCATCACGAGGCCTGTGTTGATACCCAGGGTGAGGAGAGACGTGAGATGACCTGGGGCAAACATCACAGAGGCTACCTGGAAGAAAGAAAGAAGTATAGGGATGATACTCATTTAAGCCTGGCGTCCCTTTTATGGGACATAGAGTAAACAGTATAGGCCCAGATGTGACTCCGCAAAATGCGGCGTCCCATCTGGGGCTATTCTGTTTGCTTAGAGGAATTTTATCGAAAAATTGAATAAAAATTAAAAATCACACCTAACACCCCTAAAAATTAAAGTGGACTCACCCAATTGATAATAATCCATTCGTCAAATATGGGTTAAATAAGACAAATATGCACTGGACACAAACAATAGAAGACCTTAATGGTCTTATTGGTTGGGTGAAGATTTGGCACACTTTTACGTGACCTCCAGGTGCAGTATTTGGTAATAAGGGCAAAATCATGCAAAACTTGTCACCCGCCTACGTCACAATGTTTTTTTTTCTCGCTGATTATTCAATAAGCCAAAGATCAACAATGGCTACAAGAATTTATGTATTTCCATGATCATACCTTCACAAAAGAATATGATGGATATGTACATATAAGCTAGAGGCTATAAGCTACAAGGTGATCAGGAAGATAGTCTCCCTAGATGAACAAACTCCTCCAAATTTTGAACTGAGGGAGATTTGAAAATGTAAAGAATATATAGGCAAGCATGAAACTCAAGTCCAAACTTCTCCCAAATTTTCTTGGGGTGAGAAGCAACTTCTCCCAAAAATTTTTGGCTAGCTTGAACCTTAGTAAGCTATTGACTGTTGCTAGTGGGTCTGGTTGAATAACACAGGTGCTACAAACTGATATATATTACATAGAGGATATTTGCTTTTTTGAGGTGAATACCAAATGTATTTCATCAAGTGAGTTGAAAACATCAGAATTTTCACGAGTGCGCAGCACGAGAGAAATTTTTTGTTTTCAACTCACGAGATGAAATATATTTGGTATTCACCGAAAAAAAGCAAATTTTCTTTTTATTTTATACAATGCACAGGATTTTCCAATTCACGAGGCAGGCGGTGAAAATGCAAAATCCAAAAACTTTTGAAAACACAAATAATTTTGGTACCACAGTGTTCCTTACGTTCTAACTAAGAAATTGAATACCCACACTTTATGTTTTCGTTCATAAATATAGAGTTATAGGCGTTTGAATTTCTGAAGTGAGACACATTTAATGACGTCAAGTAAATGTCAAGGTCAGAAGTAATCCGAACTCTACAGTGACGATATAGGCTGATATCAGTCACTAGTGACTTTTGATATCATTGAGATTTGATATCAGTGAAATTTCATATCCATCAATTTCATATCAATTTTATCAAGTATTGATATACATTGGTTTTCACTGTAAAGTATAAAATAAAAAAGTGTACACAAGAACCTACCTCATAATGTTTGAAGAGAACCTTTGCCAGTGTTTCTCTGAAGGTGGCAGGACACAGCAATGACTCACATATCACTAGTCTTCTATCTTTGGGGTTGGTTAAGAGTTGCCTGAAATTATTACATTATTGGCATCAAACAACAAAATTACATCTTCTCATCAAAATCTTCTCTAATGGGTTGATGAAAAAGAGAATCAAAGCAGAAATACGCCTTCTGCCAAGGAGAAATATGCCCTCTATCTTTGGGGTTGGTCAGCTATTGTCTGAAATATTTGAGCAACAATCGCATCAAACAACAGATAAGAATCTTGAGTGATAGGCTGAAGAAAATGAGGATCAAGGCAGAAATATGCCATTATATGCATGAATACTCTATGTGTATACTTTTATATGCATTATGCAGCATAATGCAACATTTGATCAGAACATTCACTGATGGTTTGAAGACCACCAGTATCAAGGCAGCAATTAATCTGCCATCACAGTAGCATGACTACTTTATTTGTATACTCTTATATGCATTAAGCATATAGAAACATTTGATTAAAACAATACATAATATTTCTTATTGGTAAACAATTTATTAATTTTGTTTGTTTGATGGTTTAACACACCAATCATAAAATATTGTCTTGTCAGGGTGGAGCTGTAAAATATATTGATCGGACAAGTACACGCAACAAAAACTTCCACAAAGAGAAATTTGTAAATGGTTATGCTCATTCTAATGTGTTTTTTAATTTCTTACTTTTAACAGATCCAAGACACAGTAATGTCCACTAAACAAGAGCACCATGATCTTACAAAAAATGCTTCTCATAAAGTCGGGTTTCCAGCAATATCATTGTTGTATATATACACTGGCACTTTGTGTTTCGTCCTGCCGGTGTTACAGACTATCACAATTTTTGAGTCATTCAATCAGAGAGGGAGCACAGTGGTGGAGTGGTAGAGCGTAGGACTCCGAATCCAGAGGTCCTGGGTTCAATCCCCACAAGAGTTACCATGTTGTGTCCTTGAGCAAGGCACATTAACTCCTTACAGTACTGGTTAAACCCAGGAAGCGTTGGCTCCTTCTCGACATGACTGAAAAATTGTTCACTGGGATGTTAAGCCTCAACACAAACAAACAAAAAACAAACATCCGATCAGACATTGTTACATTCAAAAGTGCATTAGAATAACTACTATAATTTACATATGTACATACCTAAAATAGAGTGTAAAACGTACATACCTAAAATAGAGTGTAAAATGTACATACCTAAAATAGAGTGTAAAACGTATATACCTAAAATAGCTAGAGTGTAAAATGTACATACCTAAAATAGAGTGTAAATATAAAGTCTTTCAAGTTGTCATACAATTCCCCCTCAGTCTTGTAAGTCCACAGCTTTCTAACCTGAAAATGAGTATAGTGAGCATCACCAAGTTTGTTTGGATTATTTAAGGATTGAAATTCAGATTTTTAGCTTTCACTGGATGATGAAAAACATTAGGCTGTTTTAATGTCTGTGAAGCCCAAAGGGCTTCTCGGAGACATTAAAACAGCTAATGTTTTTCATCATCCAGTGAAAGCTAAAATCTGAATTTCAATACTTATATTTACATTTTATATTATCAGTCAAGTATCAGATTTTTAATTGCGCATATCACCGTTCATTTTCATGTTATTTGACATTAAATCCGACTTAACGTAATTTTGGAACAGCCAAAACGTCAAATTTTCGCGCCTAACGTCATGGCGATACGCGGCCAACGTCACGTCAACAAGAGAAAACAAACAACGTCACTGGATGAGTTTTGACGTCAGCCCGCCCATAGGTGTGGCCTCTAGACCACGTGACTTAATGTTTTTCATTGGAAAATGAAGAACATCAAGAAAGATACTTTCATCTAGGGCGATTGCAATAAAAATGTAAATATTTGTAATTTAATGTCCAAGTCAACACTTTTCATTCATGTCCGGATGGAGGCACTATGTCTTGTGTATTACCCAGAACTTTGGGGTGTTTATGTGTAGCTCAAGGACACAACTTGTCAAGGGCTTAAACTCCCAACCTCTTGATCCAGTCTGATGTCCACTTGGCCACCACCTTCCCCCATATCATTCAGCCATATTAACATGAGCTGCACCATGAGAAAACCAATGATCTGCATATGTGAAAACAAAGACGCAGATCAGCTTCATGGTAACCGCTAAGCTGATCAGCGCCTTTGTTTTCGCTACCGGGATAGTACTATTCATCGTCTAAATCCAAAATTTCAAGCTCCTAGCCATCATCTGTGCTTGTACTGCTTGGTTTGTGTCGGACCTGTTCGGAAACCACATTGTTGGTTTTCTCATGAGGTGGCTCATACATGTATGTACATGTGTATCATGAGAACACTTTTTTTCAAGGATTTGTGTGGAGTAAAACAAAGCTTAGAGAAATTTTTATCATTTCATATAAATGTTCAATATTACTCCATAAACCATAATGAATGGCATCTTAAAAGAAGGTACATGTTCATGTATGCACAGTTCAAGTCTAAACAAATTTCTGTCTGTAACTGAATTGATTACCATTATAATGACAAAATAGCCTATTCTATATGCAAAAGATACAAAGGTAGCAACATAGATTACATAAGCCACTTTCCTTCCTCAACCTAAAGTTTTTATAGCTAGCTACATGTATCCACTTTGGCAGTACAGCATAGTTTGTATCAGACCTGCTTGGACATACAATAACAGGTCTTCTCACAAAGTGACATTAATGATTGAGGCACCAGGGAATAACCTACAGGGCAACTAGGGAGAAATAGTCCCCCTAAATGAACAAACTGCTGAGGGAGAAGTGAAAATGTAAAGTATAGGAAAACCTGAAATTCGGGCCCAAACTTCTCTCAAATTTTCTTTGAGAAGAAACTTCTCCTTAAAATTCTGGGCACATCATGAAAATCTGCTGTTCATATGAGAAAATAAGATCAGGGATCAGCTGTTCAGCTCAGCAGCTGCAAAAAGCCTCAGACACAGTACAATCGCTTTTCTTCTTGATCCAGAAACTAGAAGCTTGTTGGGCCATATTTAAAATTAGTTTTGTTTGCTCCCTCCCTACCCTGTCAAGAAATTTAAGTTGGGTAGGTAGATGTTTTTTTAACTACATGTACTGTATTATTATTTGTAATGTTGGTTGACGGTATCAGGAACAATTTTAGTGGCAATGCTTGAGTACAAGAATAGAACAGCCAATTGGTGAGGAGGGTCATGTTATAATAATTATAAATACAGATTAATTTTCAGGGAAAGCTATTCATTTTCTCTTTCTCACTCTCTCTATCTCTTTCTCTCTTTTAAAAAAAAAAAAAAAAAAAAAAAAAAAAACATTTAAGAAAAAAAAAAAGATCTGATGAAAGGGCAATATTTTTTTGAGTATGCACCATTTTGGTGAGTAGGTAGGGAGAGGGCAAACAAACATCCTTTCATTTTCGGCCTTCCTTCTAGCTTGCTTGAGCGACTGTACCAGCCAGTTTGATTCAGACCGGGTCAGAAACTAGAAAGTTTTTCTGAAGCTGCAGTGGCATGCATATACATGTACCTGTCCTGTTTTGTCATCCTTGATATCGGAGGGAATAATACATCTTGGGCTTGTTTCTCCTGCTACACCACATCTACAGAACAGTAACAATAATTTACATGTACATGTAATATAATACAGAGATTGTTTAAAGTTCTAAAAAAGGAAAATTTTCAGCAGAAAATTCTTGATATTTTTCTTATTTACTCAAAACAAATATTGAGGGTACATGTTAGAACTGCCTTGACGAGGCATTTCTAATAAGTACCCACAATCAATGTTTGGAGTAAAAATTAGAACAATAGGTATACCCCTGCATACCCCAGTTTTGCTATATAAAAGTGGGCTATAAGGGGTTATACATTTCACGAAAAAGTTATCCTGATGAAAAAAATGAGAGTCAGTTTTAATGTAACAGTATACGTATTTGTCTTTGAAATTGTGGACGGTCAACAACATACAACCAAGTCTTGCTATACTATAAGCTCTATTGATGAGCCTTCTGGTGAGCTTAAAATGATGCAAAAAATGTGTGAATCTGTTCACAGAACATCATATTAAAGTTGGGTTTATCTAACAGGAAAAGTGTGCTTTTCAGCACCATCTTCCCGCATATAAGAGGTGTTATGTGTTCAACCATCATGTTGATACCGTCAGTCACATTTTACGCTGAGATGAACCAGAGTCCAGACCTATTATTCATCAGTAGAAAAATCTCACTACGCTATACATACATGTGATGAGTTTGAAAGAGGTTTGAAAGAGGTATCAGGGAGATTTTTCTTTCATTTCAGGGAGATTTTTGAAAAATGTATAGAATATATTCAGATTCATTTCAGGGAGATTTTGAATTTTTGCTACAAAGTGGTTCATTTTAGAAGAATTTTGTCCAATTTTACGGCTCATTTCCTGGAGCCTCACTGATGATGAGGGAGATATCACATGTATGCTACATTACACATATGTTCTATATCACTATGTAGCAATCCCACTATCCCAGTTGGTTGATCAACAGTGAAAGGAACTGAAAGTAATTCCAACTTTTTCAAGGCAAATCCAGAAGAAGACACTTCACTGATGCGTTACTAATATGTTTATT
The DNA here is from genome assembly GCA_964017185.1 of Rugalucina vietnamica. Taxonomy (NCBI): domain Eukaryota; kingdom Metazoa; phylum Mollusca; class Bivalvia; order Lucinida; family Lucinidae; genus Rugalucina; species Rugalucina vietnamica. The sequence goes on from OZ024872.1 coordinate 59,389,885, forward strand.
GTGCTTTTAGAAAACCAGAGGACCAATGGTCCTGTAAACGCTCACCTGAGTCTGCTGCATATACCAATAAACATGTTTGAATATTATGGTATTTAACCCCAGTGCAGGGGCAGATGAAGCCCTTGGGTCGTTTTCTTTTTTCAGACTAATCAATATTCTGTCCATGGATGCTTCACGCCAAGTTTCATTAAAATCAATCTATTGGTTTCACAGAAGAAGATATTTGAAGGGTTTTTACCATATATGGGCATGGTGGCCATCTTGGTCATGTGACTTAGATTATTAATATACACATTGGTTCCCCCATCCTATAGATGCTTCACATAAAATTTGGCTTCAATTGGCCAAGTGGTTTTAGAGGAGAAGATGTTTGAATATTATGGTAATATACATGTATATTGCCCCGGGGTGTGGACATATGAGCCCTTAGGTCCATTTTTTTTTTCAGAATCATTAATATTTAGTCCTACTACCCATTTCCTGCAAGATTTTCACCTCAAATGACTTTTTAAAAGTTTTCCCCATTCCTGCACTGCATCGGCAACCTATGTTGACCTTGTCGTAAAATAGGTCAAGGTCACCACAGGGTCATGATTTATATATACATTGTAGTACTTCAGCCATTGGTGCTTCATACCAAGTTTCTTTGAAATCGGTCCTCAAAATTCGGAGAAGAAGATTTTTGAAGGGTTTTTACCATATATGGGCATGGCAGCCATCTTGGTTATGTGAACTAGATAATTTATATATACATTAATTCCCCCATTCCATAGATGCTTCACATACAATTTGGCTTTGATTCGCCAAGCGGTTTCAGAGGAGAAGATGTTTGAATATTATGGTAATATACATGTATATAGCCCCGGGGTGGGGGCAGATGAGCAGATGAGCCCCTGGGGTCCAATTTTTTTCAGAATCATTAATATTCAGTCCTACTGCCCCATTTCCTGCAAGACTTTCACTTTAAATGACATTTTAAAAGTTTTCCCTATTCAAATGCATTGGCGACCTATGTTGACCTTGCCGTAAAAAAAGGTCAAGGTCATCACAGGGTCATGATTTATATGCACATTGTAGTACTTCAGCCATCAATGCTTCATGCCAAGTTTCGTTGAAATCAGTCCACCGGTTCTGGAGAAGAAGTTTTTTGAAGGGTTTTTACCATATATGGGCATTGCGGCCATCTTGGTCATGTGACCTGGATTATTTATATACACATTTATTATCCCTTCTTATTGATGCTTCACATAAAATTTGGCTTTGATTGGCCAAGCGGTTTCAGAGGAGATGATGTTTGAATATTATGGTAATATACATGTATATTGCCCCAGGGTGGGGGCATATGAGCCCCTGGGGTCCAATTTTTTTCAGAATCATTAATATTCAGTCCTACTGCCCATTTCCTGCAAGACTTTCACTTTAAATGACTTTAAATGACAGTTTAAAAGTTTTCCCCATTCAAATGCATTGGCGACCTATGTTGACCTTGCCGTAAAATAAGTCAAGGTCATCAGAGGGTCATGATTTATATATACATTGTAGTGCTTGAGCCATCGATGCTTCATGCCAAGTTTCTTTGAAATCGATCCACCTGTTCTGGAGAAGAAGACTTTTGAAGGGTTTTTACCATATATGGGCATCGCGGCCATCTTGGTCATGTGACCTGGATTATTTATATATACATTGATTACCCCTTCCTATTGATGCTTCACATAAAATTTGGCTTTGATTGGCCAAGCAGTTTCAGAGGAGATGATGTTTGAATATTATGGTAATATACATGTATTTTGCCCCGGGGTGGGGGCATATGAGCCCCTGGGGTCCAATTTTTTTCAGAATCATTAATATTCAGTCCTACTGCCCATTTCCTGCAAGACTTTCACTTTAAATGACCACTTTAAATGACATTTTAAAAGTTTTCCCCATTCAAATGCATTGGCGACCTATGTTGACCTTGCCGTAAAATAAGTCAAGGTCATCACAGGGTCATGATTTATATACACATTGTAGTGCTTGAGCCATCAATGCTTCATGCCAAGTTTCGTTGAAATCAGTCCACCGGTTCTGGAGAAGAAGATTTTTGAAGGGTTTTTACCATATATGGGCATGGCGGCCATCTTGGTCATGTGACCTGGATTTCTTATATACACATTGGTTCCCCCTTCCTATAGATGCTTCATATAAAATTTGGCTTTGGTTGGCCAAGCGGTTTCAGAGAAGAAGATCTTTGAAATTGTGGACGGACGGACGGACGGACGACGGACGGACGACGGACGGACGCCGGATCATGGCCATCCTATAAGCTCACCTTGTGAGCCTTACGGCTCAGGTGAGCTAAAAAAACCTGTTTTGTCCACTTTTAGCATTTTTATTCGTGTTTAAAAACTTCCACCTGTCATTCTTTCGATACAAAACACTAAATCTTTCGTATATGCCCATAGGTTTACGGAAAATTAATTTCTGACCATTTCCATATAAGGAAAGATTATTGATCAATTATTATAATGCAGTGTGTGTTGAAAACTTCACAATGACATAAAACTAAAATCAAAATGGCTGACATTGATGTCATTTCTAGAAATGAGTGCATACAGTGCTCCAGATAATTTTTTTTCTCAATCAGTATGGTACTGGTCAAAATTTGAGCCAGTCAGTATCGAGATTTTGGCTTCAGTATCTGCTCCAAGCCTAATCTGCTACATGGGCTGACCATTTAAGTATATGCTGTGTACACATTTATAAAATGTCTCGTAGTAGACTTTATTCTACATACAGCTTGTTCTTCTTACATCTACTTCATTTTACTAGGTTCATGTAAATTGAGATTTGAGAATTAAAGTTAATGTGCATGTATTGCACATGTTCCCCTGAAATTTGCATTTTCTTCTCGCCCCTTTCTTAATTACCCAAAAAGACTTAAAAACTTTTATTTTAAGTCCAACCCTATAACCAGAGGACCAATGGTCCTGTAAACGCTCACCTGAGTCTGCTGCATATACCAATAAACATGTTTGAATATTATGGTATTTATTAACCCCAGTGCAGGGGCAGATGAAGCCCTTGGGCCGTTTTCTTTTTTCAGAATAATCAATATTCTGTCCATTTGCCAATTTCTTGCTGGCTTTTCCCTTCAAATGACATTTTAACAGTTTTTCCCATTCAAATGCATGGGCAACCCATGTTGACCTCGCCATAAAATTGGTCAAGGTCATCACAGGGTCATGATTTATATATATATTGTAGTACTGTATCCATGGATGCTTCACACCAAGTTTCATTGAAGTCAATCTGTTGGTTTCAGAGAAAAAGATATTTGAAGGGTTTTTACCATATGATAGTTCGTCTCTCACTAATGAGAAAGACCATCATTATTTCTTGAATAGTGCTGATGTGTGTTGGTGAGTTCTTTGATGGCTGACTAGGCCAATTCTGGCTCTAAACTGTCGGTTGCAAGTAGAGCAAGTCAATGTCATAGAGTCTGCTGGTGGCACATTTGTTTTGGCTTTGCGCTCTCTTCGCTTTCTTTCAGCTTCACAGATTCTCTTCTTTTCATAGAGAGCTGCTCCTTTGTTGATGAGACCTCGCCACTTTGATCGCTCCTGTGCAGTCTGTTCCCAGGACCCCATTGGTATTTCGAAATCCTTCAGAGAGGCTTTGAGGGTGTCTTTGTAGCGTTTCTTCTGGCCACCTTGAGAGCGCTTTCCCTCCTGTAGTTCTCCATAGAAAACTTTCTTTGGAAGTCGCGCATCAGGCATTCTTATAACATGGCCAGTCCATCTTAGCTGTGCTAGCTTTAAGACTGTATGCATGCTTTGCATCCCTGCTTTCCTCAGGACCTCTGTGTCTGGAATCTTGTCCTGCCACTTGATTTTTAACAGCTTTCTCAAACAGCTTAAGTGGAAATGGTTAAGTCTCTTTGCATGGCGTTGGTATACTGTCCAGGTCTCACATGCATACAAGAGGGTTGGCAGTACCACAGCCTTGTAGACTTTCAGCTTGGTGTCAAGCTTGATTCCATTTCGCTCCCAGACATTTGCACGGAGTCTTCCGAATGCCACACTAGCTTTTGCAATTCTGGCAGTGATCTCATCATCAATATGCACTGCTCTGGAGAGAGTGCTTCCCAGGTAGGTGAACTTGTCAACAACTTTCAGTTTTTGCCCATTCACAGTGATGGTTGGTTCATTATATGGTTTTCCGGGGGCTGGTTGGTGTACAACCTCTGTCTTTTTTGTGCTGATTGTGAGATCATAGTTATCACATGACTGTGAGACTTGATCCATGGCTCTTTGCATTTTTGCCTCTGTGTTGGCATTCTTATCCATATCATCTGCATAGAGGAGCTCATCTAGCACATCAGTCTGGACCTTAGTTTTGGCTTGCAACCTTCTGAGGTTGAATATGTTGCCATCAAAACGGTACCTGATTGGAAAACCAGTGTCACTGTCCTGAAAAGCATCCATAAGCATGGCAGAAAACATCATGCTGAACAGTGTTGGTGCCAGAACACAGCCTTGTTTGACCCCATTTGTTACTTCAAATGGTTCAGAGAACTCTCCATCATTCTGCACACGTGCCTGCATGCCATCATGAAACTGCCGCACCATAGCTATGAATCTGGGTGGACAGCCAAACTTGGCCATGATTTTCCAGAGTCCATCACGACTAACAGTGTCAAAAGCTTTGGTGAGGTCAATAAACGTCATGTATAGATCTACATTCTGTTCTTGGCATTTCTCCTGAAGCTGTCTTGCTGTGAAGATCATGTCTATTGTCCCTCTGTCTTTTCTGAATCCACATTGACTTTCTGGGATAAGTCCCGTCTGATCAAGATGAGCATTCAGACGATTCAACAGAATTTTTGCAAGTATCTTCCCAGCAATTGATAGGAGGGAGATGCCTCTGTGATTGTCACAGACTTGAGGATTTCCTTTCCGCTTGTATAGGTGGATTATGGATGCATCCTTAAATTCTTGTGGGATAGCCTCCTTCCTCCACATACAGTGAAACAACTCTGTCAGTTTCTCTGCCATGGGTAGCCCCCCAGCCTTGTAAACTTCAGCAGGAATTGCATCTGCGCCTGGGGCTTTGCCAGATGATAGTTGTTGAACTGCTTTTCTTGTTTCCGTAACGGTAGGAAATTCATCTAACAGAGCATTGCACTCTATCTGTGGAAGTCTGTCGATTGCATCCTGATTGATGCTTGATGGACGATTAAGCACACTATTGAAGTGTTCTGCCCACCTTTCCAAGATAGCTTCTTTATCTGTGAGAAGAGTGTTTCCATCTGCACTGAGCAATGTGGTGGCTCCAGAACTCTTTGGACCATAAATGGTTTTCAGTGCATCATGAAATTTCTTCATGTCCTTTCATTGCATCCAGTTGGTTGCAAATGTCTGTTAAGAAATCTTGTCTCATGCTGTCTTTATTCAGCTTTGAGACATCCAGTCTCTTAGGAGCTTTCTTGCCTTGAGGTCGCCTCGCAGGCTGTATTCTTAGGTTGAGTTTGCTGACAACCAGTCTATGATCTGTCCAGCAGTCTGCACCACACATAGTCTTTGTCACTTTAACATCCTGCCTGTCTGTTCTCCGCACTATGACATAGTCTATGAGATGCCAGTGTTTGGAACGGGGATGCATCCAGGATGTTTTGTTCCTATTAGGTAGACGGAAGACTGTGTTGGTGATTAGAAGATCATGTTCAGCACACTTCCTGAGAAGCAAGAGACCATTGCTGTTGCACTTTCCAACCCCTTCTGGACCTATAACTCCTTCCCAGGTCTGGTGGTCTGTACCCACTCTGGCATTAAAGTCGCCAAGAAGGATAAGCTTGTCTGTGCGGGGTGTTGCAGAAATAACATTGTCTAGGTCATCATAGAACTTGTCCTTGACCTCATCTGGATTGGTCATTGTGGGTGCATAAGCACTGACAATAGTTGCATGTTTATTGCCTGACAGAGGAAGTCTCAATGTCATTAGACGGTCATTAATGCCTTTTGGCAATCCTGACAGCTTACCAACAAGTTCTGTTTTGATGGCAAAGCCAACTCCTGCTTCACGCCTCTCTTCACTTTTGCGTCCACTCCAGAAGAAGGTGTATCCAGCACCAACTTCTTTGATCTCCCCAACATCTGCGAACCGAGTCTCACTCAATGCAGCTATCTGTATATCATACCTCCCAAGTTCTCTGCCCACAAGGGCCGTTCTACGCTGTGGTCTATCTGACCCAGCACTATCCATTAAAGTGCGCACATTCCATGCGCCAATCCGTAAGGGGATTACTCTAGCTTTTTTCTTTGTATTTCGACCGCTTAAGGGGATCCCCGCTGATCGCGGTTAACCAGCCAGGGGGTTTGAAGCAGGCAATTGTTTAGGGCACCTTTTCTAGCCCCTTCCCCATGCTACGGGGGTGAGCAGTGCGGTCCTAAATAGGTCTGCTCAGTCACTCAGCCGACTGCCGAATTCTGCTTACTGCTTCTCCTCACAGAAAACGACCATTAGAACTGAGCCGCCTGTGTGCAGGTCTGCAACTACAGCTCCCAGTGTGTCCTACACCTGCTGCTTCGCCACTCGCCCATCGCCACAGGACTTTGTAGGTATGTGGGTGCAAGTGTGATGAAATTGTTGTGTATGCAAGTGCTTGTGTGTTGAGAAATAAGATGACATGCGCTATGAAATTGGATTATAGTGAGGAAGAGGTGCGCAACGTCAACCTCACTCTCTAGTCCTCGCCCAGCTGCGCCCAGAGGCAAGACACAGGTCAAGACGTCTGGAGTTGGGTTTGGATGCAGTGGATGACCGTAACATCTTTAGTGCCTTGTCATGCTCTGCATGTTCCACAACATGTTGCTGTATCGCTTTCTGAACCGTTGAATCAGGTGATTTCTTCCGCTCCATCTACCGAAACAGTCTTTGCATATCTGGACTAGGCATATCCAGACACACAGGTTTGATTTTGGAGTTTCCTTCTCCTAGATGAATTGCTGGCCACAGCTGATGAGCTCCATCTACCCTTTCTTAGGTTTTGTTTAGAGACCTGTAAACTCCTAGGAGGGCTGTCAACCAAGACTAATGAGTTCCCCCTGCCCAGCTAGATTTTGTGTAGAGAACTAGCTTAACTCCTAGATGAGTTGCCTTCCAAGGCTAACGAGCCCCATCTGCACCGCATGACAACAGGTAGTACTGATTACATGTTACAGTAGCATATTTTACCATATATGGGCATGGCGGCCATCTTGGTCATGTGCCCTAGATTACTTATATACACATTGGTTCCCCCATCCTATAGATGCTTCACATAAAATTTGGCATCAATTGGCCAAGCGGTTTTAAACGAGAAGATGTTTGAATATTATGGTAATATACATGTATATTGCCCCGGGGTGTGGGCATATGAGCCCTTAGGTCCATTTTTTTTTCAGAATCATAAATATTTAGTCCTACTACCCATTTCCTGCAAGATTTTCACCTCAAATGACTTTTTAAAAGTTTTCCCCATTCCAATGCATTGGCGACCTATGTTGACCTTGTCCTAAAATAGGTCAAGGTCACCACAGGGTCATAATTTATATACACATTGTAGAACTTCAGCCATTGGTGCTTCATGCCAAGTTTCTTTGAAATCGGTCCACCAGATTCGGAGAAGAAGATTTTTGAAGGGTTTTTACCTTATATGGGCATGGCAGCTATCTTGGTCATGTGAACTAAATAATTTATATACACATTAATTCCTCCATTCCATAGATGCTTCACATAAAATTTGGCTTTGATTCGCCAAGCGGTTTCAGAGGAGAAGATGTTTGAATATTATGGTAATATACATGTATATTGCCCCGGGGTGGGGGCAGATGAGCCCCTGGGGTCCATTTTTTTCAGAATCATTAATATTCTGTCCTACTGCCCATTTCCTGCAAGACTTTCACTTTGAATGACATTTTAAAAGTTTTCCCTATTCAAATGCATTGGTGACCTATGTTGACCTTGCCGTAAAAAAGGTCAAGGTCATCACAGGGTCATGATTTATATACACATTGTAGTACTTGAGCCATCGATGCTTCATGCCAAGATTCTTTGAAATCGATTCACCGGTTCTGGAGAAGAAGATTTTTGAAGGGTTTTTACCATATATGGGCAATGCGGCCATCTTGGTCATGTGACCTGGATTATTTATATATACATTAATTACCCCTTCCTATCGATGCTTCACATAAAATTTGGCTTTGATTGGCCAACCGGTTTCAGAGGAGATGATGTTTGAATATTATGGTAATTATCATCCAGCTCATAAATGTTAAAATACCAACAAATGATGTCATTTTAACATTTATAAGTAGGATAAATTGTTGCCATTCAATTTCATTGATTTTGGCTTTTTTATATTTGTGAACAATCAATTTAATGCTCAACTGAGTTGTGAATAGTTATACTACCTCTTGGCCAGGCATTTTGCTTATGAATTTGAACTCATTGCTTATACCCTGCCTGTTATATTTAAAGGTATATAGTTAAGAATTTTTGTTCAAGAATAAATTATGAAAACAAATAGACTGTTTTTTTTTTATTTCCATTTATTGATCCTGAATACTAAAAAGTGAGTCAAACATAAGAATATCTAAAGTCGGCAAAATTGACTCACTCTTTTGGAATTTGACTCACCATTCCAAACTCAGTGAGTCAATTTGAGTCAACCAGATCCAAAGGTAGATTAATCACTGTATGGCCAACAAACGAAACTGAACAGAATCAGTCATTTCGATCGTGTATTTGGTACTGACAAAATTTCAATTTCTACCGTATTTGCAAAAATGAAATCCGTAAATTAAGGCTGTACGGACGCTATCTGGAGCACTGTGCATACCATTGGACAAGACCAAAGTTTTACCTTTCAAATGAAATGAACTAATGTAAGACATTGTTCGACATCAGTTACTGTAAAATTAGCATATGTGTTCTGCTTGGTCCAGAAATGGGACAACATATTGAACGCGATTGACAAACAGCTGTAGAAATGAATCTGTTAAAAAAAAAAAAGATGCAGTATTTTATAAAAAACAACACATGACTGTTAGAAAGTTAAATGTATGTTTCATCAAAAAGTGAAGTGTCGGTGAGCATTTCTTTATATTAACAATGGAATTCTAAGTGGATAATAGGTGGAATGTACAATCAGAATAAGCTCTGAATCATTTCGACCCATGGGGATTGTAAAAATCAGCTGAATTGTACGAGTCCAATTATTTATTAACACAATTTTAACATTTCCGAATACCATTTCCGATTCTTAGAATGTTTTTCTTTCTGTGAACAGGTGAATTTATCTTGGATTTTTAAAAAGCTTTTGACACTCCTCCACATGAAATCCTTAAAAGCAATTGTTCAGTTATGGAATAGGTGGGAAGACAATTAAATGGATTGATGCTTCCCTTTGCTACAGACAACAAAGAGTTGCGGTTAATGGCGTTAAATCTAGCTGGGCTCCTGCGGTATCTGTTGTCCCTCAGAGCACCGTTCTTGGCCCCTTGTTGTTCTCTTTGCATATAAATGATATCACCTCGGATATTGAATCGGCAATTAGACTCTCTGCTGATGATTGTGTTTGTTATCATGAAATTAAGAATGTGGAGGATACAGTGAAACTTCAGAAAGATATTGATTGTGGAGGATACAGTGAAACTTCAGAAAGATATTGATTGTTTACTAAACAATCAATATCTTTCTGAAGTTTCACTGTATCCTCCACATAAAATAAATTTTTGATAAGTATTTGGTCCGGCAAAATAGCCTATAAGTCCAATATAGCTATTTTACCGGGTTCGGCAAAATAGCTCCTAGGGACTATTTTGCCGGGTCCGGCAAAATAGCCACTGCCTTTTTTATTTGTAGAAATGTATGCAGAAAAGTGACCATATGCAAAATGTAATTCAACAGTAATTGAAATGTAATTGCCATTACAGACCAATTTTGAGTTGTAATGCATTACATTACAATTATGTAATGAAAAAAACTGACCCATTACAAATTATTTTGCATTACTTTAAAAATGTAATTCATTACAATTACATTACAATTACAATTATCACAGGTCTGTTGTTTAGACAGTTGGGCCCCTAAATGGGATATGAGATTCCAATCAGTCAAGTGCAACATAATGCAGCTGAGGAACAAACGGACTAGTAAAAATCAGGCTTCTTACAAACTTGAGGGCACATTGTTGGAAAATGTTGAAAGCATCAAATATCTCGGTGTAACAATAACTAAGGATTTAACTCATATAAGCCTGGCATCCCTTTTGTGGGACATAGGCAAACAGAATAGCCCCAGATGTGACGCCGCAGAACGCGGAGTCCCATCCAGGGCTATTCTGTTTGCTTGGAGGAATTTCATCGAAAAATGAGATAAAAATTAAAAATCACTTCTAACACCCCTAAAAATGAAAGTGGACTCACCCAACTGATAATGATGGGCAAATCCATTCGTCAAATATGGGTTAAAATGGAATACTCACAACAGCAATGTGTGCACTATAAAAGCCAATAGGACCCTTGGTTTTTTTTAGACGAAACCCAAGATGTGTGAGAAACAGCCTATAAAGGTCTGGTGAGACCTATTCTTGAATATGGTACATTTAGCTCAGTTTGGGACCCTCATATGAAGGCCTGATAGACAATTTGCTCAAAAGCATGCGGCTAGGTTCTTAACTAGGACAAGAACGCCACGGAGGTCAATATTGCACCTGCATTGGGCAAAATAACTAAAAACGTGAAATATAGGTCAAGGGCACCAGGTCAAGGTGTGCTCTGAAAGGGTCAAGGACAATTACTATGCTAGGTTTCACACTTGCAGCTATCACAGGTGCAGAGAAAACCAAACTTTGATGTAAAGATTAACAAAGTCCATGAAATATAGGTCAAGGGCACCGGGTCAAGGTGCATGCTTGAAGGGCATGTCAAGGACAATCACTATGCAAGCTTTCACACTCGCAGGTATGACAGATGCAGAAAAACAAACTTCGACATGAAAATTAACAAAGTCAATGGACCATGAAATATAGGTCAAGGTCAGCGGGTCAAGATGTGGGCTTGAAGGGTACGTCAAGGACAATTACTATGCAAGGTTTGAGACTCGCAGCTATCACTGATGTCGAAAAAACTAAACTTCAATGTAAAATTTGCCAAAGTCAGTGGACCGTGAAATATAGGTCAAGGTCAGCGGGTCAAGGTGTGTGCCTGAAGGGTGTCACCGTATGTCAAGGACAATAACTATGCAAGGTTTGAGACTCGCAGCTATCACTGATGTCGAGAAAACTAAACTTCGACGTAAAAAGGTACAAGTAGGCAAAGATCAGGAAAAGGCGCAATCAGAAAGAGATTCCCACTCCAAAAACCAAGGTGGGAAAAAACCAAACTAACAATCAGGCAGTTATACATGTACCATGAAACATATCATAAGCCGAATGAGCAGCTATTTTCCCAATAGGTGGCCACTCAGTTACCTTAACTTAATTAAAAATATGAAAACATACATAAGGTGCCAACAGCACAAAAAATTTTAAACACCAAGACATAAAACAAAAAGAACCACCACAGAAGTATCGCCTTGGAACGATCAGTAACACAAAGTTACTGGCGGGCTTAAACCGGTTTTACAGGATCCTAACCTCACCCTCAGCTTCTGCAGTGGTTCATAACATTTAGTTAGTTCTTCGGTCCTCGTGGTAAATCTTTAACTAGTCAATAAATCAACAAGAACAAACAAATAAATCATGATAAACATCCTGATGAATCAAAAACCAGGACTCACAGATTGAGTAAGCTGCCCGACGATGAAGATCCCTGGGCGCCGAATAACCTACTAACTCCGGAGCAAAAGAAAAACACCAGTTGGACCCCGGTGGGCCAAGCAACAGACAAGAAACTCCGGCCCCAACCAACTAAAATGAATAGCTTTAAGTCGGGGCCATCATAGAGTCTGACGCCCGACCCACCGGCGTGCAATTAAAGAAGGCAGCATAGTTATCAACCATGATTGGGTTAAAAACTAAGCATGCAGACTGTCGCATAACATTCAAGTTATAACCTATACGTCTGTAACGTGTTATGATTTTTCTGAACTGAAAAGAAAAATCATTTATTCCTTTAAGTTTCTTAAATTTGTAGACCAAGTCACCATAAAATTCAGGTTCCGAAAGGCCCTCACTTAAAAGCGTCTTTAACCCAACATTATATTTGGAAATCAATTCATAGTGTCTACGATAAAATTTAGAAAAGGTTTTTCGAAGTTTATGATACCGATAGCCCTGTTGGAGAAGTTTTGCCGTTAAACATTTATTTCGAGCGTTGAAGTCTGTAACATGATTGCAGACTCTAGCAAACCTAATAAGTTGCGAAATGTATACACCATAAGAAGCACGACTCCAAAAAAGGAAAATTTACTATATCAAAATCAAAGTCATCGCGCTTATCATAAATTTTAGAAGAAACAAATCCATTTGCAACAGAAAGATGTAGATCTAAAAAGTCACCATAAAATTCAGGTTCCGAAAGGCCCTCATTTAAAATCTGTCAAAGTCAGTGGACCGTTAAATATAGGTCAAGGTCAGCGGGTCAAGGAGTGTGCTTGAAGGGTATGTCAAAAAAAAACTCGCAGCTATCACTGATGTCGAGAAAACTAAACTTTGACGTAAAATCTGTCAAAGTCAGTGGACCCTGAAATAAGGTCAAGGTCAGCAGGTCAAGGTGTGTGCTTGAAGGGTATGTCAAGGACAATTACTATGCAAGGTTTGAGACTCGCAGCTATCACTGATGTCGAGAAAACCAAACTTCGACGTAAAATCTGTCAAAGTCAGTGGACCGTGAAATATGGGTCAAGGTCAGCGGGTTAAGGTGCGTGCTTGAAGGGTATGTCAAGGACAATTACTATGCAAGGTTTGAGACTCACAGCTATGATTGATGTCGAGAAAACCAAACTTTGACGTAAATGTTGACAAACGGACTAACGAACGGACGGACAGAAATTTGGACTCCTATATCGCACCCTGCTATAAGCAGGTGCGATAAAAAAGGTAGTATGACTGACATCCTTTAAAAACTAAAATGGGAATCCCTGCAGAAAGGGAGGAAGGATAATAGAATTACATGTATATTGCTTTACAAAGGTCTAAAAGGGAGAGCAAAAATACCGAAGGCTGACCTTATCCCCCAAAATAGGTGTTGTAGGAATCAACACTCCTAGGCATCTTGGATATCTTCAGCAAGTACAAATGCCTATTTACATAGGTTTTTCTCCCAGACTATTTGAGATTGGAATGAACTACTTTCTGATTCTCTTATCTCCTCTGCTGAAATGTCAGATGATTGTGTGTCTAAATTTACATCTCTTATGAGAGCTTGAGACTAATCCCCTCCGGTTAAGTCCCATCCTCCTGGTGTGGTATTGTCAGTTTGACATTTCACCTGTGTTCAAGTTCACTTCACTCATGCGTTCTAGGGACTTATTTCTCCCCCATCGGAACCCCTGGTGAAATAATGTCATTTGGTGTGTCAGATTCAGAACTATTTGGATTCTGATTCTGTGGAGTAGCTATTGTGGTAGACTCAGACCTTCAGCTGTTGTTTACAATCTCCATGTAATCATGTATACACCGTACAGGGATTTTTTTGGCAATTTTGGGAAGGGGTCCTAGGGCCTTTCTGATTGGGAAATTTAGCGACGTAAACCCTGAATTTGGGAAATTTTCAAAATATTCACAATTGATAATATTTTCAAATGTGACCTACCTTATTAAGGTATTTCATTTAGAATCATTAAATAATAACTTATAATCAAAGCTAAACACTGTTTCAAACAGCAAAGTTTGAATTTCACAATGTATGGAACTGTTGAAAAAAAAATCAGCTTTGATTGGGAATTAATTCCTTCAAATTGGGAAAAAAGTTACCCAAATTGCATTGGGAATGGGGCCTTATTTCGGCCCCTGAGACACCCGAAAAAAATCCCTGCCGTAGCATTCCGAATGTGTCACACAGCCTCAGCGCCAAGCGTGTAACTCTGAAAAAAATGTTTTTACTTTACACAGTTAAATTCACCTGTTCAAGCTTATTTAATTGTGCACCTTCTGCACTAATTTTGAGGGTTAACCTATAAAAAGAAATCTTAATTTCAGTATTTCAAACAGAGTGTTTTAAGTATTTTCAGGGCTAATTTCCAGTAATTTCTGCCAATATTGATTTTCTCTGACCACATTACTTGGATTTTGACTGGACCACGAATAAGCGAAAATTATAGACTAATGTATTGGAGATTCTAATCTATCGAAACATATTAATCCAAGGTCAAACTGACAATACCACACCGGGTACTGTTCAAAGAGATATTAAATTTTGTCTCTAGATGATGTTCCATAAGAAATGTCTCTGACTTTCTGCTTTATTTCCATAATTTCTGTGACATTTACACATTCACCTGATGCGTTTGCGGTAATTTTTGAGGCGCAATGCTAAGCTAATCAGAAAGCATTTCTCCAAGCTCACGCGATAAAGCGCGCGCCATGACGTCAAAGCATCCCCGTGACGTCAAGGTCAAGTTTGAATGCACTCACCACATGTCAACCATGTGTAATTCTATTTATTTTTGATAAAATAAAGGCAGCAGCTAGGGATACGGTACCATATCTGTAGCCTGTGGGCTAGGGATTCGGTACCGTATCCCTAGCCCACAGGCTAAAGATACGGTACCGTATCTGTAGCCTATATATCGGAAATGGCTAAAGGTACGGTATAGATTAAAAATTGATTATATAATATTTTCAGGTGAGTTTTAAGTTGAATCATCCTAAAAGGCTAAAGATACGGAAGACTAGAGACACAGACTTAAGAAAACAATGTTAATGTATAAAGTTGAGAGATTTCAATTTTATTTCTAATCCCGTGGAACGAAATTTTCAATTGTTATATTTGAGTGTGTGTTTGTGCAATATCACCATTATCTACATACAATTATATGACCGACATCGAAGGATATAAAAAGTTTCTAACGATGCATGAAGATAATAACAAGATAATAACAAGATAATATTAGCCTCAATTAGTTGCTTAAGCCCAGGTTACATTTGCCCCGATCATCGTACGATTTTTCGGTCTGCGATTTTCTCTACGATTTTTAGACATGG
This sequence comes from Rugalucina vietnamica, assembly GCA_964017185.1. NCBI lineage: Eukaryota > Metazoa > Mollusca > Bivalvia > Lucinida > Lucinidae > Rugalucina > Rugalucina vietnamica. Next base: position 59,405,051 of record OZ024872.1, read on the forward strand.
TAGGAGATCGTGGGCTACGACGTATGTGTTAACAATTCATACGGGCATCGTGCGATTTTTTGATCTGCCATTTCCCCATTTGTCGACGTTCTCATACAAAAATGCAAGGCGATCGTACGGCAGTCGTATGTCTCCGCAGATAGTACGTAGATATGGTACGGATCCCGTGCGTTGTCCGTACGGAGTCCCTATACGTTTTGATACAAAACGCAAGGAGGCCGCACGGTAGTCGTAGGGTCTCCGCAGACTGTTAGTGGGTATCCTACGGAGTCCCTTGGACTTCTGACTGATGCCTTGGTTACATTCGGCCTACGATTAGCTTGCGATGATCGTACGATGCCATTTTTTTTGCATTTTCGTGCGGCCTCCGCAGGGTGACCTTACGATGTCCCTTCCTACGATCTCCGTAGCCTCTACGATCTTGTAATAGTCTGCACTATTACAAATTTTAAAATCGTAAGACCGTAGACACGTCGTAGGGCATCATACGGGCACCGTACGGATACCCTGCGATAATCGAGCGGTCACCGCTCGATTTTTTTATGATAATTTGGGAACAAAAATCGTACAGTGATAGTAGGGAGGCCGCAAGGGGTCATGCCTAGTAGGTTACATTTGCCCCAATCATTGTACGATTTTTCGGTCCGCGATTTCCCTACAATTTTTTAAAAATCGAATGTGAGCATGGGCTACGACGTAGGTGTTTACAATTCATACGGGCATCGTTCGATTTCTTGTTGTAGCTTTCTTCAATGTCCTGAGTCGGAACTGTTTGGAGATCGTAGGGAAATCAAAGGGTCTCCGCACACTTTAAGTTGAAATCGTACAGAGCCCGTGCGATGGCCGTGAGGAGTCCTTACCATTTCTTGCTGTCTCCCTATGATAGCCGTACGATGTTAGGTGTCTGTACGATTTTAATAAACTTGTGATATAACCGTACGGATGCCGCACGATCACCCTAAAGGTCTACGATTAATTTATTATTTTAGTCCCAACATTATCATAAAACCGTGCGGTGACCGCACGAGCATCGCAGGGTTTCCGTAAGGCGCCCGTACGATGATGCTACCTACGACGTGTCTACGGGCTACGGTGTTACGATTTTTAAATTTTGTAAAAGTGCAGACTACTACAAAATCGTAGAGGCTACGGAGATCGTAGGAAGCCGTAGGAAGTCGCAGGAAGCCATAGAATCGTAGGGGCATCGTAGGGTCACCCTGCGGAGACCGCACGAAAATGCAAAAAATGGCATCGTACAATCATCTCAAGTTAATTGTAGGGCAAATGTAACCTAGGCTTTAACCATCAATATGATGTCTGCGCCTCAAGGTGCGAACAACAAACAAAACAGTAATGAAGTGTTGATTTATTTTGTCCTACCGCTTAACCCCTGAAGTAAGACATTTGCCAATTATTATTTGGCGAATGCTTTTAACTTTTGTTATGGTTAAGCAAGTAACTGCAATGTAATATAAAACAATTAAGCTATAACTCAATTCAATCGCCGTATATTTTAAAACATGCAGGCAAGTCTTGATTCATACCGTCAGAATGGCTCTTATACTTCACATCGGTCAAAAAGTTGAAAGCATTTGAAAGTGCTATTGAGCACTATCAGAAGGCCTAAAGCGTTCAGTTCTCTAAGAGAGATAGAAGTGTAGAAAAGGCGCAAGTGCCTATTTCGTATAAGTTGAACGAAAGACTAAAATACTATGAGGTTAAATTCAGGTGTATTCACGGCGTCACGGCGGCAAGAACTTCAAGTCTCGAGGAACAGGAGTGAGAGAATCTATCTATCTAAATCTATCTATCTATCTATCTATCTATCGCTGCAGATAAAGACACGGCGTAAATTTGAACTGCAGCTCTCCACGTCAGTGCATTTACTTGAAAATTTAAAAGAAAGTACGCTTCGTTTACACGTTTTCTTGTTCTCGTGATTGTTTTCGATTTTTTTCTTTTTGCGTCGAAATGATTGAGATACACATGTATGCTCCTTTATCTAAGGAGTTTTCTTTTTATTTAAAAATTTACAAGCGATTTTCTATTAAAATCAAGTAATAAAATGCCTAAAATGCAATCGAAATATAACATTTTTATACCAGATTTAATGACCAAGACTAGCCAAACTGATACTCCAATTTAATATGTTTGAAAAACATGCAAGCCGCCCTTGTCTCGTACGTTTTTTAGTTGTTATATATATGCATAATTTCCCAAGCAATTAAAAACAATTAACGCTACTACTGTTAAGATTATTGTGCATGTGTAGAGCCTGCCCAACCATGAAACTGTGGGAAAAGGTAAGACACCCATAAATGTTTATTTTTATGATTCATTAGGAAACTTGCAATGCTTCAACTTAAAACTCACCTGAAAATATTACATTATCAATTTTTGATCTATACCATACCTTTAGCCATTTCCGATATATAGGCTACAGATACGGTACCGTATCCCTAGCCAGTGCCTAAAATAAAACCATCAAGGTCCGCAACGTAGTGGAGTGAGGTTTCGCAACTACTATTGTGAACAGCTTCCGGCAAGCTGTCCATAAAAGTTACTAACTTTTCATAGCGCACACACCGCGGTTGTAGATGCCAGAATTGGATTCTACCGCTATTACTATACAGATTGTGGAGGCAATGTGGCTCTAACTTACTTTGTATATGCAGTTCCAATATCAAGAATGACAACATTTTTATCACCAGTGTTTAAACCCTCATACAGAGGCATATTTAATTCATAAATGATCAAATCTAATAAATGTTTCTCGATTATTATTTTTTTTTTTTAGAATAAAATGATTGGTTTGTTTCATCTGCAACAAATACGCCGTTCGTTGAAAACAGGATCCGGGTCAGGTCGGCCCAAACCGAATTTTTCACCGGAACACGTGGACTATATGATAAGTAAAACAGATCCAGACTTCTGGAGAACTGTTTTTCCTACCAAGACTAATTTAACAAAACTCATAATAGACTGTGGTCAGAGAACAGAACTTCAAACTGTGAGGGGAATCGATCTTTCTACTGTTGAAAGGCTCACAAGAAATATGTGTTTTGCTGCTTAAGAAATTAAATGAGGGGTGAAGATTTAAGAGATATTTGAAAATATAATGCCACAACATCAAGAAATGTCAATGCTGCATTTATGTATGAACATATTCCGATGGTTGATGGTATTCTTTAATAATATGCAGCTACTTCAGAGACATTTGTACCACGTAATGCGGGTGCTCCCAGCGGTTGGAGGATAAGACGTTCCAAAAGACACGCCGGTCCTGGACGCCTCGGACAAAAATTGTTTTCATTATTTTGGTGAAAAAAAAAAAATGTGCACTCGTTGTTGTTTTTATTTAAATACAAGATGTTGATTTTTTCAGACCATGTGACAATTACGTTTGATACTTTCTTTATAAAGTTCGAGTTTCCAAATAAAGGTACAATCAGAAAAAGATTCCCACTCCAAAAACCGAGGTGGGAAAAAACGAAATTAACAATCAGGTACTTATACCATGAAAAACATATCGTAAGCCAAATGAGCAGCTATATTCCGAATAGTTGGCCACTAAGTTACCTAAACTTATCTAATATGATAATGTAACCTACAGCCGAGCCAAGCCACAGCAAACCCGGTCGGTGCAAAATCATGCTCACCCACCCAGGGTGGATTACTGCGCTATATACCCAACACTTGCTCGATTCAGAAAGTCTCGAGTTTGAAATTTGCATATTTCCAAGGGAGACTATCCCGTCATATCACTCCCCCCTCCGAGAAGACTCGCCCCCGAGTCTTGGCCTGGGGACTACATGGGTAAGGCAACTCCGTTCTTGCAGTTGTCATCATCTCACCGCTGCCACCAAATGTAACGAACAGCCGAGCCAAGCCACAGCAAACCCCGTCGGTGGAAAAGCATGCTCACCCACCAAGGGTGGTTTACTGCGCTATATACCCAACACTTGCTCGATAACGAAGTCTCGAGTTTGAAATGTGCATATTTCCAAGGGAGGCTGTCCCGTCACAATAACATGCATAAGAAGCCAACAGCACAAAAATTTCAAACACCAAGACATAAAACAAAAAGAACCACCTCAGACGTATCGCCTTGGAATGATCAGTAACACAAAGTTACCTGCGGGCTTCAGCCGGTTTTACATGGCCATAACCTCATCCTCAGCTTCTGCAGTGGTTCATTACATTTAGGTAGTTCCTCGGTCCTCGTGGTGAATCTCTAACTAGTAAATGAATCATCAAGAACAAACAAATAAATAACGATAAACATCCTGATGAATCAAAAGGTACAAGTAGGCAAAGATCAGGAAAAGGCGCAATCAGAAAAATATTCCCACTCCAAAAACCGAGGCGGGAAAAAACAAACTAACAATCAGGCACCTATACCATGAAACATATCGTCAGCCGAATGAGCAGCTATTTTCCCAATAGGTGGCCACTCAGTTACCTTAACTTAATTAAAAATATGAAAACATACATAAGGCGCCAACAGCACAAAAATTTTAAACACCAAGACATAAAACAAAAAGAACCACCACAGAAGTATCGACTTGGAACGATCAGTAACACAAAGTTACTGGCGGGCTTAAACCGGTTTTACAGGTACCTAACCTCACCCTCAGCTTCTGCAGTGGTTCATAACATTTAGTTAGTTCTTCGGTCCTCGTGGTGAATCTTTAACTAGTCAATGAATCAACAAGAACAAACAAATAAATCATGATAAACATCCTGATGAATCAAAAACCAGGACTCACAGATTGAGTAAGCTGCCCGACGATGAAGATCCCTGGGCGCCGAATAACCTATTAACTCCGGAGCAAAAGAAAAACACCAGTTGGACCCCGGTGGGCCAAGCAACAGACAAGAAACTCCGGCCCCAACCAACTAAAATGAATAGCTTTAAGTCGGGGCCATCATAGAGTCTGACGCCCGACCCACCGGCGTGCAATTAAAGAAGGCAGCATAGTTATCAACCATGATTGGGTTAAAAACTAAGCATGCAGACTGTCGCATAACATTCAAGTTATAACCTATACGTCTGTAACGTGTTATGATTTTTCTGAACTGAAAAGAAAAATCATTTATTCCTTTAAGTTTCTTAAATTTGTAAACCAAGTCACCATAAAATTCAGGTTCCGAAAGGCCCTCACTTAAAAGCGTCTTTAACCCAACATTATATTTGGAAATCAATTCATAGTGTCTACGATAAAATTTAGAAAAGGTTTTTCGAAGTTTATGATACCGATAGCCCTGTTGGAGAAGTTTTGCCGTTAAACATTTATTTCGAGCGTTGAAGTCTGTAACATGATTGCAGACTCTAGCAAACCTAATAAGTTGCGAAATGTATACACCATAAGAAGCACGACTCCAAAAAAGGAAAATTTACTATATCAAAATCAAAGTCATCGCGCTTATCATAAATTTTAGAAGAAACAAATCCATTTGCAACAGAAAGATGTAGATCTAAAAAGGGGGCTTCGGTATCTGAAAAACCAGGACTCACAGATTTGGTAAGCTGCCCGACGATGGAGATCCCTGGGCGCCGAATAGCCTACTAACTCCGGAGCAAAAGAAAAACACCAGTTGGACCCCGGTGGGCCAAGCAACAGACAAGAAGCTCCGGCCCCAACCAACTAAAATGAATAGCTTTGAGTCGGGGCCATCATAGAGGCAGCATAGTTATCAACCATGATTGGGTTAAAAACTAAACATGCAGACTGTCGCATAACATTCAAGTTATAACCTATACATCTGTAACGTGTTATGATTTTTTCTGAACTGAATAGAAAAATCATTACTTCCTATAAGTTTCTTAAATTTGTAAACCAAGTCACCATAAAATTCAGGGTCCGAAAGGCCCCTCACTTAAAAACCTCTTTTACCCAACATTACATTTGGAAATCAATTCATAGTGTCTACGATAAAATTTAGAAAAGGTTTTTCGAGGCTTATGATACCGATAGCCCTGTTGGAGAAGTTTGGCCGTGAAACATTTATTTCGAGCGTAAAACGCATTGTGAGGAATTTGAGAGTGTGTCTTTTTTTACCGTGTTCTGAGTCATCCAATTTCAGACCATTATCTCAGGAGGTTTTGAATTGTGACTTGCTTAATGTCATAACGAACGGCACCCCGGCCGAGGATCGAACCTAGGACATCTGGGACCAGAGACTACAGTCTACCTCTGCACCAGTCCGCTCCATTTGAAACAAACGGATAGCTCAGTCGGTAGCGCGTTTGGCTTCTGACTAGCTATGTACCTCTGCCGTGCAGGTTCGAATCCCACTGGCGACGCCAGTAAAAACTATCAATTATTGAAAAAACTATCAATGGTTCCTGCATCGGTATGTACCAATGGTTTGACTGTCACCTTCCGGGCGCGGTGGTTTCACAGGGTATTTCCCGACCGAACGTCGAGAACTGCCCTGGCTTTCCCCCACCACTAGACAATCGGAGTCTAAGAAGCAGAATTGCTTAGCTAAGTAGAAATGCCTAGCTTGACGTCTATCTCCAGTAAGTAAGTATGCAAAACATAAAAAAGTTGAAATAAGAAGGTGCAGTATTGTAGATTTGGCGTGTAAACCATTCAGATTCAGATGTTGAGTGGCTGAAAAGAACATTTCTACTTGAACATTGAAAGACGAACGTTAAAATGTACACGTAGGCAACGATCAGGAAAAGGCGCAATCAGAAAAAGATTCCCACTCCAAAAACGAGCTGGGAAATCAGTAAATTAACAATCAGGTACTTACACCATGAAAACATATCGTAAGCCGAATGGGCAGCTATTTTCCCAATAGGTGGCCACTCAGTTACCTAAACTTAACTCAAAATATGATGACATACATAAGGCGCCACAGCACAAAAAATATACACGAAGACATAAAACAATAAGAACCACCACAGAAGTATCGCCTTGGAACGATCAGTAATATAAAATTACTGGCGGGCTTAAACCGGCTTTGCAGGTACTTAACCTCACCCTCAGCTTCTGCAGTGGTTCACAACATTTAGTTAATTGTTCGGTCCTCGTGGTGAATCTCTAGCTAGTCAATGAATCATCATGGACAAACAAATAAATTATGATAAATACCATGATGAATCGAAAACGAGGACTCACAGATTGAGTAAGCTGCCCGACGATGAAGGTCCCTGGGCGCCAAATAACTTACTAACTCTAGAGCAAAAGAAAAGCACCAGTTGAACCCCGGTGGGCCAAGCAACAGACAAGAAGCTCCGGCCCCAACCAACTAAAATGAATAGCTTTATGTCGGGACCATCATATAGTATGACGCGTTTTTAAGACGTTTATGAAGTCTAGCCATGTTTAGTTGTCCAAATGAGATTTTGTTAAAGTAAGGTTGGGCGGTTGCACGTTGATAATAATAATGCTCGCTACACTGCTGTCAAGGTTTATAAGGGTTGTCTCCATTACACAATCCGCATTTCGATATGAAGTCATACAACATAAGCTACCAAGCGCTTTGGACCCTCGGATTGACAATGGGAAGTTAAAAGTAGGCAATGATCTGGAAATGTTGCAATCAGAAAGAAATCCCCACTCCAAAAAAAACGACGTGGAAAAAAAAACTAAATCAACAATGAAACACTCAAACTAAAAAAAAAAACGTATCGTAAGCCGAGAGACAATCTATTTTCCCAAAAGGCGAACACTCAGTTACCAAAACTTAACTAAAATGTGACACCATACATAAGGTGCAAACAACACAAAAATTCAACCCAAAACATAAATCAGTAAGAACCACTACAGAGATTAAGCGCCTTAGTAACTTTGGGCCCACCTGAGTCAACTAATCGTTCAATCTAACGAGTAAAACTGTAAATGTATTGTGATTCTTCATTTCTAACTACATGTATCTGATTGATGAGGATTTTCGTAACCATCATTTTGACCATTGGTTTCCAAAGTCGGGCAGTGCATTAATAATAATAAAACTGTTCTCTAAACCGAAATTAGCGAACAAATCAGACCACGTCTATTCGACGATGTTGTGATATTTAATTCATAAATGGCAAAATTTATACATGTTCCCGATCATGCTGATTATCAGCTAAACAGTTGATCTATGTTATTTTGATGATAACTATCGTTATTTGTGCAGACAAAGTCCATCACTATACTAGCCTGACATCCATTACGGAGATAACCACTTTACGACAGGGTAAGTGACAAAAATAGTTCTATGTAGACCATCTCGAGAAGACCTCCGTTGTAGGTTTTCGACTCCCGCTCGTCACATGCTTATATAAATCAAAATTAAACCCGGTGACCCCCGTTCTTTATTTGCTCAGCGCAAAGATAACATGTTAAAGAATCTTCTTAATTAAAATCAGAAAATTTCATTTAGCCGTTTAAAATCACCTGTACGGTCAGTATCATGTCGACGCCCGTTGTTTGAGCTGATGCTTAACGCTCCTGTCATCAGTGTTTAAATTATATCAGAGAGGATCTCTGAACAACCACTTCCAGGTGAAAAAAAATGTCTCATCATATTTCACTCAAGGGAAAAACGAAAATACCACTGTAAATGTTACAGAACGGCTTGTTAATCAGTCAACTAGGACTTCGGCTATCCATAGCAAAGCATAGTGACGGTAAAGTGATTTTGAATTGATTAATATTATTTGAATACGGAATTTCATAATTCATTCAACCTTTGATTTTAAAACGTTCTCTATTGCAGATTGCCGGTTGTGATTATACGTGCGTATAACTAACAACCATGACAGAAGCTTCTTGCAACCATGGGGATACGATAAAACTCCTCTCTGGGATCAAAGCTATGAAAGTGAAGACCTGCAACGTGAAGCCAGTAGATGACTATCCTCCAGGTTGCCACACTACCTGTATGGTAGTGACCAAGGATGGACAATGGCTACTGGTCGATAGTTCAGGTTCGGTTGTTAAACTGTTCTCCAAGGACATGGAGTTCATCACGTCTATTGACATGCTGCAATATGGTGCTTACCAGATAGCTGTCGTCAGTGGTCAAGAAGCTGTTGTAACTAATACGAAGAAGGAACTCATAATCCTTGATATATCCGAAGCTCCCCAAGGAAAATTGTCGATCAAGTGTGTCAAACAACTCAAGTTTCACGCGCGCGCTATAGTAAATTATAAAGAAAAGCTTATTGTCACTGCATATTTGGCGCTTGTAGAACCAGCTTCCGTGAAATTGATTGACCAAACTGGCCACGTTTATTGGTCAATGTCAAATCCTTATCTTATTTCGAAACCAAATTACTTGTGTTGCTATGGTGACACCGTTGTTGTCTCAGACGAGGTGTTGCACATGCTCACTTTGCTCAATGCTGACACTGGTAAGGTCGTGACCTCATGTCATGCATCCCAGAATCCCCGTGGTTTAACCGCTGACATATCAGGCAATATATACACTGTGTTTTATTGGGCAAGCGAGGTAGCAGTGTTTACAAGAAACCTAACGGATGAAAGAGTGTTGTTGACAGACAGAAGTGGCATCGGGCTTTCTCCATACGGCATAGCTTACGATAGCCTCAAACATCAACTGATGGTATCTTATCTAAGTGGGACGGACGTGGACTGTTTTCAGCTATCATGATCAGACTATTTGTTGAAATGTTAAATGAAAATGAACTTTAGTTTAGGACATCATATTCAACCAAAATATCTATAAATTGAAATTGAAGTTATATATTTGTTAAAATCATAAATCCAATCGAAAATATTTTAATTTGAAAATGAACTTCAAGAATATTGGCTGAGAAGTGGCTCATTAGAAAATATACACTGTTTTATGAGCCAGGATATGAATTCTATATACACGCCCTATTATATTAGTACATGTACTATAATAGTAGCAGAGTTATATGATAAAAACATAACTCTTTTAATACTGGGGAGAGTTCATTAATGGGATATAACTGTTTCATGTTAAGAAAAACAAAATACACTACGCTGTACAAACAGTATATGTGTGACCATACTATTATTTTGGAATCCACTTTCACAAATCCATTGAGTCACCTCTATATTTCATCCGAATGTGAGGGAGCCATAGTGCCCGTGAAGGTCGACGTGATTTGTTTATCTTTGTTGCAACATTTCCATCTCTCTGATAGCCCAATGGTGGAACATATCCCTGCTCGGCCCTACCCTTTTGTAATGGGACACGGTAAATCATGAAAAAGGTCAAGAACGAAGTCCGTTTTGAAGTTTATGTAGACATGACACTCCTTCAGTTTCGCAAAACAGTCAATGTTTTCCGAGGTGACGGACTCTCACTTATTATTTTGAATATTGTATGCTTGTAAGCCATGGAATTTCCTCTTCATAAAAAATATGCCCTGTGTATGTTCTATATTTTTGCGTAACATTCATCGCTATGTCATAAATAGTAAAATTATAATTTACACTAATTCTGGGGTACACCACATACAGAAAAGCTGCACTATTTATTGAATAAATGGTTATTTCTCACTTTTTATGGCGTTAATTCACGAATGCATCCCTTGAGTCATCTATCGCTTTCATCCATGTGGTATGATGTAAGGGAGCCATAGTGCCCGTGAAGATAGACTTGAATTGTTTATCTCTGTAGGTCGCAATATCCCCATCTCTCTGATGTTCCCATTTGTGGAACAGATCCCTGCTCTCTCCTACCCGTTTATCATAGCTCGGTAGATCCTTACAGAGGTCGAGGACGAAGTCCGTTTGGAAGTTTATGTCGTCATGGCAATCTTTCAATGTGGCTTCTCTCTGTCGCCATTTCTTGATATCTTCCAACATTTCCTGCCGACTCGGGATGTTAAGGTCACCAGATATATATCTGCATGCCCAAAGTGCCTGAACGTCAAACATTGTGAATGTGTAATATTGGTCGTGTGTGCCAAGATACAGCAGTTTTCCGTTCCCGCCATTCATCCAGACGGTTCCTTTATAAAGGTTGTCTGGATACACCGTCAGTTTGCCTTTCAACCTCAAGTCGTCCGGAAGGAATGGGTAATGCTTTTTATATCCGGTACAAAGTATGATTGAATCAAAGTCATCGGTAGTCCCATCGCTGAATTCGGCAGAATTACCCCTGAACTCTTTTACCAATGGGCGTTCGTCAATCCCGGTAGGCCATTTGAAATTCATCGGTTTGGATCTCCAACATGTTGTGACCTTTTCGGCGCCAAATTTCATCGTTTGCAGTGCCAGGTCTTCCGCGGAGTAACTTGCTCCAACGATCAAAATACGTTCGCCCTTGAAGTCCCTGGCATCCTTAAATTCGTGCGCGTGGATTATTTTTCCATGAAAATCGTCAATTCCAGGAAGGTTTGGAACGTTTGGGACCGAAAATATCCCCGTGGCGACAATGACGTGTGTGAATCGTTCGGTACTTTCTTCGTCTTTGTCCAGGTTTTTGGCGACAACGGTAAAATCGTCAGTTTCCTTGTGGTACTCGACCCGTCTGACGACTGTACTGAACCTGACTAACTTGTCCAAATTTACTTGGGTTTTCATAAATCGGCCTGCAATAAAAGCATTTGAGCCTGTGCATGAGAAAACCAACAATTTGGGTTCTGACCAGGTCCGACACAAACCGGCCTTTACAGTCATAGCAGCAGGCCAGAAGCTTGAATTTTTGGATTTAAGAAAGTAGAGGAATTGTACTATCCGTGTAGCGAAAAGAAAGGCGCTGATCAGCTTCGCAGTTACTGCGAAGCTGATCTGCGCCTTTTTTCCGCCTATGCAGATTGTTGGTTTTCCCATGCAGCGGTTCATTTGGTTTATTATAATTTGTAGCTGTACAACGTTAGAATTTTGTCTTGCAGTCGGGGTTTTGGCATCATGCCGACTTGAGCGTTGCCGAATACAGGATGGCATTGTCAGGTACAATGTCACTGTTTACTCGTTTTTGGTTAAAAAGGATAGCTGGTTCCCTAATCAATATATTTTCAATATACCGTTTTCTCATTAATATGCTCACTGCTCTCAAGGGGTCTCTCAAGTTTTATACATTTAATTCCTATTAGATAAGGATGTTTATAAAGACTGATCTCTTGCTGACTGATTCAAAGGTTTTTCTTGTCCTCTCAAACAGACAACAGCTGACGTGACGTAATCTTTGTTTGATGTGCAAACTCAAAGAGTATTCTTGCACTCAAGCTAGCAATCACACACTCATTTAATATTGGATATTTTCATTTTTATACGTATTGCCCATCAAAATATGTTTAAATGTTTTTCCCATCATTATCATCTGGATGAGCCCACCTTCATTTTTGGGGCATCAGGAGTGATTTATAATTTTCAAATGAATTTCTGAAGAAAATCCTCTTAGCAAACAGAATAGCACCAGCTGGGACGCTGCGTTCTGTGACGTTCTGCGTACTATATTGTTTGCCTATGTCCCATAAGACGCAAGGCTTAAATGAGTTAAATGGGCACTCTATGGTCGTTAAACCACGTAGGCCAACAACGCCCAATGAACATTGCAACAATCAAACTGCATTTTTGTCAATACAGCATGATGAAAAGATGATAAAACTGATCGACCTTGAACGACTGTAGCTATCATTACATCCCGGATTGCGCTACACATTTGGTGATAATGGCGATTATAACTGGCCTTTTAAGGTTTGATGTACCTTTTAAAACGTGTATCAAAATAAACATGTTATCCAAAGGGACGAAATTTATAAAATGAAACTGGATATATGACCCATCTGACATCACCTTCTAAATACTCTCTGAGAACTTCCCTGGGTGGAAAGGAAGGGATAGCTTTGCCGAAATGATCGTCAAATGTGTAGTCAGGGTACTCGAGACACTCTTTAGGTCCATTTGACCAGAGATCGCGGTACATGCCACTGTGAACCGGTTCGCCATACTCATCGACAGCTGAAAACGTAACAAAGATGTTTGGTTGAATGTTTTGCTGTTTTAGGCCCTACTCAACAGCTAAGGCCATATGGAGACTATACCTTGGTTTAAAGTTTCATCCGATGGACAAGTGAAGCTCGGATTCCAACTCACAACCAATGGTGTACGAGCTAAACGGAGGCCTCTTCCCTTACACAGTACATGACAATTGTTCTCACTTTGAACATTTTTATTGCTTCCAAAGATCAACCTTTATAGTTTATTTATGAAATCGGTCGAGTCGTGGAAATCAGTGGGGATACCAAAGTACAATTTGCATCATTAAAACGGTATAAAAAATGCAATGATCAGGAAGGAGCAGTTTCTTGCAATACCCACCGGTTCTCCAAGTATAGTTCCAGAGTCCTCCCCACGTTGATTGTTTCTCAAAACACACTATTTGAGGTCTTTTGTCTTCGGGCATCTTGGCAAAGTGGTATAAGGAGGACATCCCACACGGCCCACAGCCGATCAACGCCACTCTTGCAACCATTTTGAGCGTATTGTGGCTGCAAATATTGTATATGCACAAAATTACGCTTGTTATTAGTATACCTGATATTACTTGACTGCTATGCTCTTTTCGTTGTTGTTTTTGGTTGGTTTATGATTAGATTGTACATCGTTATCTGCAGCTTTTATACGCGTTAGTCAGCTGTTGTACGTTATTGCAGCTCGTGCTGTTTAAAAAATATTTCTAAATTTTTTGTTATATTTTCCAAAATATTATTTAACTTTTCAACATATACTCACTTTCGTGTATCTTCGAAACAGCCTCCTTGTCAATATGCCTCACTTTGTAGGCCTAACTCGTATTACACATCAGAGAGGCACGTCATGTTATTCGGTACTTATGTAATGTAGGGGAGCCAACAAGCCTCGCCGAAGTTTGCGTCCTTCTCCATCATGATGTACAAGTACAGAAAAGTAAAAGTGTGCTGTACAATCAAACACGTAAATTATTTATCGCCACATTATGACATGGAATGGCATAGCTTGCTGGAAGAAATGCTTTTCGGTGGGGAAAATATCATAACCTGTGAGATACCTCTATGATTATACGGGTAAAAGACATTTAGGTCGGGTGGTTTCCCATTTCTATATCGCTTACGTAAGGGAGTCGGATCCCATGATTGTAGATGTTAGTAATTAATATCCTATGTGAATGCATGTGGTTGAAAAGATATATCATGTAACAGGCCAGTAAAAGTAATCGAAGCATGAATAAAATAAGCCGCGACCCGAGAAACCCGTCTTCGGGGTTTCCGACCACATCCGACACAAACTGGCCTGCACAGTCTCAGAAAAAGGCTTGAAGCTTGAAATTTCGGATAAAGGAAGATGAGGAATTGTACTATACGTGTAGCGAAACAAAACAAAGGCGCTGATCAGCTGTGCAGTTACGCGGCTCAAATGGTGTGACTGTACTGTTTGGTATCGAATGCAATATATTGAATGTTTCTTTATCATTACGAAAACTTGCCCATACAGTGATTTTTTTCAGCTGTAAAAATTTAAAATTTCATTGGAAACAAATGCTCAAAACATAGATTGTGGGTACACGTTAAAACCGCCTCTCCGAGGCGGTTCTAACGAGTAACCGCAATCTATGTTTTGGAGCAAAAATAAGAAAAACTGGTCTGCCCCTGCGTACCCCAGTTTTGCTATATAATTGTGGGGTATGATGGGGTATACTTTTCATAGACATGTTTTCGTGATGTTAACACAGAATCTAAGAGAATGTTCCCCTGTGCTAATACGTAAAAAATCAATGAAATATACCCTGTGCCTAAAAAGAAGCACGACATGAAGAGTGTAGTTATGAGTTTAATTGCTATTAGAAGGACAACATAAACTATAATTATCATTGTACAGGCTATTCAGAAATTATTAAGTGGGCATGGTAAAAATGGCCGTAATGGCAGCTTTGGAGGAAGACATCATAGACAGACAGATAGAAAGGCCACGAATTGATACAATTTAATTTGATATCCCAACACAGACACCAGGTGGAAAATATGTGACAGCACAAGACATCATGTTAAATTAAACAACACGCATGAAGGGTAATTCATATAGATTCTACTATTGTCTCTTTTAAACCATCATCTACTGGTTTATTTTGTTGGGAGTTTGATTGACAAATGTTTCTGTGGTATCATCGTATGCCTTCATCCACGTTGTATGATGCGGGGCACCCATTGTCCCGGTAATTGGTGACTTGTACGGTACGTCCCGGTAAGTAGCAATGTTTTCTTGTTTCTTGTCTTCCCAGTCATGGAACAATGACCGCCCTCCACATGTTCTCTCATCATAACCTACGTCTTTACAAAGGTCAAGGATGAAATCGGTCTGAAAATCGATGTCATCGTGGCAACCTTTTAACGTCGCTTCTCTGTCAGTCCACTGTTTTATGTGCGTCAGCATCTCGTCGCGGGACGGGGCTTTGACCGCGCCCATGATGAATTGTAGAGCCCAGAGAGCCTGAACGTCAAACATGGTAAATGTGTAGTATTGGTCCTGGGTGCCGAGGTACAACAACTTATTATTGCCGCCCTTGACCCAAACGGTTCCCTTGTAGAGGTGGTCTGGGTAGACAGTAAGACCACCGGTCAATCTCAGGTTATCTGGGAGGAATGGAAAATGCTTCCTGTACCCCGTGCAAAGCAGGACGACATCGTACTCATCGGATGAGCCATCCTTGAAATGAGCGGTCTTTCCTTCGAATTTCTGGACGCACGGCCTTTCGTCGATCCCGGGTGGAAACTTGAAACCGAGTGGCTTTGACCTCCAACAAGTCGTTACTTTTTTTGCTCCGTACTTCAGCGTTTGCATGGAAAGATCCTCCGCAGAGTAACTTGCTCCGATACAAAGGATCCGTTGTCCTTCAAACTCTCTTCCGTTCTTAAAGTCGTGGGCGTGAAGAACTCGACCCGGAAACTCATCAATACCGGGAAATGACGGGACATTAGGAGTGTTGAATATACCCGTGGCAACTATAACATGAGTAAATCTCTGGACGTCCTCGACATCAGTGTCGAGGTTTTTAGCTCGGACGGTAAAGTCATCAGTGTCAGCATGGTACTCCACCTGGCGAACCACCGTTGAAAATCTAATGCATTTACTGATGTCAGCTCGGCATGACTTAAGACGACCTGAAATATGAAAAATGATACGAACAGTGCATTTAATGTTTTGGTACGTTACAACAAATTCTACCATTTCACTTATTTCTCCAATATCTAATAGTTTCTTGTAGTTTAAGTTTATTCATATACCATCCTTTTTTATCAAGTTTGTGTGCTAATATATATATTTTATGGATGGTATGGCCCGCCCCCTTTCTTATTTATACGTTTACTGCGCTTAAAGGATCTCAGTTTTATTTTTATTTTATTCATCATTTTTCAAGGTTACGATTTGCTTTCTTTCTTAACTATAAGATTAGAGCTCTACCCCTTGTTTCTTTTATGTAATTTAAACTAGTTTTACATCGGATATTGAAAAGTCTGATGCTTTGTTTTGAATAATATCGTACCTTCTATATATTCTTTCAGTACCAGCCTAGGTGGGAAAGAAGGGATAGGTTTTCCGTAGTGGTCATCGAAGGTATAATCGTAGTACTCCAAACATTCTTTCGGTCCATTAGACCAGAGGTTGCGGTACATTCCACAATGGAGTGGCTCTCCGAATTCATCAGTTCCTAGAAATAAATGGTCATTTTTAGTAATACTTTAGTCAGATCAGATGTTTATGTCAACTATCGCAGTAACTGATTCTGAGTCATTGCAGTTCTGTGTGCTTTCTGGAGATAACCGCGCAAAAACTTGTATGTTCGTGAAATACGTGTAGAGTATTCACAGCTGTAAAACTTGAACATTTTTATTTAAAAAATATTTTTCTTATGTTTCCGAAAAACACAGGAGGCGGTTCTAACGAGTACTCACATACTAAGTTAAAATGCATTCCCATGCACATCCATGTACATGTATACCAAAATATAAGTGGTGTCTAAGGGTTTAAGGGTATAAGCATTCCTCAGATATGAGCCGCCACGTGGGAAAACCAACAATCTGCATAGGCGAAAACAAAGGCGCAGATCAGCTTCGCGGTAACCGCGAAGCTGAAGCTGATCAGCGCCTTTATTTTCGCTACTCGGATAGTACAATTCCTCCTCTACTTAACTCCTAAATTTCAAGCTTCTAGCCTGCTTCTGTAGCTGTACAGCCCGGTTTGTGTCAGACCTGTTCGGAAACCACATTGTTGGTTTTCCCACGAGGCGGCTCATATGTTATTTTGACGTGTATACCTATTCTCCATGAGAAGTTCCAAAGACCGCCCCATGTCTTTTGTTTCTCATAACACACTATCTCAGGTCGTTTATCCTTTGGCATCTTGGCATACTGGTACAGTGTAGCCATGCCACACGGACCACAACCTAACAAAGCTATTCTAACCGGCATCTGTAATACATAAAAGTCGTAATATATGGATCGAATGTGTTTCATGAAGAATCATCGTTCTGTAGCGCATAATAAGGCGACAGTCATGTCTGCTTTAGCAAGTGCTTTTGCATGTTTGTTTTTGTTTTTTTTTTACCAAAACGTGGTACACATATGTACAAAAATAAGCTTAACAGTTATAAAGCCGAAAAATAAGAGGGTAGCAAGGACCAGAAGTGACACTACTGATCATAAACAATTACAAGTCTAAAATACCAAAGCGGGAAATTACTACAACAACAAGTTTTCTTAATAAAACAGGACAATATGATAACCTAAGGGAGTGAGGTATGATTTACTTTCTAAAACATCCATGGAGTCCACTTTTGGTTCATCCCAGGAGCGGATCCATTGGGAAGCTTAAACTGTACCACTCTGCAATGCCCCAATGGATACAAATGCTTCAGATAAACCACATGTACATTGTATACTCAGATTCCAAACGTAAGGGTTGCTATTGGGGACGGACTGTAACTAATGTTGAAAGAACTTGTACCATAGCTTGACTGCTACGTGTATTTTAAAGACAATAAATGTCCTTAGTTTTGAACTTAAAGGTATAGGTAGACATTTCTTGCCTAACCCGAAATAGAGTTGTACACCATACACTGAAATACAAACGCTTTTTAATGGGGACGTCTCAAAATAAAATAACAATCTTCCGTACATGTGCCGCGATGATCCATGTATGGTCAAATATTTTGTATTGAGGAAGTCCTCTCTAATACAGTGTACATGTACATTTACGCTAGTCGGCTAAGCGATCACGCCAATGCTGATCTGTGCATTGATGGAAAGAGCGGGGTTGCTCAAGATATTGCTTTTGTACATGGTATCCTTACAAGTGGCCGCGGTGCAAGAAAACGTTCTTTTGTCAGGTTGCATTGATACTTTAAGACAAACAGCTAAGGCTATGTAAGATAACCGCACTGTTCCCGGGCAAGCCTCCCAAACCAGACTATCGGTGCTCTGTGCACATTTCTTTCTTCATAGGTTTAATACCCAGGCCGGAAACGGCGGTTCTGTCCCGACATGGCTAAGATTATTGACAAGGATGTTAAATCAGACGGTGTATGAACACATACCTCATAAAATGTGCCGAACGTTGTCATCACTCTTGGGCCTGCTTCAGTACGAACCAGATACTCGACTGACCTAGCTATCGCACCCGGTTTTTTAGTTCAATAATAAGTTGCTTATGTCTAGGTTACATTTGGCCTACGATTGCCTTGCGATGCTCGAACGATGTCACAGTCAGTTGTTGCATTTTCCTGCGGTCTCCACATGGTGACCATACGATGTTCCTACGAATCTACGGCTTCCTACGGCGATCCAAGGGAGACCGCAAGGGTTCAGTCAGAAATCGTAGGCACTCCTCATGGATATCGCACGGGCTCCGTAAGATTTCCACTTAAAGTGTGTGGATACCCTACGATTTCTGTACGATTTCCCTACGATCTCTGTACTGTTCTGAATCAGAACGTCGACGCAAGGCAGAGCAAGAAATCGTACGATGCCCGTATCAATTGTAAACACATACGTCGTAGCCCACGATCACGATGTCTAAAAATCGCAGACCGAAATATTGTACGATAATCGGGGCAAATGTAACCTAGGCATTAACCGAAAAAATTGTTACCTTTGACGTTGTTTATTGTCGAGATGAGCCCTTTTTCGAGTAAATACGTTCACTGTAGGAATGCAACGATTTTTTTTTTAATTTAAGCACTCCCTTGGCCGTCCATTTTAGCCATTTATTAGGTTTACATCTATATCCCATCATTCGTTTGTCGGTGCTAGTTTAAATTGATGTTTAACCATTTAGTTAACATTTTTTTCAGTTATGTCAGGAGAGAAACGCAACTGCGTGATTAATCAGTTCTTTTAGTTTTATTTAAGGTGTTGTCTTGCTGAAGCGAGGGTTCGAAACCCCAAATCTTTACCACTGAGCTAGTGAATTCCCCTCACAAAAATATGCAATATCACCTACTACCTTTCTAATGGATTTTTTCATTGATTTGTCGGAGTTTAAAACAAACAAATGTCAGAGACCAATTGACACAAGGTAGTTACAAGTGACGCGCTGGGGCGTGGCGTACAGCAGCAAACTTTACTGTGAAGCGTAACGCGTTTTTTTTTTCACACAAGGTGTTGTAAATGATTCGTTTTTCAACTGGCACATGTATCAAAAAACACTTAAACCCATCTAGTGATGTGTGGATGGGTGCACGAGATGCACAAGGCCTTTGGTAAGAAGGCATTGCATTGACTCTTGCATGTAAAATACATGTATTCGATCAACTTTGTGTGCTTAAGCCGTCTACAAAACGGAATGTTTTGTTGTAGCGTTGAATAATTCCGTCAGAATATATTTGTATAAACATCCTTCCCTTTTCTCTGATTTTAAAAGTTTATATATTCGAGTCAGGATAACTGATAGTCCCGATAGGCTGTAGGCCGTGGTCGTAAAGCAAGAAAACAAACAAATGAACGAACGAACACACGACCAAACATTTTATTTTCAATGGAGTAGTTGGATAAATGAAATTGTTCTGTAAGTGCGTCGATGAAATGAAATATCTTGAGAAAATCCCTGACTTTTTGTCAATGTATGGTGTATTTACATCTCAAAATACATCTCCGGTTAGGCAAGAAATGTCTGGTACAAGTGACCTCGGCTTGAAATGTAGTACACGATTTTTCATTGTAGGTATTGACCGGTTGTGTCCTACATCACTGATGTCCTTGTCATAGTGGTGAGATAAAAGATGAAAGAAAAAGATTTCATATCTTGCTAATATTGATAATAGTTGTTAGCAGATCTTTCATTTTAATCGTAAGAAATTTTGTATTCATCTTGACCGTATATTACATCTATATAATAAGTCTATGCAGATTCTGATCACTTTTTGCTAAATGTATGCATATGATTGTTCGTTTCTTAATTTTCATAAACACATGTACCATACTTGGTATTGACTTTGTCAAATAATGCAAAACCATACGTTTCAAACATCCCCTCATTAATAAGCCAATACTTGGTACAAACTGTCGATTGGTAGAGCATATAATTTCTAACATTGAACGATCTGATGAACATCCTTTGACAGTGGTCTTGCATTATACATGCCTTTTAAGTTTCACGGATTGTCTGTTCCTTAAACTGATAGAATATAAAATGATCCTTTTGAATCAGTATGAACCCTCATTAGTGACCCTTATAAACCGGCAACGAAAGCCAGACAGTTGTGCTGCAATTTCGAGATTTACGCAAGGGTAGTCTAAATCAAAGACAAATTCATGAACGAGGCCGAATAGTTACAATATTGTTTAAAATAATGTCTCTAAACATGTATGTTTTGAGTAGTCTGTATATTCTAACTGATCTCAAAGGACGAATCTGCACTATGGATTATGTACGTGGGGGGGTGGGGGGGGGCGTTTTAGGGCCGCCACATGGCACAACACAAGCTGTCGTAATAACAAATACAATATAAAATTAATTTGTGGAAGCAGTGTAAACCTTCAAAAGAAGAAAGAATTGGCCATATTGTGCAATGTCGGGTTATGACCCCTATCAGTGACCCTAATAAACCGGCAAAGAAAGACGCCTAGATCTGTAACCTACGCAAGGGTAGTCTAAATCAAAGACAAATCCCCGAACGAGGCCAAATAGTAAAATATTGTTTAGACTATGTCTCTAACCATGTATGTTTTGAGTACTCTGAATATTCTAACTGATCTCAAAGGAGGGAAAGAAAAAAAATAATCTGTACTATAGAACTGACAAAATCCACTGTTTTCCAAGGTTTTTCATTTTTTAGATTTTATTCATTCTATAGAACTGAGCCGCTTCGTTAGTGATGACTGAAACAGTCTTGAGCTCATGGTCACAGAACTCGATTATGTGCACCCAGTTCCCAGGACTCTTTGATACTGTTTTCTTTCCCTGGTAAATATCCAACATAAGGAGATTTCAAACCAAAACGAAAGTGTAGACAGGCGTGCAAGATGAGATTCTCTTAGCAGATGACATGTGATGGGAAGGAATGCCAGCTAAGATATAAAATGTAGGAGACGTTAAAATATCATATGGCGATTGATTATGCCATTTCAATCAGCGGATAGAAAGTGAATTTTGCAATTGAGCGCTTGGCAAGCCATACAATGAAGTCACTATCACTGTGAATGAGAGCACAAACTCCAATGCGATGCGGTCACTGCCAGAATTGCGAAAGCAAGTGTGACGTTTGGGGAAAAATACTGAGACCCTTTAATGAAGCAGTGAACTTATTAATGAGAAAAAGGGGATGATCCAAACCGCGGTTTCGGCTGCTTAACCCTCGTCTGTGACCCTTTAGTGTTGGCAACATGGAGTCTTTAAGAATTACTGTAATTTTGTAACTTTCAACAAGGTAGTCGATACCAAGACAAGTATCCAAATGAGGCCTTAAACGTTGGTTAGAAAACGAATCTATAACGATAATAATTTTCTGATTTCTCAGAACATCCTCGCTGATCTCAAAGGCCAAATGGGAAATATAATCAGCACTATCGATGATGCACGGAGAGACGTTTTAGTAATTGCAAATAAAAATAAAAATAAAACTGAGATCCGCCAGTAATTTTATATTACTGATCGTTCCAAGGCAATACTTCTGTGGTGGTTCTTATTGTTTTATGTCTTGCAATTTAAAATGTTTGTGCTGTTGGCGCCTTATGTATGTTATCATATTTTTAGTTAAGTTTAGGTATCTGAGTGGCCACCTATTGGGAAAATAGCTGCTCATTCGGCTTACGAAATGTTTTCATGGTACATGTATAAGTACCTTATTGTTAGTTTGGTTTTTCTCGCCTCGGTTTTTGGAGTGGGAATCTTTCTGATTGCGCCTTTTCCTGATCGTTGCCTACTTGTACCTTTTTAAGAGAACATATTGATGTTAAAGGGGATGGGCCATACCTCAATGGCAACATGGGTACTGTACTAGAAGACACTTTGAAATTACATGTATATCAATGGAATCAAACTTGACCCCAAGCTGACAAAGTACAGGGATGCGGTCTTAAATGAGTGTAAGACCTGGATAATATACCTACGGCATGATAAGCGACGAAGTCCTTTAAATAATTCGTTTGATGCTTGATCAATTGGCTAGATTCCAGACACAGAAGTCTTCATGAAGACAGGAATGTTAAGCGCACATACGCTCTAAAAGTAAGCACTACTTAGATTGATGAAAGTATCATGTTCTATGAATGCCAGATCAGCAATTTCCAAAGTAAGTATTCAATGGCTAATATGGAGAAGCGCTTTCAATATGACCTGAAGAATCCCTAAAGCCTGTCTGAAGGATTTAAATATCCCGGCAGAGTATGCTGTGCAGGATCGAGTAAATATGATACTGCCTTATCAATAATTTATAGGTGCACTTCAGTTTTAAGAAAAGAGAATCTGTGAAGAGAATCTCTGCGAAGCAACGCGTACAGAACGCAAGATCGTGCAGTTAAAGGGTATTTATCAGATTTTCCAGTCTCAGCAGAAATTTTGTGAGATCAGTATTGCAACGTGGCGTTCGTTTTTCATTTCTTCATTTAGAGATAGACTAGTCTTAGATTTTGCAATTTTATTTTGAAAAGACACTGATCTTAAACAACATTTTGACTTACCTTTGATCGTCTGTGATGTTGAACACTGTAGCTAGTATCTATTATGTGAGTGGTATCAAAGTTCTGACATCCTTTTATCATATGAGCCAATTGCGAGAAAGCCCATCTGACCAACCAAACTATGAACAGCTAAAACCTGTTGAAGTTTCGGCTATACGAATAGACTGGGTATTACATTAAAATTAATAGAGAGCGATCAACCAGTGATGGCGTTGATTACGTTGCGCGATAGCATGAAAAAGGTAAGTGATGCCTCGTCGTGGCTTAAAGATGGGTAAGGGTAAAAAGGTAATGTCCCAATACCTCAAGAAATTTTAAACTATTTACAATCTTTATAAATATTATTGATGTCAATTAAATAAACACAAACATTAAGTTCACAAGGAAATTATCAGGTCTCATCTGGTTGATGATTAGAATTGAGCCTTCGCATGAGAAAACCAAACCAACAATCTGCATATGCGAAAACAAAGTCGCATTGCTGATCAGCGCCTTTGTTTTCGCCACACGGATAGTACGATTCCTCTTCCACTTATATCCAAAGTTTCAAGCTTCTAGCTATATTCTGTGACTGTACATCCCGGTTTGTGTCGGACCTAGTCGGAAACCCAAATTGTTGTTTTTCTCATGCACAGGCTCAGCTGTCAAAAGGCTATCGTCGTTTGATCTCCAACACTGATAGTTCGTCTAACAACACTGACAAAGACCGTCATATTTTCTGGATGATATTTGTATATGAGTGGCTTATAACGCCAATCAAGCTTAACTCTAAGCTTTCGGCAAGTTATTTCTGATGGTTATCCTTTAAAGTTGCTAGATTTCTCTGCACTTTCTTTCTGCTTTATAGCTGCTCGATTCCATGCAAACTGCTTAAATGACACTATGGAATTTTGTCGAAATGTAGGACTAGTAAGGAGCGAACACGCCAAATGCACGATAATATATAATATGATAATATGAAAGATAAGAATGGATTTCGAGTCAGCCAATAAATTGAATCATAAAAGTGCATGACTATTTAACCAAAAATGCATAAGATTAACAAATGTAAAATATCTAATAAAAAGACAAACAAACACGAAACTACGGTTTTTAAAATGCATGAAGGATATGTAAGATGGACTTATCAAAATTATTTTGACATTGTGTATAGTGTTCGTACTCACTCCTGCTAAGATTTATCTCGGTCTTTTAGTATTTAATATAATGTTTATGGTAGTCAAGAGTAGACGGTCATTCCAATGAATAACAGAACTTTACACAAATAAACAGGAGACATGAAACTATAATAAATAAACATCCGCCACAACACATTTAGAGTAAAAGTCAGGGAATCAGTCTATAACACCCTAGTCAGGCCCCAGTTGGAATATGCGTCTGCTGTAGTTGGAATA
Source organism: Rugalucina vietnamica (assembly GCA_964017185.1). Taxonomy (NCBI): domain Eukaryota; kingdom Metazoa; phylum Mollusca; class Bivalvia; order Lucinida; family Lucinidae; genus Rugalucina; species Rugalucina vietnamica. Next base: position 59,429,537 of record OZ024872.1, read on the forward strand.
TGCGTCTGCTGTATGGGACCCGCATACCAAAGACCATTATTCCAAAATTGAAATGGTCCAATGAAGGGCTGCTAACTGGACATTTAGCAACTTTGATTGCAGGCCATCTGTAACCGAGTCTGAGATGTTAGATCAACTCGGCTGGAGAACATTGGAACACTGATTCTCACCTTTGTCTCTTTTATAACATTGTGTATGCTTTGGTAGCAGCCCCTCTCTCAGATTATGTGAAATATAACAACATAATCTCTAGATCTATACTGCCATCCCTGGAAGGGGGCGTATTTTCTGTATGCGGGGCTGACTATTTTATGGAAATTTATCAGATTTTAGGGTGTGATCAAAATACTAGGTATTTTTGGGTTGGTCCATCACACCAGGTATTTTTGTGGGGTGGGGGGTGGGGGGTAGAAGCTGGGACCGAGCCTTTGTATCATCCTTAAGACAAGTGTCCACATCAACAGATTTTACAAGTACATGTACTCATTCTTCCCCCCTTGCCGTTTATTCAAAGAAATGCCTGAGTCGTGTTTGCTTGCAGAGCTTGGATACCTTCAACGCTGCTATCTGTACTCGACCTTTATTCCTAAATAGCTTGTTTTGACCTGATTTAGCTACTCCATCTGTTTTTATCTATCAATATCACACTTCATTCATCCTTAATACTAACAGACCATGCGCAACCCTGCATAGACGGGTTGTAAATTCGCAAGCGGTCTTGGATGAGATCATTAAAGAAGGGGTGGTATTCCACAATGTCTTATAGACCTCGGGAATATTGATTTCATGACATCACTAATCAATATACACATATGTTGTGCACTGTGAGTTGTGGTATATCTTGGTGCTGCTTAAGTTGGTACTGGAGTCATTTTTTTTCTTAAGATAAACTTTAGCGGAGTTAATTGAGCTCAATCCTAGTAATGACAGGTCCTGTACATCAGCAGAGCAAATCAGCATATCCACTCTCAGTGTATCATGCGTGATGAGGCCTTGTAATATTGACAGAGCTCGTTCTCTTTGTGTAAGTATTTCAAAAGGCCTGACCTGGATTACACATTTATGACATTTATAGGTGTGAAAATCTTACTAACCTGTGGCTAGTCGTACTTTAGGTTTCGTAAGAACAAATACAAATCAGTTCGCAGTTATCTACATTTATGTATTGCAAAAACCTTATTTTTGTTTTCCAGTGTCAGACTGGTTTTAAATGTTGATGACCTACCCTTTGCATTTGAACTTATAGAGACCCCGCCATCAAAAGAACAATGGAAAAGACAGTAAAATCCAAAGTTCACCAGGCAGTTGAAAATCAATGGAGAAATGATGTTGAATCAAAATTCTCACTTACGTACCCGAAGCTGTAAAATGAGCCACCTCGTGGAAAAACCAGCAATGTGGTTTCCGACCAGGTTCGACACAAACCGATCTATAGATACAGTCACAGAAAAGAGCTAGAAGCTTGAAATTTCGGATTTAAGTAGAAGAGGAACTGTACTATCCGAGTAGCGAAAACAAAGGCGCTGATAAGCTTCGCAGTTACTGCGAAGCTGATCTGTGCCTTTGTTTTCGCCTAGGCAGATTGTTGGTTTTCCCATGTGGCGGCTCATATAAGTTTTGTTACCTCTTTGTAAAAATGTATTTGTGTGCTCATTAGAATCATCTAGCTTAGAACAATTTTCGGCTTTTAAACATGTATAAGCAAGATAAAAAAACTAGCTTTGATAATTAAGTTTGAAATTTCTACCAATTTAAGCTATTTTAGTATTTTGAGCAATTAAAATATCATGCTAAGAAGTATTGAGAATGAAAAGGTTTTTATCACACCAGGGCCTGTTTTCATTTTTAGCTCACCTGAGCCGTTAGGCTCACAAGGTGAGCTTATAGGATGGCCATGATCCGGCGTCTGTCCGTCGTCCGTCCATCTGTCCACAATTTCAAAGATCTCCTCTTCTGAAACCGCTTGCCCAATCAAAGCAAAATTTTATATGAAACATTTATAGGAAGGGGGAACCAATGTATAAATAAATCATCCAGGTCACATGACCAAGATGGCCCCCACACCCATATATGGTAAAAACCACTCAAATATCTTATTCTCCAGAACCGGTGAACTGATTTCAATGACACTTGGCATGAAGCATGTATGACTCAAGTACTACAATGTGTATATAAATCCTGACCCTGCGTTGACCTTGATCTATTTTACGGTAAGGTCAATTTTGGAAACATTGGCTTTTACATGGAAAAAAGTGAAAACCGTGGAGTTTTTGAAAACTATTGCAGCCTGAGACCTGAAAAGTGACTAATGGATTAGATGAAGGTATGTGATTAATTTAGGTCATCTCTTGACCTTTGCCGGTCTGTCGTCCATACACACTTTTCAAAGGATCTTCTTCTCTGAAACCACTTAGCCAGTCAAAGCCAAATTTTATATGAAGCATCTATAGGAAGTGGGAACCAATGTATATATAAATAATCTAAGTCACATGACCAAGATGGCTGCCATGCCCATAAATGGTGAAAACCCTTCAAACATCTTCTCCAGAACCGGTGAACCAATTTCAAAGAAACTGCATGAAGTATGGATGACTCAAGTACAACAATGTATATATAAATCATGACCCTGTGATGACCTTGACCTATTTTACGGCAAGGTCAACTTAGGTCGCCAATGCATTTGAATGGGGAAAACTTTTAAAATGTCATTTAAAGTGAAAGTCTTGCAGGAGATGGGCAGTAGGACTGAATATTAGTGATTCTGAAAAAAGGACCCCAGGGGCTCATATGCCCCCAACTCGGGGCAATATACATGTATATCTCCATAATATTCAAACATCTTCTCCTCTGAAACCGCTTGGTCAATCAAGGCCAAATTTTATGTGAAGCATCTATAGGAAGGGGTAACCAATGTGTATATAAATAATCCAGGTCACATGACCAAGATGGCCGCCATGCCCATATATGGTAAAAACCCTACAAAAATCTTCATCTCCGGAACGGGTGGACCGATTTCAACGGAACTTGGCCTGAAGTATGGATGACTCAAGTTCTTTAATGTGTATATAAATCATGACCCTGTGATGACCTTGACATATTTTACGACAAGGTCAACATAGGTCGCCAATGCATTTAATGGGGATAAACTTTTTAAAAAGTCATTTGAGGTGAAAATCTTGCAGGAAATTGGCAGTAGGACTGAATATAAATGATTTTGAGAAAAAAAATGGACTCAAGGGCTCATATGCCCCCACCGCGGGGCAATATACATGTATATTACCATAATATTCAAACATCTCCTCTGAAACCACTTGGCCAATTAAAACCAAATTTTATGTGAAGCATCTATTATACATACATGTGATGAAGTTGAAATAGGAATCAGGGACATTTTTCTTTCATTTTAGGGAGATTTTTGAAAAATGTATAAAATATATAGGACAATTCTTGGTTCATTTCCATAAAAAAAGTATATTTTAGACAAATTTCTGGCCATTTTACGGCTCATTTCCTGGAGTCTCCCTGCTGATGAGGGAGGTATCACATGTATGGTTATAGGATTGGGGAACCAATGTATATATTAATAATCTAGGTCACATGACCAAGATGGCCACCATGCCCATATATGGTAAAAACCCTTCAAAAATCTTATTCTCTAAAGCATCTATAGGAAGAGGGAATCAATGCATATATAAATAATGCAGGTCACATGACCAAGATGGCCGCCATGTACATGTACATGTACTACAATGTGTTCTGTGCCTTTGTTTTCGCCTATGCAGATTGTTGGTTTTCCCATGAGGCGGCTCAAATGTAAAGTACACCAGGGCCCAGTTGTTCAAAAATAACGATGTCGTTAGTTAAATTTCAAATGGCAACATTACGAATACACAATTATTTTTGATGGAACAAATGTGAGAATCCTTTGCATTACCAATGATTCTCATATTAGCAGTGTATTTGCTTTTGAAGTCGGTAAATAGTTAACAGAGGGCTTCACGACAACGTTAAGCAAACTAAGTTTTGAACAACTTAGCCCAGATGCATGCAGCCGTTTGAAAAAAAAAAAAAAAAAAAAAAAAAAAAAACATACATAATGTACATAATGATAGACGAGCTGAAATTAAGGCAATGTACTGACTGGGACATACGACGTACATATTGCAGTATGTCTATCTCTCATATACTGAGTCGATCAATTTCTTTTTTGTATCTCGGCTGGTGTTGTGCTGTGTGGCGGCCCTAAAAAGTCTCCCCGTACATCAGTACAGGTTATATTTTCTTTCTGCTCCTTTGAGATCAGCGAAGATATTCTGAGAAATCAGAAACTTATTATCGGTCAAGATCCATTTTCTAGCCAATGTTTCATATATTTGGTCCCATTTAGATAATACTAGTCTTTGTATCAACTACCCTGTTGAAAGTTGCAAAATTTCAGTAATTTTCTTTGGCTCCAAAGGATCACTGACGAGACTTTAATAGTCGAAACCGCGGTATGGTCCATTCCCTTTCTCATCAATTTGTTCACTGCTCTTAAAGGATCTCAGTTTTAATTTTATTTTCTGATGATCATCTTAGGTTTGGGGTAGGTGCTAAATTTTGAATTTAGCAACATGGGAAGAACATTCGGGATGGGCTATTCAATTATTTACAAGAAGCTAAACAGAGGCATACTAAGACTGGTACCTCTGAACACCTGATCTAATAAGAGCCTTGAATTCTTAAGCAGCCTTTGATGAGACCACTGAAGCGGGTAAAGGGATAGTCCTAGGGAAAAAAAGAATTCTTCAGAGCATCACTATATGCCACATATCTTTGTATTGTGAATCATGAGGTGCCCTGGTCTAATAGGGCAAAATTTTATCAATATAATGTTAGTCCAATATATGCCAGCTTTGTAAAAAAAATCCTGAAACTAGAGAGCATTTCTTAACCAGTTGTGAAACTCTACAGAACATTAGGTCAGTGTGTCTCGGTAAAATAAGATCTCTGTGACAAGATAAACAATCTACTGGACGATCCATTGACTAGTTAGAGATTCACCACGAGGACCGAACAACTAATAAATGCTGTGAACCACTGTAGAATCTGAGGGTGAGGCTAGGTACCTGGAAAATCGCTTTAAGCCCGACAGTAATTTTATATTACTGATCAGTCCAAGGCGATACTTTGTGGTGGTTCTGATTGTTTTATGTCTTGGTGTTTAATTTTTTGTGCTGTTGGCGCCTTATGTATGTTTTCATATTTTTAGTTAAGTTTAGGTAATTGAGTAGCCACCGATTGGGAAAATAGCTGCTCATTCGGCCTACAATATGTTTTCATGGTATAAGTACCTGATTGTAGATTTAGTGTTTTCCTACCTCGGTTTTTGGAGTAGGAATCCTTTTCTGATTGCACCTTTACCTGATCGTTGCCTACTTGTACCTTTTCAGTTATACGTACTAACCCCGGGAGCTAATTTGACCTATCTTACAACCCCCTCCCCCAGACAATTTTTCATGGGTGCCAAATCATTCATTGTGACCCAAGAAATGAAAAGAATGTTTGTCCTCAAAGAAAAACTTGCTTGCACTATGAGAAAATGCATGGTTTCCATGGCAACTGTTAACGTGATTCTTAAGTATGGAGGTGTACATACAAAATTGGTCATATCTCCGCTATTACTTATCTTAGACCATTGAACTTGGTCTCATTCTAAAGCTGAGACATTGCAAGTAGTACAAGTAGTACAAGTAGTACCAGATATCTAATTAACATATTCATGAATTTTAAATGAAATGTCGAAAATCGAGGAAAAAACGAGGGATAATCTATAGCAAATGCAAGGTTTTGGATGGGTTATAAGATCTATCTTGTATCCATGAAAACAACTTTCATGGCTGCCAGTGTGGTCAGAGGGACCATCTTAATGCCATAAAATATTGTCCTCAGCAATGAACACATTTGCATGATATAAAATTACACAGTTTCTACACCCACACCCTAGTGTGATTCTAGCATGCTCTAGAATACTATAATTGGTCTGATAGTGATGCATCGACTTAGCAATTTAACCATAATACCTATTATTAAAATCATTGATTTTGCTTCTTCATGAAAATTAATGAAACACACAAGAAATCGGAGAAAAGTCTTGGATACAATAGGGGTGTACGTACAAAATCACTTGTACCAGAGCTGTTAATAAACCCTGGATGCTGAAATAAGTATCAAATGAATGCTATGGTTAGGTTCTATGACACCAAAGTCTCATATAAGAATGATCTTATTTTCAATTTCATGAATTTTAATGAAACTTTCATAAACAGGAATGAAAAAGTTGAAAATTAAACTAGTATTCCTCCAAAATGACGTGTTTCTCGGCAGCCAAAATCCCTAACATGCTGAAAATGGCATCAAATGGTTGCTAGGGCAATATTATACCATCCTGTACTACAATATATATGTCATTCAATTCTTTATTTTATGCCTTTCGAATTTAGGGGAAAATTACTGAAAAAATTAGGCGGTCTAGCTCTCTAGGTCTAACGGTATTTTACATGTGAATAAATGTTTCAATGTAGATACTGGAGTATCATAATTTTGCGTGTTATACAAGCAATCTGGTGAATAAACATGCATAGTTCCTGGGTTACGGAATTGTGGTAGATTATTTGCAATTTAATGTGGTGACGTACATGTCTGCAGGAGATTTCATTTTGATAAATTACGATGTTATCAGTTATTCAGTTGTTAAGACACAGATGCTTTCGTTGTAGGCCCTGTCGGGTTATACCCTGTCGAGTTATTGGTAATGCCCTGTTGGTATATTTGGACATGTCAAAAGTAACAGGTTAGTCCTTGGAACCAGTGATTGACATCCGTGAATCCGTGGGGCGATCTTTAAGACACGGAATTGGGAAAGACGTAACACGGGAAACGTTCGATGGGAAAGGACTCGTGACCGGAAGTATGGGACAATGCCTACTAGGAAATGACGTAAAAATGGAACTGGGGAAAGTAACGAGGAAAGACTGAAGTAAATCAAGAGTTTGGCGGACTTTTGGGGACATTCAATAATGGAAGTGACTTTCTTCATTTGTTTTTTTTTATTCTATTTTTTCTTCTTTCTTTACTTCTGACTATATCACTCATGGTAAATAACTAAATTCATCAAAATTTAAAGTTGTAGTAAACAGAACCCTCTAACATGTTATTGCTTATCTAAACGCAAGAAGCGAATACCCTTGGTCATTCGGTATATGATAAACCATTATATCCTCTGGCTTGATATTATATGTGAAGCTAGTCCGTGACAGTAATATTAACAGAAAATTGAAGTTTGTGCTCCAACAAAATTTATTGAATCTTGGTTGCCAGCAAGCACACCTTATACGTATATCTGAATGCATGGCAATACAACATTATTTTAGCTATTTATTGATGTCATTTTGAGTTCTCTACAGCCATTAGTAGTTGTGATATGAGCGATTTTGTTGGTGTATGCCCTTCATTTTCGTTGATTTTTCACTTATAAATAGCCTATTTTTTAAATTTCATTAATATCTATCCAATGGAAATAGCTGATGATTTAAATATCTGGACCCAGTTGTTCAAAGCATCGTTAGCTTAACGATATCGTTAAGACATAAATTTGTTAAGCAAATATCAGCTAAAGTAACAAATGCACTGTTATTTTTTGTTGAAAAAATGTCAGAATCCTTTGCAGTGCAAAGGATTCTCAAATTTTTTCAACAAAAAATACGAGTGTATTTGTAATATTAATGTTTAAAATTTTAACGAAACGTTAACTAACGACGTCGTTAGTTTTGAACAACTGGGCCCAGATTATAAGGTTATAGAACATTGTCCTAGCAATAATTTGATACCAATTATAGCTCTCTATGTCCTGCATGTGATTTTCTATGTATATCGCCTTAATATTTCCGTAATTTTCCCCTAAATTCGAAATGTTTAGTTAATACGCATAATACAAAAACAATCAAATAACTTATATATGCCCTATGAATCATTTGAGGCCATTTTAATAAAAACAAAACTGAGATCCTTTAAGAGCAGTGAGCATATTTTCGAGAAAGGTGATGGGCCATACCGCGGTTTCGGCCATTCAAGCCTCGTCAGTGACCCTTTAGATTTGGCAACATGGAGCCAAAGAGAGTTACAATAATTCCTGAAAATTTAAGCAGGCTAGTCGACACAAAGACTATTATAATCAAAATGGGGCCAAATTTATTGAACGTTGGTTAGAATATGAATTTAAACCGATAATAATTTTCTGATTTCTCAAAATATAAGCATGTTAGGGCTTTTGGTTTACGAGATATACGTCATTTTGTAGGTTGATCGGTTTATTTTTTCCACTTTTTCGTTTCTATTTATGAAGTTTTCACTAAATTTCATGAAATTGAAAATAAGATCTCTCTAATGTGAGACTTTAGGGTCAAAGTACATTGCCATAGCATTCATTTGATACTTCTTTCAGCATCCTGGCTTTGTTAACAGCTCTGGTACAATTGATTTTGTATGTTAACCCCCTGTATTATCCGAGATTTTTCTCCGATTTCTTGGGTGTTTTAATTATTTTCATGAATAAGGAAAATCAATGATTTGAATAATACGTATTAAGTTTAAATTGCTAAGTCCGTGCATCACTATCAGACCAATTATAGTATTCTAGAGCATGCTGTTGTTTGTATATGAATATTTTTGTGAGTACACCCTATTCTTTAGAATCACACTAGGTGTGGGTGTGGAAACTATGTAATTTTACATCATGCAAATATGTTCATTGTTCAGACAATATTTTATGGCATTAAGGTGGCCCCTCTGACCACACTGGCAGCCATGAAAATTGGTTTCAGGGATGCAAGAAAGATCTTATAACCCATTTAAAAAACCCTGCAATTGCTATAGTTTATCCCTCGTTTTTTCTCTATTTTCAACATTTTATAAATATTCATGAATATGCAAATGAGATAATTTTCATTTAGGCCCATGACATCAATTTATTTGCCATATGATATTACTGGTTCAATAACAAAGTGTCACAATAATAGTTTGGGCCTCATATTAGTTTATTTTTTGGAGTTTTAACGATTTTAATGTCATTTTTAATGTTTTCATTAAAATTCATGAATATGCCAATTAGATATCTTTTACTACTAACTATAGAATGAAAGGACAATGAGACCAAGTTCAATGGTCTAGGATAAGTAATAGCGGAGATATGAATAATTTTGTATGTACACCTCAATGCTCAAGAATTACGTTAATGGTTGCCATGGAAACCGTGCTTTTTTCATTGTGCAAACAAGTTTTTCTTTAAGGACAAACATTCTTTGCATTTGGGGTCAAACATGTGTTAATCAACATAAACTTTTAACGTCCTCAGACGGTGCCACGAAAAGTCAACGTGGGAACACTACTCTAAAGAAGAAGAATGACAGACGCTCATTTGTCTTTAAATTATTCAGCTTGTGCGGTGTGTGTTATCACCGGATCGGTCAGGATCGGACTGGATCGGACATAATTACCGGATCGGACCTAAATTTCCCTTTTATTACGACTTTCACATGCTTTCACTTGAATATTTCATGCCATATCATCATACAAAACATGTCCAGTGCTTAAAGTGGAGGTACAAATGAATTTATAAGGGTAACAGGACCGAAATACTGGAAGAAAACCTAACTACCATTGATTTGTTAGTTTCTCTTTAGTATGGAAAAGAGATCATCGAATGCTGTGTAATCAATTGCTATTTATAAATCGTTTTGTTTCAGTCAATGCAAGAAAAGTTTAAAATAGTCAGTTGAATATTTTCAGATAGTTTTTAGTCCGTTTTGTATAGTTTGGCATGGCTGTGTACATATTTGGTATTTTGGAATCTTCAAACACGAACCTAGCACCTTGCCACCAGATACAAAGCTCTTAATTGGAAAAGAACAACTATGATCACCCAAAACGTTCCTCAAAGGGATAGGATTTTAAACTGCATGATTATAGCTAAAGTTTGTTTCGTAGTGTGATAATGTTTTTCGCAGATATTTTACAACTGTTCAAATGTAGAAGAAATATTTTCTTGACACAATTAAGCATCTAGTGTGTAGCAAAATGTGCAGTAAACATTTTGAAAATCGGTTGACAAATAAAAAAAAATCTGGAAAACATTTTGAAAAGGGATTTCCTGTACAAAAATCTCATGGAATGGAGGTAAATACTTTCCCGCAAACATTTTTAATTCTAACTATTTAATCATGATTGCTCAAAATTATTATAAATTGACACAAATGACATACATGAGACAAAATCTTCATGATCAGGTAAAATTCTCGAAAAATATGCAATTGTCACGATCATCGATTATGTCCCTTGCCAATGCAAAATCCCTGTGCAAAACTCATTTTGGCAATAAAAAAACTTTATTTGTTCGCCGATTTTCAAAATTTTTGCAGGTCCTATTAGGACAAACTAAGATGAAGATTTTGAAATGAAAATATGTTGTTTTTTTTTTTTTATGTCATCCCCCATACAAAAATCTTCTGCGAAAAACCATAAACAGTGGCAAGTTTTTAGACTTTAGAATAAGTCTTAACACCAATGGAAAATTAGGTCCAATCCGGTAATTACGTCCGATCCGGTCCGTTCCGGTCCAATCCAGTGACTGCACGCACTCTCTGTTATACCTGTTATACCTTCGGCCACACCCTTGGGTGCAGCCTAGGGGTTAAGCAACCGAGTCATAGAAACCCATGTATTTCTCTGAAGTGTCTGTTGATGGCGTTTTTGAATCTGTTCACCGTGGTAGCTGCTATTACTTGCTCTGGGAGTCGATTCCATGCGTTAATAACACGTTATATTATTTATATATGAATCCAAGCATTCTAGTTTATTGCTCAAAACATCTCTAAATTCGTTCAATTTACTGCTATCCCATACTATTTTTGTAACTTCGCTTTGCTCCTCCTGAACTGTACTTTTCACATTTGCTAATAATGAAAATTGTATTGGTGCATGATCTGAATATACAGAAATGTCATGAATGGTGAATTTGCTAATGATATCAAATAATGTGGGAGGAAAAAGAACATAATCAATTAAACTGCAGCCTTGTACAGACTGAAAAGTGTAATTTCCTATACCAGCATCATCGCCAAGCCGGCCATTGACTATTCGTAAGCAAGAATCCCTGCAAATTTGCATTAGCCTTTTACCTGATGTGTCAATATTTTTGTCTAAGGAATATCTCCTACCGACCGGGCATTCATTGCAATCATTTAACACGGCTAACAAACCTTTAAATGCGTAACCGCGGTTAAGAAAAGAAATCTGATTCATGTCCTTCGGGTTTCGCATCAGATGACCAACAAAAGGTAAACAGACTTTTGCAGCTCGTGTTTCCAAGTAAAATATTTCGATTCGAAGACAAATATTATAATTCTCTCAATGCTATTTTATTAGTTAGACATTGCTATATTTGGACCCCAAAGGATTTCCAGAATTTTTTCTTTATAATCATGATTTTATTCCCTACCCCAAAACAAATGTTGGGATTGCATTGTACACGACGAAAATGTGGGTCAGTCGCAGGGATATTTTTAGATTTCCGCTCATTACGTCCATATTAACGGAAAGCAATACAGTGCGCAGATGATTTTAACATTGTGTGAGGTCTGGTGACAGTTTCGTCGCCTCTGGCCAATGCATTCTATGCATATATGGTAAAAAGCTGTGTCAACATTTCGGTTACGAATTTAATCATTAGAATGATAGCAATATAATCATTATAGAACACATGTATTAAAGTTTTTGTTTTTGTTAATTGTTTTACGCTGAAGATTATTGTCACATTCTCTCGTCCTTTCTTGATAGGTGCTTACTCAAATTTGTTGTGTTTGTCATACATGATTTGCAGTGAAAATGTTTGATATAAAATAATACTCACTGTCTATGAAATACATGTAATACAATAGTTCACATGCATGAACTGTTCCTGTTCATGAAGACGATTTTACAGCATTCTGTATACTTTAATTTGTTTGTTTCTTGGTTTTATGTCTTTCAAAACGCTTTACAGGGAAATAAATACCATAACTTGAACAGATTGAGGTTTTCAAACGTATCTTGAAATATATCCTTCATATTTTAATGATTAAATGCGTACCCATCTTTTCCTTCCCTTCAAATCGATGATGCCGGGCACTAACTCAACGAAATACTGGCACAGACATCAGATGCAATTTAGTTAATACATATCTGTAAATTTGTCGTGGAACAATCGCTAAAATTTGATATTTACCAGCAAATTGTCCAATTTTTGGTTGTATTTCGCCGACTTTGGCCTTGTTGGAACACCAGGTTCGAAGAAGGGAATAAATAACTCAAAGACCATTAAATTATTTTGCGAGCTACTTTGGTGCTGACTTACAATAGTAAATAAGTGACAAAATAGCATTCATAGATAATCGATATATTTCTGTACTAAAATATAATCATCAATCGATCCTAGTAGTGTATGTTTTGTTTACATTTTCTTGGTCTTCATATGCGCAACCGGAAGGGCGTGAATCGGATTTTCTTTCTTAACCGGCGGTTACGCATTTAAAGGTTTGTTAGCCGTGTTTAAGTCAGCACCATGTAAACAAGGAATATATCTATCAAGGTTTTCACAGTTTTCAAACTGATCGCTAGAAAGTCCTGTTCTGGCATTCAAATCGCCTATAACTGCAACTTTGCCAAAATCTGCGTAATGGCGTATATCAATCTCTAAAATGTCAAACAAGTTTGTGTCTACATTTTTAAAGTATACCGAGTCTTTAGGTGGGATATAACGAAAGCAAATGAACATGTCATTTTCAAAATTAAAGTACTTTTTACATAATTTGACCCATAGGAAGCCGGCAGGATTTGTGTCTACCACCTCGATACCAGACAATACTGAATTGCATATAAATAGGCAAATACCACCGTGCCCACGCTAACCCCTGCCCCGTATTCGCATACTTTCTGGTCTTGGTACACAAATGCATTTATACCCATTTATTTGAAATTGCTGCTACTCTTCTGCCATGTTTCGGAACAAAAAATCAAATCATTTTCTGATACAAAATTCAAAAAGTCACTGTCTTGTAAACATGGACCTAAACCTTCAACGTTCCAAGTCACTATTGACAAGCCATGCCCCTCTCCGGAACCCTAGTCAACAAATTTCCCGTTAACACATAGCCTGTCCCTGACGAGTGTAGCCTTGTTTCCCGCTGCCCTCTCGCTAATCAGCCGTGGAATGAGTTCCTTACGACGCTCAAGCACCTCGGGTGGAAGTTGATCAGTTATAACCCTAAAAGCGCCGTTATATGGAGGTTGTTTCAAGTCAACCTTACCTTATCTATCAGGAGCTGAATTAGTGTGTATTTAGCACTCACTGGATATTTGTTGATTAATTCTTCAAGAACACGTACAAAGTCAATGAGTATAGGTTGTCGCGCTTCTTCTAGAGTCTTACAGTCCAATAAGAAATGTTGAAGCGTTTCATCGTCTTCTTAAAATAACTGACACACTGGGTTCACTTCATTTTGATTAAACTTAGCTCTGTTCGTTTGTAGGATATATGTGCCAGTCAAAACTTTATTCTTCACTGGTCTTCTTTACATAACTGACACACTGGGTTCACTTCATTTTGATTAAACTTAGCTCTGTTCGTTTGTAGGATATATGTGCCAGTCAAAACTTTATTCTTCACTGGAATCCTTAAAATGTCTCTGTCACTGATTAGACATGGTAATACCGCAGAATGACATTTGCCAACAGTATATGTTTTGGAAAGATACTTCAATGAAGAGTACAGTCTTGATTGTGATATGATTTGGTTACTCCAGTAGTTGTTAATAGCAGTATTAAAGTCTCTTTTCCAGGCTAGCTTTTCAATTGGATTTTCAAGTAATGTCTCTGGATCCGGAAGGTTATATTTTACTTGTATACATAACTTTATGCAGAAGTTTTCAGTAAGTGAATCAGAAGCTCAGACATGTACTATGTCAGATATTATATCTACCAAATACAAGTGCGACTTAAATACTGAACTTTCAAGCCTGAGGCGACAGATCCAGGATAATAAATTATATACTTTTTCAAACATTTACTCAAACTTTTCATTACAAGATTACCTTTCATTTGGGCTTCCAAAAGACAAAACTAGAGAGCTAGCAAAACTTAGAATAAGTGCCCATGATCTATTAATAGAACGAGGTCGCTATTTTAGACCTCGGATTCCTCGTGAGAGTAGACTTTGTACTAGTTGTAATGAAATTGAAGATGAAGAGCATTTCATGCTGTATTGTTCTATGAATTCTGAGCTTAGAAATGATTTATTTAAAACACTGAATATAACTTATCATGATTTGAAACCTGGTAGTGATGCCTCATTCAATGCATTTGTTCATTTAATGAACCCAGCAACTGCTGAGGAGACAAAGTATGTTTGTGAGTTTATAACAATGTCTCTTGTCTTAAGATAACTTGTAATGCTAACTGTTATGTCATATTATCTCATCATATTCATTCAACATCCCTCATCGCACTCATGTACATGTATGTTGTTGTATGTTATAAACATGTATTGGAGGACACCGACTGTTATGGAGGTTATCTGAATGGTAACTGGACAACTCGGCCCATAACAAACTCGGCCCATGACAAACTCGGCCCATAACAAACTCGGCCCATACAAACTCGGCCCATGACAAACTCGGCCCATATCCAACTCGGCCTCTATTTATAATATTGATACAATATGAATTTTATAGTACGATTAAAGGAATATACAAGTATGTTTTTAGTCGGTAATAGCTTTAAACAGCTAATGTTATACTGTTTATACTTTCCGACTTTTAAATAAAATTTTGTCTTGTCTAAATGTTATAGCTACATGTATTGATAGATACAAATTACAAGGTCTCATATATACTTAAATCATTTATATACTCGTCTTTATATATATACACTACTTGTGTCGATATAAAATGTGGTATTTTTTATTATTTGAAATGGATTAAATTTTTTAGGACATTAAAAAAGAGTCATGTATTTATTTTAAAACGTGAGAAATTTTTCTTAACAGTGGCAGATATGTTTGAAAATTGTGTTTCTTAAAACGCACATACATGTAGCCGACAAAAACGTTATAGACTTTGGTGGACTTATCTTTTTAATAAGAAAAATTTCCCCCTGATTTTTATTAGAAAACACATATTGAACAAAAATAAGAGGGAAAAACTAAACAATTAAATAAATAAAAAACGACACGATAATGTATAAATATTTGTTTTATCATTTAATAATTTTAACAATTTAAAACATGCAAGTATACCAATTATCTTTTAATAAATATGGTACACGTAGTCTGAACTGTGATAATTACATTGGTTTGTTCAGTAATTGTTTGTTTAGTATAATTGACTGAGTTCTTCATCCAAACAAATACATGTACGGTCATTGCCCAATTACTGGTCAGGTGTGACAAAACATTATCAATGGTCGTTCTTTTTTAACTGACTGACTTTCTTTTATATATGATAGGCATACTCACGTCCATTTCTTTCCTCTTTTTTTTTCTTTCTTTCAACTATGCCCATCATCGATAATAAACTCAGCGTAATGACAAACTCTGCATTACATGCACTTGAAAATTGTTTGTAAAGGCTTTAAATCTTAATTATTACCAGTCATATTTCATTGAGAATATGGATTGGAAAGCAGCCTGGTGTTGCTAATATGTGTCATCTTCAAATATACTAATACTAAAAATGATATTTTCTATCCAATCAATGTTTATAACTTCCTATAATACTCAGCAATGAGGTTGTCGTAGTATCTAGTAAATAGGGGCCGAGTTTGTATGGGCCGAGTTGGTATGGTCCTTGATTTGGTGGCCGAGTTTGTCATGGGCCGAGTTTGTAAAGGGCCGAGTTTGTCATGGGCCGAGTTTGTTATGGGCCGAGATGTCCCGGAATCATCTGAATAAATCTTGTATCTTGTATCTTGTACAAGAACTTTTTTCACAGCGATAAACCAGCTATGACTTTTAAATGACTTCACTTCTATCTTTTGGCTTACTGATATTCCACAGAATCATGTGAAAGTCTAGTATTATTTCCGTACAAGGCTAACATTCTTTTATGCTTCAGCAGGAAGAGTCCCCGATAGAATATCTACTGCCAATATCCATTTCGCCAAAATATGCCCATTTCGGGGAAGGAGTAAAACCCGGGACCAACGCCCGGGACCCGGGACCAAAATCCGGGACCAATTTTTATTGGCACCAAAAAGGCACTAAGCGTGCAAATAATTACATGAAATTTACACCATATATAGTTTAAAGGGTCTTCTCAAAGGTCCTTATATTTGTCTTCCAAGCATATTCGAAATATCTGTGAATTTGACCAAAATATAGGACCCCATCAAGGAATTTAGACCCGCGACCAGTTTTTGCGGTATTGACGATGTTAGGGAAATTGCAATTTTTGTCATTGTAATCATTTGGTAAACAATTATTTTCATGTTTTGCTAACTGTATACATATCAAAGAAAGCTAGAATGAAAAAATCTGCAATGAAATCCCACAGATATTTGAGATAACCAGCCCGGGACCAACCCGGGACCAAAATTTCCATAATTCATTGTTTGCGCTATTGACGTTGTCATAACATTAACTATTTTCTATCCCACAATTGTTTGCTTAGCCATATATGCACCTTTAAGCCAAGTCTTAAGATGTTACTTAAGAAAAAATATCTTAAATGCATCCCATATTGATTTAGAAAATAAGTTTCATAGGACGGGACCAAACTGGGATTATCGCAATAAATCTAAGCATTTTTGTTATTTTGGTCCCGCGTTGGTCCCGGTCTGATTTCCTCCGTAATTTTAATAAATATCAACGATAATTTTGCATTTTGATCTTCTTTAATAACATACCAGATGACAGCTCATTAAAATAATTGTATGTAAAAAAAAATGAGATTTACTTGACATCGCAAATATGGATCATAAAATTTGATCCCGGATTGGTCCCGGGCTACCTTTCTCCTACATTTATGAAAATTCTAAACGGACTTTTTCATTTTAGTATTCTTTGACATGTTAACAGATGGCAAAACATAAAAATAATTGTATATGAAGCGATTATAATGGCAAAAATCACGAGTTATCGGACATCGTCAATACCGCAAAAATTGGTCCCGGGTCTAAATTCTTGGATGGGGTCCTATATTTTGATCAAAATTTCATACAGTTCGAGATTTTTGGGAAAACGATGATATACATCATTGAAAAGACCCTATAAACTACACTTAGGCCAATTTTTATTTTATTTGTTGCACGCAAAATGACTTTTTGATGACCGTAAAAATTGGTCCCGGATTTTGGTCCCGGGTCCCGGGCGTTGGTCCCGGGTTTTACTCCTCCCCCCATTTCGTATTTTAGGACAATCCCTTGAATGGCGGAAGGATGAAGGCTGTGTTCACGTCGAGCGCGCTGGATTTTATGAAATTTTATGAAAATGGATTTTAACCTGCATAATTTTTTACCAGCTGTGTTTTTAAAAGTGATCACCGTTTTAGAAAATGGAAATGAACCCGTTTCGTGGACTTTATCCCGAAGTGGGACAGGCCAATTTTCTTTGTCCGTCAAATCTCCCGCCATTGTGAAGGACAGGGTGAACTTTACTCAGAGGCCGCAGGATACCGGAAAAGCCGTTCCTGAAAGGAGCACCTCTAAGAAAAAGAAAACACCTGCCCGTGCCAGGAGAGACAGGAGGCGCTGGACCAAGTGGTACCATAAGAAGAACTCTGGAACCAGTGCACCCAAGCCTGTGGAATCCCGGCCATTAGTCCCAGAACCCAATCAGCTGGAATCCAGTCAAGAGGTTTTGGAGTCACCTAAAACCAAGCAGGACAATATTTCTGCAAATGCCATACACTTGGAACAGCCAGTGTGTTTGGAGCAAGAAGTTTCATCCTGTTCGGAGATTGACAGTGACGATGATGTTAATGAGCCAGTGTTTGAGCCGCCAAATTTCTGTGCAACTTGCTATGTGGGACCTCCAGCAGTGACATTGAAAAAGTGCTCCAAGTGTCAGCTATCACAATATTGTAGCCTTTCATGCCAGAAAGAGGATTGGAGTTCACATAAGTTTGCCTGTTCAATCGTGGCTGAACAAAGAACATCAAAAGGAAACTGTAAATAATTCACTTTAAATAGACTAGTTTTATCACGGATTTAATAGTGACTTTTATTCACCAGTTTATTGCCTAAGGCGTTTTACACTTTTGTGGATTAACAGTTTTATTGTGTTGTGAACAGTGTTTTTACTAATGGTGTTTTATAGACTAGCTTTTAACCTGACAGTTTTCAAGAAGTGAAATTTTAATAGCATTTTAGAAACTTGAGATTTAAGGTTTTACTCGTTTTATACGAGGTTCTCCTGACAGAGGAGGGATTTACAAACAACAACAACAACAACTACCGTCTCTGGCAAGGGAGGTCACTGATGATGAAAATGGCATCTGCTTCAAATTTCTCACGTGTTCGCAGTTTCATCCATATTTGTCGCTGCACATGCCAGTCAAGCAGTGTAGCTTTACAGGCAACAAGTCGACGGTATCACTATCTACAACCTAATTTAAAATCTCCAATTGCACGGTTAGTAATATGTATGTATTACGCAAAGGTCAACCAGGATATCCAGAGTCCGTGCATATCCAAAGTTCGTGATGTGTATATTCTCATCCAATATCATGCCAAAGATAGTACTGTATCTGTTCTGTTAAAAATCATATAAAAATCATATAACTGCAAATCTGTTCTGATATGTTCAATTTTTTTTAAAAGTTAAATTATGATCATACAGTAGACCGTAAAAATTACCGTGGTGTCTTTTCGATTGTGTCAGTTTTTTTTTTTTTTTTTTTTTTTTTTTTTTACAGTAGGTCGTCTTGACCTTTAAAATTTTGATCCATAGTTAACCTCAGGGTTTTCCCTGACTCCATACAAGCAGTCTATCTTATACTGGCGTAACCGTACTTCGAGGACATAAGTAGTGATATCGGCGGTTTGACAGTTTTCCGATAATGCCTTCTGACACAATGTAAAATGATACATTTTCAAAGCATAATATTTTTATTAAATTGCCATCAAAATCAAAATAAATTGATACCAAATGAAAGAAAAATGTTTGATCTTATAAATAAGACATTGAAATAATTTCAGTTTAGGCCAAAAAAAAAAATACAATTGTTTCTCAGGCACTTTTTGGAAAAAACAGATGAGGCAGGCAGGTTTTTTTTTTTTTTTTTTTTCACCAAAAAACAGATGAGGCCACTTTTTTTTTTTTGGCAACCGGGAAAACATGCGTGAAAAAAAATTGATATTTTTCTAATTTTGCTCAAAAAAATAGATTGTGGGTATGCACTAGAGCTGCATCACCCATAATCTGTCTTAAAGCAAAAATACAAAAATATATGTATACCACTGTACAACATAGCTTTACCTGTGGGTTGTATTTTCTATTATGATGTTCCTGTCGAAATACCAGACTCTCATCTGGCATAATGGTTACAGCGTTGGCTTTGGAAGTGGGAGTTTGTGCGTTCAATACCAGCTGGGTCATACCAAAGACTTTAAAAATGGTATCAGTGGCTACCTTACTTGGTGCTCAGCATTTGACTGGCTTCTCTTCTCCAAAAACAACAACCTCAGTGATAGGAATACAGTAAATATGTCAAGGTGATGGTTGGTGGCAGACAGTGTAGTTGTATCATTAGGGTATGGTCACTTTGGTGGTGGTAATACCCTTTCTCGGGGTTAAAACGAGGTGCATCGATAAATCGACGGGGGAACATTACGATACAAGGCAAGACAATACTAATTTGCGATCGGGCGAATTACGTAGGTGGAAAGTGAAAGTAAGTCCGAAAACGAGGTTAAACTTATCAAAACTTGTTTTTGTTTTTTGAGCGAAACGAAATTGTTTCGTAGACGTTTCGGACTTTGCTGGATACATCTTTCAGGCGGTTTCGACCTTACATCATTTATTCCATGACTTTTACAGCTAATAACAATTCAGGTCCATGAGAACACCACCAACAATGGAGTATTACAGAATTGTTGTCCTGATGACAGATCCTCAATTCACCTTTCAGCGATTGCCACCCACTCTACTAGTGTACCACCATACCCTACTAGGGTTTCCCCCATCGTTATCTCCTAGGGTACTCCTACTACTAGTGAACCATCATGCCCTACTAGGGTTCCTCCATACCCTACCCTCTCAGGGTACACGCATCCCACCCTACTAGTGTACACTTCAGACCCGTTATATAAGGCGCTTGTCGGGGTCCACAAGTCGCATGCGCGTTATAGGTGAAGCGCGTAATGCAAATCTACTGAGTCGGACCAGGCTGATCAAAGTTCATGTAGTTTTTGTGGGTGGGGAAAAGCGCCTATACGGCGTGTTAATTTGCTTAATCGAGCAAATTGGCGGTTTATCCCGGAGTCCTTGTAAAATGGAATAAACAAAAGTGAAATTTTGCTTGTTTCAATATTTTAATCAATTTAAAACGATCTACAACGATTTAATGTGAAAAAAAGCGTCCATAACACCCCGCTAATGTTGCTGTTCCGCCTTTGACTTATTGGCGCACCCGGATATTTAACGCAGACAAGTGTCATTGCCGATTCCTTATTTACAATTATTTTAATTCGCCGTTCTTAATCGAGAAAGCACAAATGCATTTTCTGATCGGATAGAATTATACAAGATATAGGTGTCCCAATGCTTAAAAAAATCTATGGTTTGTGTCGCCGTCGAAAGTGAGCAACGTTGCGTAACAGTTGTCACAAATAGCCTACAGCAGCCTGTGTTTACCGTCTCGTTATGGTCTATCGATAATCCCCTAGTGCTTTTGGCTTATTTTCACAACTTTTATGGCTAATCTTAAGAAAACAATGTGTCATCCACGCTTCGCGAGCGGTGGATTGTGTCCGTCTAAAAATGACTGAAATGGCAATTATCACTCGTGAATATACACGCAGCCGACACGGTTCGTAAACACATTATGCTTTCTATTAGAAAACCTGTTCTGTCAGTTTTGTTCTGTCAGTTTTAAATATGCAAAAGATAATTAACATTAATTGTTCTCAATATACAATAAAGAGAAACTGTAAGAAAATCGCTCCTTGGCAAACTCCTGACAACGGCTTTAATTTTTTTTTACCATAAAGAGAAACTGTAAGAAAATTGAACCTTGGCGAATTCCCTGCAAACAATCTTTTTAACAGTGAATTCATCCGCACATAAACGCCTTAACTGCAATACAATACAGGAATATATTAGGGTAAAACGGCGCCTTGTACTACCCTAACTTACCAGGGTTCCACACTACCTTAGCTCCTAGGATACACCCACCCTATTAGTGAACCATCCTCCTGTACAAGGATTCCTCCCTACCCTACCCTCTAAGGGTACACCCATTCCACCATACTAGTGTTTTTTCTTCAAACAATTTGGACCGAAACAACCTTGGGAAGAAACGGCTTGAATCCGAAAGTAAAAATGTTTCCGTCCAAAAAAAAAAAAAAAAAAAATTGTATTAACCCAAAATCATGAAGACGCTTTCGATGCCTCTTTGCAAGCGCTTGGCTTTATCTCCTTGATCGCCAAAGACAAAAACGAAGATTTGTAACAGATGCGCTATTTTATTTATTTATTTTTTTTGAGACGATAAAAAGGGGTAATGCGGGGGGTTTCAGACAGATGCGGCGGTGCCTGAGAAACATTTTTGTTTTTTTTTTTTGGCCTTATTGATTTTATGTATATTTTGGAAAGATTGCAAAGAGCTATGAATAAGTTAGGAAATTTTTGTCAAGTCTGGAATTTGACTGTTAATATATCAAAAACAAAAGTGATTGTCTTTAACAAATCAGGTAGAATTTTAAAAGGGTTTGCTTTTAACTTTCTGCAAACCAATGTAGAGGTAGTTCAAGAATATAAATATCTTGGTATAGTTTTTAGAGCCTCAGGTGTATTTTCAAATGCAGTTAAGTACTTGTGTAACAAAGCCTTGAAGGCAGTTTTTTGTATTAGAAAAGCACTAATGTCAGAAAGTATGAACACTGAATTATATCTTACAATATATCAACATTGTGTTAAACCTATACTTCTTTACTGTAGTGAAATTTGGTCACTAGATTTCATAGTTAATAAGAATGACTTAACTCAGATAGAACAAAGATATGAGTTACTACAATCTGAAAAAATCCAGGTACGCTTTTTGAAGTCGGTAATGGGAGTACATAAGTATGCGAGCAATAATGCAGTAAGATCAGAATTTGGAATCTTCCCACTGGCTGTTTATGGTCTAAAAAGCTCTCTGAGTTTTTGGACTCATCTGGTGAATCTAGATCAAAGTACATACGCTTATCAAAGCTATAGTGATAGTTTGTCTTATTCCAAAGGGTTTGCTAGTAAATTTAAACTGTTTATGAGTATAATTGGATTTGAACATGTATGGATTAATCGTTCAACATTTTCCAAGAATAAATTGAAATATGCTGTTTGTAACAAGTTGAAGGAATTATACATACAATACTGGAAAAAAAGTATTTTTGACGATTCTGGCTCTATAAATGGTAATAAACTTAGAACATTTAGAACTTTTAAAGTGAAGTATGATAAAGAAATGTATTTGCAAATAAATGATTTACCTAAGGAATATATTAGTGTGCACTAACACGTAATTTTGCAAAAGATGTAATTATTACATCTTTTGCAAAATTACGTGTTAGTGCACATAGTCTCCAAATTGAAAAGGGTAGACACAAAAATAAAGCTGTTAACGAGCGATTATGTCCTTTGTGTAAAGCTGATATAGAAACAGAATCTCATTTTTTACTACAGTGCCAATCTTTAAATGACCAAAGAATACTATTTTTCACAGAGTTGGAAAAGGCTATTCCATCTTTCATAAATATGGATGAATCTGAAAAATTTAGATTCATTTTACAGAATAAAGAATATGACATACTTAGTATATGCATTTCCCATATTCACAAGATGTTCAAAATCAGAGAAGATTTAATAGATAATGTTACTATCTCTAATTGATACAATTTGAGCCTGTCCGTGGGAAAAGGTACAAGTTGGTCAAAAAATTCAAAATTTAGTTTTTTGCATAAAACAGTAGTTAAATATCATAAGATTAATTTTTAGGTAATTTTATAGCCACATTTTCAATATAACTAGTAAATGACGTCATCAAACGAGATCACCATGGTGAAGTTTTTACGATATTTTATGAAATTTTAAAGAATATTTTAAAACAGTACGTTTCAGGTGTCAGTGACCTCATTGAAACCATAGATTATGTATTTTGATTGTCAAGGTGGATGCTGGAACCAATTAGCTATTGGAATATTTGACAATTTTATTTGAAATCTTATCGTTTCCATGGCAACACTGGTTAATTTTGGGAAACTGGTATGAGTTTTGGTATAAAAGTGGTATCTATGTGTCTATTCAATACTTAAGCATCCATAAAATTGAATTAAAACGATTTGCACAAGCATCACCACTGTCACAGTTGATATTTCTGTTTATGCAAATATACTCATTTGAATATGCATAAAGGTAAGGTCATTAATATTCATTAAATTAATTTTCCGAACTCAGTTTTTCTGACAAATGACATCACACTTGGATCACATGAGCACACACTTTTGTGTTTATTTTATCTGCATGTATGATGCTAATGGTAGCATTTGTTTCAAGTTGGAAGGCAAAAACACCAACAAGATTAAATTATAGTTTATTTACCTGACTGTTGCCATGGTAACCTAAGATTGTCATTATTCAAAAGAAAATCTCATGAAAGCTGTAAATGTCCACAGTCTAATCTAGTTTGAAAGCACCCTTATTATTTAGTAACAAGACTGATACCAAAGCAAATAATCCTGTCAAAAATCAAGATATGCAAATACACATATGTAAATGAGCTCATTTGAATAATCATATTTAAGTGTTTAAGTGCATGTATTTAAGAGCTACATAAATCTCAAGTTTAAAACGTAAAAATAGAAACGAAAAGATTATATGAACATGCAAAACGCACTGGAAGAACATTCATCTTGCCGACTTAATGGAGGTTCGTGGCCAAAAAGGTTTATTGTCATTATTGTTAAAAGCATCTCAGTTTTATTTTTATTTACATCATCTCATCATTACCATGGCCATCAATGTTTTAGCAATGTGCTGCTTAAACATCACCGATACAGATCAGGTCATGTCGGGGCAGCCGGCTATAACTTTGTTGGACTTTTGCCTATCACCTAGTCCCGCGATCGATAATCTCCCAAAAGTAGATAGATAAATAGAATAATCCAACTTGTGTAGGGTTTTCATTATTAATATACAAAACTCTGGTAGCATCGGTCAGCAAGACGTATAATCTGATCATTAATTCCAGGCAAATTTGCACTGTTTGGTTCTTGTATTACGTGACACTCATTCTTTGCTTTGCATGTGGTGTAAATCTGATAGAAATATAAACCAAAATTATGGCTTATATATGCACTATATTTTGTGATGTTTCAAATGCGCACAAGAATCTAACAGACTGGTGTTTCAAAAAGCCAATATCACTTGTGTTTTTTTTCTCCTTAATTGCTCTTGCATATACAAGCGAATAATTGATAATGTTTTAGATGTGCTTATACGTGTAAGATACATTATTTGTTGCAATTTGTTTTGTTGTGAGATTTCTCGGATCCAAACTGATGATAAAGCAGATATAATGTACTAAAATTGTCAAATTAAAATGCAACTTCAGATTTTCAGTGATGTCGTTTGGCACCAAGAGATCTCCATCGCCGGTCAGCTTATTGTATCTGTGAGTCCTCGTGTTTTATTCATCATGGTGGTTATCATAAATTTGTTTGTCCTTGATGATTCACTGACTAGTCAGAGCTCCACCACGAGGACTGAACAAGTAACTAAATGTTGTGAACCATTGCAGAAGATAAGGGTGAGGTTAGGCGCCTATGAAACTGGTTTAAGCCCCTTGTTACACTGATCGTTCCAAGGCGATACTTCTTTTGTGGTTCTAATTGTATTATGTTTTGGTGTCGAATTGCTGTGGTGTTTGCACCTTACATGTATGTACGTTTTCATATAACGACACTGAACGATAGTCACTTAATGTTTAGTACATGTATACTTAAACGCAAACGTTTCGCAACACTTATACAATGCAAATTTCTTCTTATTGACTGAAACATTTCTTATTGACAAGTCGAGTACTTTGCCTTGCATACAACATGATACTCTGAAAGGTGTGGCTTACGGTTGCCGAGAAAACGTCAAAACTTCGAGCTAACCAATGTTTTAAAAGTCACATTGTATGCAAAAATGAAATTTCAAACCAAAAAGAACAGCAAACCCAAATATGGAAATTTGATGAACCTGTTAAACATTTTTTTCTGAATGTTTGCAAATCTATGTTAGGTTTGTGCATCAGCAGACGTGTATATAGATTAGGATCAGCTAGGTCTTATGTTGGTATTAACTGTCTTGCTTTTATCAATACTTATTATTAGTAATAGTATTGCTTTAATCAGCTCATTTATAAAACACACCATCTATGTCACAATGTGATGTTAAAAGGTAACAGTTATAGACATGGTTGCCATGTCTCTCTTGGAATGATTTTCAAAATGTCATAGCTTCGTGAATGTCATCTACCTTTAATTATGGAAAAGTATGTCCCTACATGCATTTCTTTGTAATTTGAATATTTTTAGTGTAATGCCCCAACAAGGTAAGAACTTCCCCGGACGTTTGTGTATGACTTATACAAATTTGTCTTGTGGGAGTTTGAATTCTTGCTTTAATTTTTAGTTTACATTCTCTCTTGCACACATAACAGCCTATAATAGTTAATACTCAGAGATAAGGATGACGTAGAATCTATACATATATACATAGGAATTTAAGATTAATTGTTGTCTTTAAAAATACATAGGAATTAAAGATGAATTGTTGTCTTTAAAAATTCAGGAAACAGTAAGTTCACTTATTTGGATAATCCATTGAAAAAAACTCATTTAAATTTGATATGGTATCTGCTTTGTAATACAAAGTGAAATAATGACAATAGCAAGTAGCCGTTTGCATCATTAGCCTGCCTTATGAAACATTGGTTGCCATGGAAACAGAAATGCTTTACCTCTGCTAACAGAAATATTTATACTTATTCTTGTTTTGCATCATAAGCAACTTTTAAATCTTTTAAATTTAAACGATAACCTACAACTTTTTGGTATGATTTTTGCATTTTACTAATATTTGTGTTCAACTTATGACTAAAAATGGTAAAAGAGCTATGTTGCAATGAATATTCATGATTATGCAAATGAGTTTATTTGTTTATGGTGACCTAATGATATAGAAAATTTATTCTCTTTAATTTGACATCAGTTTTGCTAAAGTGAGTTGAGTATTAGGTAAGTTATGGTTGAATAATTATTTGTTATGTCAGCTCTGTCTTTGAAATATTGGTTGCCATGGAAACATAATTCTTTAAATATGGTATATTACCTATCTTGATTTCCTAGTATTTTGCAATGGACAATATCCTAAATTATTTATAGCTGGTATTTAAGTACTGACGGCTTGTATTTGACATTGCCTTTAAGTCTAAAGTCAAAATAATATGAAAAAGTTGGAATGAAAAATGGATTATTAATGAATATTCATGTATATGCAAATGAGCTAATTCAAAGTTACTATCAAAATATTAAAGGGCATTCACTGACCTTTCATTTGATACTATTTTAAAGAACATACATTAAGTACAAGTATAGACATCACAGTTTATTATTTGCGATTTCACTTCTTAAATTGTGCTACTGGTTGCCATGACAACGCAAATGATCTTACGTTACCATTAGTAACGGACCTAATGTTACTCAGATTGACATGTTCAACAATATCTGCATCAATGTGAATAAATCTCAAAGGCTGAAAGGTAGTGTTGATAAATATATGACCAATGAATGACATTAAATCTTTTGATATGAATTTTTCAGAAAATGAGGATTTGTGCCAACTTGTACCTTTTCTCACGGACAGGCTCATTTGTTCATTGCTGGTATTGCCTTGTCATAGGCAATTTAGATTTCCTACAGGTTAAATTGGTACGGCTAGTTTTATTGAAATATTCTGTCTTATAGATATCATTCCACAAGTTTAGTGTTATTACATCTGTGATAGATATTTGTTTTTTCTTCTAGTCACACATCTGTTCATAGATATCATGGAAATGTAATCATGTGAATTTTAATGATTGATCCAATTGTTCAGATATACCAGTTACTTACATTGGCATTAATAATGTTTGCTTCTTTTAAGGATAATTTGTTAAATCCTAGTCTGAGTTGTATTATTATTAAGGTCATAGATACCATTCCAGTCATAAAGGGTTAAGTCCACGAATGGCAAAAAAGTGCCCTGTACTATATTTTGTTGAAAATCATTGTGATGGTAGCTCATGACATGAGTTCTTAAAACACAGCAAATTTATTTCAAAAACTTGAGTGGCATGGTTGCTATGGCAACAAAATCAAATTATGCAAAAATCACATTTTCATCAAATAAAATAGAATGGATGCATTTTTTCAGACACTAACATAGCTGAAACAACATTTGCTTGCTTCTTATATGCTAATCATGCTCTGGTTGATTTAAATTCAATAAAAAAAACCCGTTGCCATGGTAACCATTAATTGTAAAATGTAAAAAGACATGTACTTGAAATTAGAATTGGACGATTTTTACTGAACTCATTTTATTTTAAGACAATCATGGTATGGTATCATGTCATGGTAGCTTTCGCAAGTTGTTTCCATAGCAACCACATGTTTCCATGACAACACCGCTGAACATCTACTGAAATCGAGATAAAACAGCAATACAATACTGGTTTTAAGATAATTTATCATCTCTGTACCACTTTTCAGAAACTTGTTTTTTTTTTCAAAATCTCACTTTTCTGAAACACCATGTTATCATGTCATATAAAGTGCAGAAGAAAGTTTAAAAATTGCTTTGCTTATAAAATAATTATGCCAAAAAGGTTTTTGAATTGGCCTTTTGCATGTGTAAGGGGGGTAATCCAAACACCTTAAAACTGAAAAATAAAGCAAATCTGTGGAATAATTTTGGTCCTCAGCTATTCATACAATACAATTTTGTTTTGGTTTGTTGCGATTTAATGAAAAAACAAAAATCAATTTAGAGTCAGTTTTCCGGGAAAATAGTTACTTCCCTTTCTGGCAGTTTTTCAATGGAAAAAGACATACTCAAAATTATTTTCTGGAATATAATTTTTATTTGTCAACCGATTTTCAAAATTGTTGTTGCACCTTTTAAGACTTTAGGAATGCAAAATGGTGACCCGCTCATATTTTTCTTGAGGTATTTCAGGAAATTGAGACTTTGAAAAATGCGGAAGATGATGTACAGACAGTAACATGAAACATTCTGAGTTGCATACCTTGAAACAATTCAATTTGTCAGCAATTATAAACATGACTCAATTTTAGAGTTTATCAAGGTCATGATATAGTATTAGATTCCAAAATTTATAAAAGTCAAAACAAACAACACAACTGAGCCTGTGCACGAGAGAACAAACAATTTGGGGCTCCGACCACGTCTGACACAAACTAGGCTGTTAGAGCAGGCAAGAAGCTTGAAAGTTCGGTTTTAAGAAGAAAATAGATCATCAGATGGTAGTATCTGTGTATCAATAACAAAGGCGCTGATCAGCTGTACAGTTACTGCATAGCTGATCTAGGCCTTTGGTTTTGCATATGCAAATTGTTGGTTTTCTGATGCATTGGCTCAGTTATATGCAATATAATATCTGAAGATGTAAAATATTTGTACTACTATACTTCCAAACGCTCATGTATACAGTTTAGTAGCCCAAGCAGTAAAGCACTACATATTGTTCAACATTTTTACAATTAAATGACAACGAAAAAGAGTAAGGACCTAATCAGCTAGGAAAAATATACATGTTTTTATCATTGGCAAGATTTTAAGAATAGCAAATTATTGAATGTTGCAATCCTGTTTCTGGATTTAAAACCAATAAAGATATTTGATTTGATTTGCAATCAAATGTGACATCAGTTCCTAGCAAGCAGCTCTACGCATTCTACAAGCAGATAGTTATTCTTCAATGGAACTGTCTTCCGAGTCGGATGAATCAACTGTCTCAGGAACTATCGCTGCATCTTCAAGGTACTGTCCCCAGTCTCTCACACCATATCTATCTTGGGAAAACCTTGACTGTCCGAGATACCATATAATAGCAGCAACGTGTGAGCACGTTCCAACAGTCCTAGCCCCGGCTCGGCATTTGCAGTACCATGCCTGCACGTGATCAGAATCATATTTAATCCAAACCAAATAGGTCTTGGAGGATACATGCCTACTCTGCAATCTGACGCGAAGCAAACCATCATTCTCTCGAAACAACTGTATAATACAGTCTCCACCAACAAATTCCTGAATATAGCTGCTGCTCATTTTCAGTTGATATGTGCCAAGTGTTAGAAGTCTCAACATTGTGTCATCTAACTTGGGAAAATCACTAATTTGACACTCATCAGCACTTTCCCACTGTGCACTACGCCTTTCCAGATGATTTTCCTCTACCAGCTGTTGAAGTTCGTTGGTCTTACTCACTCTATCTAACATTCTTCTTGCAGTCAGAAGATCCTCTTCGGTATCTTTTGTCGGATTAATTGGTTGCATATATTTATTTGAAATGGCGCACACAATTCGAACATAATCACCTATAAATGGAACTTGGCTGGATGGAAGAATTTTGTCCAGATACTTAAACCTTTTAATCCGTGCATTTGCTGCTTCAACAACCCAACGTACCTGAAATGAAAGAATGGACAGACATGATATCTTATTCTAATCCAAACATAAAACACTTGTTATTTCTTTCTTTCTTCATTTATTTATATAATTTGGTTATAAAACATAGATTAGAAACGCCTCTTATGTTCAACACCAACACTCTGTGTTGTCAGTAGGTCAAAAAATAAGAAAATATCAAAATGTTTGAAGATCTTTGAACTGAAAATTAACATTTTAAAGCTCTATTGCACATACTAATGGATTAAGAACTGGCCTTCAAAAATTCTCTGTTTTGCGTCACCCGACCGACCCAACCAAAACTGGCCCTATCCTAAAACATCTTATTGACATTCAAAAAGAAGATTATTTTTTATTTGAATTTCTTAAGTTTCAGTCTCTGCATTACTTTTCAATATATATTTGTCTGAATGCAATATTGTGCAGACCTGCAGTATGAAAAGTTAATTCATAAATATTTAAATATCACATTCCACAAGTATGTTGTGTATTATGCTTTTATGTAGTAGCTATGGTTAATCGCGTGTACTACCTTCGTTACCAAACGACTGGTATTTGCCATCTCAGTTGACATTTGTTTTTCCCCTCTCTTCATAAATGCTGGGATCTCTGCCTGAATACCAAGGTCGTTCAGAAGTTCCAATGAATCCCGGAAGCCTCTGTCTACGACAAAGATGTCGCTCGGCTTGACCCAACTTTTTATTTCTTCTATGTTATTGTTGATAATGTGATTCAATATGGAGGCATCATTGTTC
Organism: Rugalucina vietnamica; assembly: GCA_964017185.1. Lineage (NCBI taxonomy): Eukaryota > Metazoa > Mollusca > Bivalvia > Lucinida > Lucinidae > Rugalucina > Rugalucina vietnamica. The sequence continues at coordinate 59,460,296 of OZ024872.1, forward strand.
TTTGAATCAGCAAAGTATGGCCCAAGGACACTTATATAATAACCAGTAGTTGACACAATCACCATAGGTTTCACGAGGGGTCTTCCTTTGTGAATACTGTAGGAACGACGCTGGAATTCAAAATTGTTACTTTTGTTAATGTATATGTATGTGCCGTCAAGTACCAGAATTGCTTGTTCATTGTTTTCAGCTAGTAAACTTTGTGCTAAAACACGTGTATGATCACTGATAACATCCTCACGAGAGATATGGGAAAATCCCAAATTGGAGGGGACAAACTCCAGTAGAAGCACTTGGCGAACAGAATGGATTGCTCTGCGTATACTGGATTTAGAAATGCCAAATAATGTAGACAGGAACTTGTTGGACAGTCCAGACTTCAGCTTGAATAGAAATAATCCAAGAGTTGTCACAGAACTTCTAGCAGGAGTGTTTCTGATATTTGGTTGAACATATGTATATAAATCCATAAACTGTTCTTTGTTCAAACCTGTCATGTTCAATAGATCATTGTCTGTATAGCACTCCATATTGTCAAAAGACATCCGCTTCGAAGAAGAATTGAGTGCAACTTGGCGCACTTTAGACAATAACTCAAGTATGGTGGTTCTGTTCAAGAAGCTGTGGTCAACTGTTTTAAGATCTTGGATCACTGCTGTGTCAAACTTGTCCAAGTCATTATTTAAATGAGAAGGGCAGCATCTACTCTCTGGTGTAATTAGTACATTGTATTTTACGAAGGCATCTGTTCTTAAATTCTGTGGGACAACAATCAGTCTTGGGCCTGGCTTTTTACAAATAAAGCAATATGCGTGACTTTTTGTAGCACTCTTAATGTTCAGTTTGACTGATGGGGGACTGAGCCCCTGACTTGAAGAAGGAACATTATTACTATTACGAGGCTGTGATGTCATTGCGCCATTTTCAGGATACGGGTAAGCTGGGCGGCTACATTTTCCACAAATAAAGTCCCCATCACTGCACTCCAACAGGAAGTTCTTTCTGAGATATTTCTTCAGAATCTTGTTTACTGGTCGCCTCTGGTGGAGCTTCAGTCGTTTGTTACACAGAACACACACTGTTTGTGGCGGCATGCTGTAACATAGCAGAATGATTTCCAAAACAAAATAATCGAAATAACACTACTACTCTATTTCTAATACTACTAAAACTACTACTTATACTACTACAACTACTTCTACTACTTATCATCACCAGTAGTAGTAGTAGTAGTAGCAGTAGTAGTAGAAGTAGTCTACTACTACTACTACTACTACTACTATTACTTATCATCACCAGTAGTAGTAGTAGTAGTAGCAGTAGTAGTAGTAGTAGTCTACTACTACTACTACTACTACTTATCATCACCAGTAGTAGTAGTAGTAGTAGTAGTAGTAGTAGTAGTAGTTATTTTGTTTTCGTAGCAGAATGATTATCAGTAGTACCGGTAGTAGTGCAGTTGTACTATCAGTAGTACTTGGCACATTATTATTATTATTATTATTATTATTATTATTATTATTATTATTGTTATAGATGATGATGATGATGATGATGATGATGATGATGATCTCCATATAATTATATACATACTTTTCATATAACCTGTGACAAAAGGAAAACTATTTTTGTAATCGTTTTCAGCAGTGATCCCAAGTGTTACTCTGTTTAAAAATATAAATGTGGTTTCAATGAGTAAACAATGGCAGATCTGATGGACTTTGTCGTGAAATGAACTCACATTTCTGAATTAACCAGTCTAGTAGGCCGGTGTCATGGTCTTAAGTGCCCGCTTTCTTGAAACATCCATCCTACTTTCAAACCATCACCTTCACCTGGATTTTGCTTCATATCATCTATAAAACAAAACATATACATTGTATATATATATAAGCACTTAGAATGCACACGAATTGGTCAAACCCGAGCATTCCGCCAACACATTTCTATACAGGTAAAGTTATGAGGAAGGAGAAAAAAATGGGTGAAAAATGAATATATGTTAAAGATTATTTCTTAGAAGACTGTACATATTTCAGAATAATTAGCCTTAACACCTTCCTTCTTTCAGTGACAAATGAGGCACTTATATAAAAATAAATCATAATTGAGGTAAAAAAAAATACATGGCAGATGGCCATGGGAAGAAATAAGAAGAAAAAAAAAAAAAAAAAAAGTCACTGGTAGGTTTCGATCCTGTGAACCTCCGCGTGTGAAGCGGGAGCTCTACCACTGAGCTATTTCCTCACGTACCAAGATGCCAATTTAAAAGTATAGACTTAATTTTTTCCGCCTTACCCGGACAATCCAATTATTTTTTTTTTGTACTTTTTTATGCGTGCGTGTTAAATATGTGTAGTTTTCACGATTTGCATACCTACAAAAGTCGATCAGCAATCCATTGTTCTCTACAAGTATACACTGTAAGTTAATAGACCGTAAAGCCAATTTCGTCTGCTACAGTAGGCGGAATTGCGCAAGTGACAGGAAAGTCCGTGGTTTCTTTGGATCAGTGTCAACAATAATGAAGGGAGGAATTGTGTCAACATATGATTTGATTACCTTTCAACTTTGATAAATACACACATAACGTTGTTATGACGGCTTTTTTTCTCGCTAAAATTACGGTTGTCAATGACGCGAAACTGTCGCCGCTTCCGGGTTGTTGGAGTTGCGCCCCTTGACAAGAAAACAAGTACACGATTTGCGAAAGAAATTGCGTTGATAGACTATTTTATTTTTTGCAAAAGAAATTGCAAAAAATTCGTTTCGTGCGATTGACCGCTTAATCAATTTAGTCATAAGCTCTCTTCGTTATGCAGGACATACTTGTTCTTATTTGATGTGTTATGTCGTCATTGAAGCCAGAAATAACGCCCGCAGCAATGCCAACTATAGGACTGGGTTCCATAATGTTACGTTTCATACGGTTACGTTCCCACACCTTCGACACCTTGAAATTTATATCACAGATACCCATTGACATAATGAAACAGATAACCGAAATTCATGGTGTCGAATGCATGGGAACATAATTTCGTAGGTGTCTTTTCACACTAAAAATTGTAAAATTAAGCAAATTTAGCAAGTGGTGGGGTATTTGGGGGCCTTCGTTTCGAAAAATGGAAACATTCGAGAAATCATATGCCCTGTGGTTGAAGAGAGGGAAGATCGTGTCTTACAAAAACGATGTCAATTGTGTGATTTTCAAAGATTTTTAAAATGTGAATTAACAGGGCAAAAAATAGCTATTCGTGAATTTTGCCCTTTGGTCATAGATACCATAAAATGTTGTATTAAGTTGGTCATAGATACCTTTTATAGTCCTTGTCTGAGTTGTATATTATTAAGGTCATAGATACCATTCTAGTCATAAATTTTCTCAAGTGTTGTATTAAGTTGGTCATAGATACGTTATATAGTCCTAGTCTGAGTTGCCAGTCATAAATTTGGTCATAGATACCATAAAATGTTGTATTAAGTTGGTCATAGATACCTTTTATAGTCCTTGTCTGAGTTGTATATTATTATTAAGATCATAGATACCATACTTGTAATACATATTTAAATCGTTTGCTGTTTGTATGTTTAGTATTATGTATGTATGTTTGTATGTAGTTGGTAACAATCCTGTTTCTGGATTTCAAAACCAATAAAGATATTTGATTTGATTTGATTGTATATTTTGGTCAGTGGAACATGACCCGTTTTTCGGAAACAAACATGGTCGCCATTGAATTTCACTTTGCTTGGATCACAGGTGACCTTTTTGATCATTTGTTATTTTACATCTGATTGGTTTTCTTTAAATATCTTGATGAGTATTTATAGATAAAAGGTCAATCTTTAACCTGATATGCAAATTTTTCATCCTGGCATTTTATTACAATGGATGCCATTGGATTGAAAATTGCCTATTTTTAGACATGGAAATTCCTTATTTTGGAATAAGAAAAGTGGACAAAAGTAATCCAAATGGTTAATGAATATTCAAACAATGACATCATGCTGAAATTTTTATTTTTAACCAAAGCGCACATGTCCCGCAAGAAGGTCAAAGACACCCACTGTCTCCATTCCAAATACATGTGGCGCATCAAAAATGCCGGGTACCAGCTGTCACTCAGCTGTGTATATTGATCGATAAAATGGCAGAAAAAGTAAACAATAAGATTTTTTTAAAATTCAATAACTTCTTTAATTTTCCATGAATTTTCAAAATTCAAACTGCATCTTGTTCCAAATGATCTTCTGCATCTACTGGTGAGCTAATTATTTTATTGATTTTTTAAATTTTGGGCAAATCTCCGATATCACTAACATAAGCACATTGGGTTTCCCTGATTTCTATAAATAACATCAAAAATTATAAATTTAGAATAAAATAATTTTTTAACATCAAATCAATAAAATGTCCACAAAAAATCAAAAATAACTTTTAAACTCTAATCAGAACTTATAATTTTTTCCAGTGACCTAATTTATCTGCCATTTTGTAAAAACACAAAAAGTTCGAGGACCCTGATGTATTGAACTTTCAAGAGGCACCATATGGGATAGAAAGAAAATTATGGTGAACAATTAATAACAACATATCAAACTATAAGATTTTACTATAGTAACTTAAACTTTATTATACATTTTATAACTTTCACAGTTGTCAGTTTTCTGTAATGGTACTGGTGCCAGTTTATTTCTTTTCAAAGATCATAATTTAAAGATACTAGTTTACATTGAATGGCTGAAATATAGGGATTTTTTTCCTAAATGTAAGGACCAGTCTGACCTCATGATTTGCACACCCTCAAAAAAGCTATAACAATAGCTTGATGTGCCTGGGCCATTCTATACCCTACAATGGGAACAAAATCTCAACTTGAGTGTAGTAGTAATTCTTTACTTATTCACCTCAAGTTTCATAGGAACAGTTTCCTTTAAAAAGGAAACAATTCCCCATTTGAGGCCTCAAACGAATATCCATTGGCATCTGACCTTGAATCTGGGTCACAATGGCTGAAGCAGACGATCAGTAGCATGAGTTTGGAAATCAAATGATTAAGAAATATTGCCTTAGACATGGGGGTACAGGGCTTTTTCTGACCTTTTGGGGAAATTTTTGGTACCGATGAAATTGGGAAAAAATTGTGATTTAGGGAAAAAAATACAACAATTTTGGGAAAAAATAGTGCAATTTTTATCAAAATTTGGAAAGTTTACCTTTTAAATTCAGATTTTTCTGCTAATTGGGAATGTTCCAGGTCAATTGGGAATTTTTTCAGCCAATTGGGAAAAGATTTGGTACCGGAAACCGGACCCAGATTTGTATAGAGAAAAAGCCCTGGGGTATTAAAGAAAGTTTTAGTGAAAATGGCTCATTTTAAACACTTTTATACATTTTGTTCAATAGTTTTCCATCTGATTGGAAATATAATGACTGGCTTTTTCAAAAAGAAAGACTTAACTGTCAGATTTCTGACACATGTTTTTGGAGCAGATGGTAACAAAGGTATTCCGATTATATGACAACAAATGACGTCATCGAACTACTTGAATCCTCGAAGTTGAATGAAACTACTGTATATTCTGATACTGAGTCGATCCAAAAACATGTCAGTAGCAACCACCAGGTTTTTTTCTAAAACTCAAAATTTTTGGCTTATATTGTAGGCAGTGATGCATACTTTCACATAACATTACAGTTTATTGGTTAAATCTTGCGTTGTTCTCAAATGATCACATCAAAAAGTCAATAATTTCTAGCTAATAATTTCATGTTTTCAAATTCACTGTTTTTGTATTTTGACCAAAATCCAACCAAAGTCATTTTTTATGATTCTTCATCAAAAACCATTAAACTTTTTTTGCTGAGGCAACAGTATGGTATCTTGTTTTGTTGAAAAACAGTAAAATTTATCCTTTTAATGTCAATGACAGTATTTGGGACCACTTAATTACCCCTACCCCCTACATCCAAAAAATGCTAAAAATGCAATATCATGAAAATTTGGCATCTGAGCTTTATCAGAAAACAAAAAACAACAAAAAAAAAAAAAAAAAAATGTGTGCATTGGGATGTAATGTTAATGTTTGGAAGCATCTGACATCTTTACTTTTACTAATCAGCATGCCCACTCCAATATTCAGCTGAGGGTACATGTACCCTTTGTGTGTCCATTTTGGGGGTGCAGGCCAAAATTTGAGGGTACACCATGTTTTTTTAACTGAAAACTCACATTATGCATTAATATGCGATACAGCCTTTTTTATGAGTTCCAATGAATGCTGATGTTTAGTTTAATACTATTTATTGCATAACAGGAAAACAATGGGTTTGGGCTACAAGTTCTCTCAACCTTAGTTACAGCCCTCCCCCTACAACATATTTACAATGATCAACATGGCAACAACAGTTACAAATTACAATTTTCATATTTACAAAAATAAACAAGGCAAAAAATATATAGGATAGGATAGGATAGGATAAATAAATAAGATAAGAAGATAGAAGAGAAGATAAGATAAGGTAAGATCAGATAAAGAAGTTGTCCAGTGAAAGTCTATGTGCTGTGTCGCTCGTCAGGGTTACGCGGGTGGCTTGTTACAGTGTTAGAAATAAGACCGATACAGTTACTTGTCCGAGGGGCAACCTGCGAGCGTTTTGAACTTGCCCTATGGGATTCGAACTTGCCCATACTAAAACACTAATTTTCACGAACAAAGCTATATTTTGGTTTTTAGTTTTGTATAAGTTTTAAAAATAGCTGTTTCAAGATTATAACACTGCTATCAAGAGATGATAAAAATGTTTTAATAAGTTAAACTACTTGAACAAAATTATTTTTCTGGAATTTTAGGTTGTCCAGGGGGCAACCTTACAAGTCAATCAACTTGCCCCCAGCAATTTCAACCCGTGGGGGGCAAGTGGGCAATTGCTTATTTCTAACACTGTTGTTAAGTGACTTGACTTGCGTTGATTGTACCTGAAAAAGACAGATGTCAAAGTTAAACAAGTGAGATTGGTCAAATATTTATTTAGTGTATATGTGCTCAAGTAAATCTGCCGGTGGATTGAATGTATATTTGGACATACTGAAAAAGACGAGAGTTATCCTCATCAGACAGTGTTTCTTTGCCTTGTAAGAGAGTACTAACACTAAGGGGATGGAAGTCACGTGTGTCCCGGAATAGGATAATTCTTTGATCTGTATAGCGAACACATTTAAAAAAGGAGTGCTCAGCAGTTTCTTCATCTCTAAGGCAATCACAAATGGAATCAGGTCTTAAGTGATTATAAAACAAGTCATAATTTAAATAACTGCAAAGATTTCTCAGTCGAGCATGAATTATAGAAAATTTTCTTTTTCCGTCAATAAAATACTTTGGAACTTTGTGTTGCGAATTATGTTTGAGCGTATACATAGCAGAAGAAGTTGAATGTTTCAGATTCTCCAAGTGAAGCTTCTAAGTTGTTCCATTCACTAATTGCCGATGGAATGCAAGATTTACTGAATGTAGTAGTTGTGGTCGGGATTCTTTAAATATTATTGCTATTTCTCAATTCATATCTGGATACATTTGAAACTGTTGGTGGTATAAGATCTGAGATGTATGAAGGAACCAAGCCATTTACTGCTTTATACATAAATTTCATTTTCTGATTTGTGCGGCGCTCTTGAAGACTTTGCCAGCCACATTCCTGGTACAGTCTTTCAAGTGTAACAGATTTTGTTAGTTCAGTTACAATTCTTGCTGCCTCATTTTGGAGTTTTTGAAGGGATTCCCGTTGTCCTACAGTGCAGCCATCCCAAACTATACACGAATACTCTAGGATGGGTCTAACGTATGAAATATAAATTTGATTAAGAGAGCGTCGTGAAAATACATATTTGAGTTTTCTCATGATACCTATCATTCGCGATGCACTAGTTAAAATAGAATCTATGTGATATTTCCATTTCATATTTTCACTAAAAGTCAGACCGAGGTGTTTATGCTGAGAAACGAATTTAACAATTACATTGTTGAATAATAATGTAGGATATTCACGGGGGTAATACAATAGGTACTACCTGTGTTGTCGACCGAGACGATACTGCATATATGGTTGTCGACCGAGAATTCCGGCTTCCGACCGAGTAGTACGGTTGTCGATACACGACATAAATGTAGTGTGTAGTGGACGGTGATAAAATCTTAAGGTAACTATTATTATTTTTCTGCCCGAATCTGTTGTTAGATATTTTCCTGGCCTACAAAGTGTTCCAGCGAATTGTTGCGTCGCTAGATTTCTCATGAAAAGATATTTCATCGTAAAATAGCAGAATGCAGAAAAAATGCAGATTCTTTGTTTTTTAGCCTATCCGATATCTTATGAAGTAATGAAAGATGTGGTATGCATCATTGCAAAGACAAAGACATCAGAATGCGTCAGAAAATGCATTGCTTGTTTATGTTATAAGGGTGTTTCATTTTTATTGTTACTGCTGTCGATGACATGTAAATGTATGCGATACTGTTGTCGATGTAGCCTGATACGGATGTCAACGATTTACGAAGATTAGGACGTATTTACAGCACGATCAAATCAGTTTTCAAAGCTTTATTCCAGACATTTCGGGCCAGGGTGTCGAAATTGAATTAGCCACACCGTCTTTAACACAATTATGATGCAATGTGGTCAGCGACAACAGAAACAGGCCTATTTAATCAACAATTTTATCATTTAACAACAACTATGTGTTGCAAGCAAAGAAGTAAATACGATTAGTTAAACGTAAAGAATGCAACAAATACTCTGACCAGAATGGACATGTAACCAGTCTCGTATTTTGGCTCATGGATCTTAGCTGCGGGCCGATTAGTAACGCTGTACATAGCAATTTGAACTAAAACTAAACCAGATGTTTTATTTTGTTTTTAAGGATAACATACTTTTATTTTTGCAGACCGAAATGGAAAAGTTTATCAAAATCCCAACTGAAGAGAGCTTCCATGAGTTGTCAGACATTGGGTCTGAAAGCATCCTAGACCCTTATCTTGGTCAAGCACCAATTTAAGCTTGATTAATTAAGCCACGTCGCGAGTAAACCCATGTTCGGCGTATTCGACCAGGATAGGCACAAACCGGGCTGTACAACCATATATAAGCTTCGTGTTGGGGAAGTATGTAGCTAAAACCAATAATGTGATCAGCTGCGCAGTTCATGCGCAGAAGATCAATGTATTTGTTTTCGCACAATGTCATGCGAATATAACCGGGTTTCGAATGGCTCAAGGCTAGTCATGGGCGTAGTGGGTATTTTATAAGTTCAGTTTTGGCTGCGGAAATAACTTTCGTCATGATACTTGACAACAGAGTGATCAAACATGAATTTCCATTCATTAACATTCGCCAGGTCCCGAGGGAAGTGTTTAAAACCAAGGGCGAAGCGTGGCGCGTGTCTACCAGAATAAATAAAAGCCGTTTACCAACAGCACGTGAGCTTTCGTTGGTAAATGGATTTTGCTTCGTTAAAACACGGCTGTTTATGTCGTGTGGCACGGGTATTTATGCAATAATAAGCAATAAAACTGCATTGTATGATAATGTGTAAACTGTTCTGCATATGAATGCATAAAACAAGTCAGTCTGTGACACGCTCAAAAGAAGTCAGAAATATTAACGTTATAATAGACAGGCTGGATGCTTTTTGCACGAGTCATTTGTATCTTCGGCTCCTACGGGGCCGGGGAATAGCCGGGCTTTTAACTTTTCATTTTGCAAAGCCCGGCTAAAATCTTTATATCTATGTTTATATCGGATTTTAATGATTTTCTCGCCCTCTCGCCCTCGTGAAGCTGCTCATAATGTCAAATGCCAGTGTGTACAGACAAATGCAGACATTCAGACTCTTGCCAAATTCTCAAAACGAGTGATCTTGCAGTTTATTCAGCCATAAGTCCTTAGCAATTACCATCGACAGTCGTACCGTAGACATGATTTAACTATCGACAACCGTATCGGTGGTTATCGACAGCCGTATCATGACTTTTTAAAAACGTTCATAAAATGCACATGGCGAAAAGAAGTAAGTGCATTATACTAGTTTTCAAGAACTCGGCTCTAGAGGAAATATCCGGAGCAGTCTCGTTGGTCTAGGAGGTTTTTGATAGCTGCAAGTTTCACAAATACCTTGGAAAAGTATGTTTTTAGTATTTTCATATATTTGTCGTTATCGCTGTATAACAAAGCACAGAAGAGTATTAAAAGTAAATTTAAATACCTCTTTGACGATCGGCGATGATTAAAAATCTATTTTCTCTGGTTTTTGATGTCCTGTTCACTACGAACTGAGTTTGTGTCGTGTATCGACAACCGTACTTCTCGGTCGGAAGCCGGAATTCTCGGTCGACAACCATATATGCAGTATCGTCTCGGTCGACAACACAGGTAGTACCTATTGTATTACCCCCGTGATATTCCTGTTCCTGAAAGTATCTAAAAAGCATAGCCTCAGTTTTGTTTGGATTAAAATTAACCAACCACTTTCGCGCCCACTGAGTCACAAGTATCAAATCGTGGTTAAGTATGCCTTCGATATCGCGAATATTTGAGGCAGAGAAGAATAATGAGCTGTCATCGGCAAATAGTCGTGTTAAGCTAAGTAAGTTTTCAGATATATTGTTAACGTATAAAAGAAATAAAAGAGAATGCTGATGTTTTCAGTAAAACAGATATTTGTATGTCTTTGTGGTTAAGTTTTTACTCTAAACTCTAATACTTGCATTTCTATTTTTAGCAAAAAGAAAGACAAAAATCCACATTTCAACAACACAAAATATTTAGAATGCTGCTTCCTCTAAAAAAGTAATGAGCTAATATATGGAAATTATCTAAGTTTGATATTTAAACTCCTATTGCAACTAAATGCAGCAATCACGCTGATTATAATACAGGCATAGTGGGTGGGGTACGGTTAGCAGAGATCGTAAGCTGCGTCAGATTTTAGGGCGCCCATTAGCTTTTAATCGCAGAATTAATCAACTGTTTGCACAGAAATAATAAAAAATAAAACTTTAACAAGTGTTCTTCAACTTTACATACAATAAAACAAATCTAAAGGGTCATAATTTAAAGAAATAGGCTAAGGAATCGGACATCATTTTCTCCCAGTGAAACTGAAAGTACAATTCAGATTGCGCAAGCCTTAGTATTCTAACACGCTACCTGGCGACGAAAATCGATTGGCTAAAATTCTTGGCTGACCAATCAAAACTGTAAATCTTAATTTAGAACACAAAAATGGAAATTTTTCAGCTTTATTTAGAGCTTTATATTTAGACTTCTTTGAAAAGCCGCTCGCACAGGTATTTTAATTTCTGCATGCATCATTTCTTTGTATACGTTTTTGCTCGTAAGCGGCAGGTATTTTGTGCCTGCAGAGCAGTTTCTGTACGTGAATTACGTACTGCAGTACGTGAATGGGCATGCTGCTTATGTCAAGGTCAGTGCTTCTGACCTACATTTCTGCAGAAGTATGACAAAACATCTATGTCACAGTACTCAATGTTAAATTTTAACACAAATATCTTGCACAAATGCCATTACTTATTTACAATTTCTATATTAATGGTAGGTTTAATTATAAATTGCAGCTATGATATATTAAACTTAAGAGCTACTACTCATATCCTCTGGCTCTGAAGGTCAAGGGCAGTTGGGTCAAAGAATCAATTATTAAAAGTTGTGATAGAAAGCGAGAATCGGGGCAAATTTATAATCTGAGAACATGTCTTTTTAGCTCACCTGAGCCGAAGGATCACAGGTGAGCTTATAGTATACCCATGCTCCGTCGTCCACAATTTCAAAGATCTTCTCCTCTGAAACTGCTAGGCCAATCAAAGCCAAACTTCGTGTGGAGCATCCTTAGGAAGGGGGAACGAAAGTTTGTATAAATGGTCCAGGTTACATGACCAAGATGGCCGCCATGGCTATAAATTGCAAAAAGCTTAAAAATCTTCTTCTCCAGAACCAGAAGGCCTATGATTCTGAAACTTGGCATGAAGCATCAGGCAAGGGAGCGCTACAAAGTTTGTATAAATCATGACCCTGGGATGACCTTGATCTTTTTTACGGCAAGGTCAACTTAGGCTGCCCATGCATTTGAATGGGAAAAAAATAGGAAAATGTCACTTAATGGCAAAAAACTTGTTAGGAATGAGCAAATGGACAGAATATTCATGTTTATGAAAATATTTTGGGCCCAGAGGGTGGTCTGCCCCTGCCCCTGAGGGATATACATGTGTATGACCATAATATTCAAACATCTTCTTCTCTGAAACCGCTTGGCCAATCAAAGTCAAACTTTATGTGGAGCATTCTTAGGAAGATTGAATGAAAAGTTGTATAAATGGTCAAGGTCACATGACCAAGATGGCCACAGTGTCTATAAATAGCAAAAACCTTTAAAAAAAATCTTCTTCTCCAGAACCAGAAGGCCTATGATTTTGAAACTTGGCATGAAGCATCAGGCAATGGAGCGCTACAAAGTTTGTAAAAATCATGACCCTGGGATGACCTTGACCTTTTTTACGGTAAGGTCAACTTAGGCCGCCCATGCATTTGAATGGGAAAAAATAGGAAAATGTCACTTAATGGCAAAAAACTTGCTAGGAATGAGCAAATGGACAGAATATTCATGTTTATGAAAATATTTTGGGCCCAGAAGGTTGTCTGCCCCTGTCCCTGAGGGATATACATGTGTATGACCATAATATTCAAACATCTTCTTCTCTGAAACCGCTTGGCCAATCAAAGTCAAACTTTATGTGGAGCATTCTTAGGAAGATTGAATGAAAAGTTGTATAAATGGTCAAGATCACATGACCAAGATGGCCACAGTGTCTATAAATAGCAAAAACCTTTAAAAATCTTCTTCTCCAGAACCATAAGGCCTATGATTTTGAAACTTGGCATGAAACATCAGGCAATGGAGCTCTACAAAGTTTATAAAAATCATGACCCTGGGATGAACTTGACCTTTTTTACAGCAAGGTCAACTAAGGCTGTCCATGCATTTGAAAGGGAAAAAATAGGAAAATGTCATTTAATGGCAAAAAACTTGCTAGGAATGAGCAAATGGTCAGAAGATTTATGTTTATGAGAATATTTTGGGCCCAGAGGGTTGTCTGCCCCTGCCCTGGGGCTATATACATGTGTATGACCATAATATTCAAACATCTTCTTCTCTGAAACCGTTTGGCCAATCAAAGCCAAACTTTATGTGGAGCATTCTTAGAAAGAGTGAATGAAAGTTTGTATAAATGGTCAAGGTCACATGACCAAGATGGCCGCCATGGCTATAAATAGCAAAAACCTTTAAAAATCTTCTTCTCCAGAACCAGTGGGCCGATTTCCACAAAACTTGGTATGTAGCATCGGGGACGTGGGCCCATCATAGTTTATATAAATCATGACCCTAGGATGACCTTGACCTATTTTACGGCAAGGTCAACTTAGGTCGCCAATGCATTTGAATGGGAAAAAATGGTAAAATGCTATTTAATGGGTAAAACTTACTGGGAATAGGCAAATGGACAGAAGATTAATGTTAATGGAAAATTTTAGCCCCCTGGGGGTTTGTCTGCCCCTGCCCCGGGGCTATATACATGTATATGACCATAATATTCAAACATCTTCTTCTCTGAAACTGCTAGGCCAATCAAAGCCAAACTTCATGTGGAGCATCCTTGGGAAGGGGGAATGAAAGTTTATATAAATGGTCAAGGTCACATGACCAAGATGGCCGCCATGGCTATAAATAGCAAAAACGTTTAAAAATCTTCTTCTTCAGAACCAGAAGGCCTATGATTTTGAAACTTGGCATGAAGCATCTGGGAATGGAGTTCTACAAAGTTTATATAAATCATGACCCTGGGATGACCTTGACCTATTTTATGGCAAGGTCAACTTAGGTCTCCCATGCATTGGAATGGGAAAAAATAGGAAAATGTAATTAAATGGCAGAAAACTTGCTAGAAATGAGCAAATGGACAGAAGATTTATGTTTAAGAAAATATTTTGGGCCCAGGGGGTTGTCTGCCCCTGCCCCGGGGCTATATACATGTATATGACCATAATATTGAAACATCTTCTTCTCTGAAACCGCTAGGCTAATTAAAGCCAAACTTTTTGTGGAGCATCCTTAGGAAGAGGGAATGAAAGTTTATATAAATGGTCAAGGTCACTTGACCAAGATGGCCGCCATGGCTATAAATAGCAAAAACGTTTAAACATCTTCTTCTTGGGAACCAGAAAGCCTATGATTTTGAAACTTGGTATGGAGCATCTGGGAATGGAGCTCTACAAAGTTTTTATAAATCGTGACCTTGGGATGACCTTGACCTATTTTACAGCAAGGTCAACTTAGGTCGCCCATGCATTTGAATGGCAAAAAATAGGAAAATGTAATTAAATGGCAGAAACTTGCTAGGAATGAGCAAATGGACAGAAGATTTATGCTTATGAAAATATTTTAGGCCCAGGGGTTGTCTGCCCCTGCCCCGGAGCTATATACATGTATATGACCATTAGGGCTGAGTATCGCCCACTAAAACCGCATCGCAATATATCACGGTACGGGAAATGCATATCGCAATGCGTATTGAATATATCGTACAAACAGGAAAGTCAATTTTCAATTTCTAATCGAAGCCAAAATTTGTTGCACTAGAATGGGAATCAATTTTACAACATTTGTAGTACATCTATGACTGATATTATTAGCTCACCTGAGCCGAAGGCTCATAGGTGAGCTTATAGTATACCCATGCTCCGGCGTCCGTCCGTCCGTCGTCCGTCGTCGTCCACAATTTCAAAGATCTTCTTCTCTGAAACTGTTGGGCCGATTGCTCTCATATTACACATACACCATCTACAGGTAAGGGGAAAGAATAATTGTGTTTTTTGTTTTGATCGGATAAGGACTCTGGTTGCTATGGCAACTTATGCTTCCCATAGACTTATAATGGAAAAAAGTGAAAATTGCCAGTTTTTGCTGTCTTGTTGGAGATATTTAAATTTTGTTTTTGCAGAAATGTTTATTGAGTAGTCCTCTACGTTTCATGTGACTTTTGTCCTAATCCTTCATTTTGATTGGTTGCAGGGACCCCATATAGGGCAAAATTTCGAAAAACATTCAAAAATCTTCTTCTCAGAAACTGTCAAGGGGATGAAGCCTATACTTTGTATACATGTTCTTGACAGTGGCCTCTACATAATTTGTGTTTTTTATTCCAGGCGGATAAGAACTCTGGTTGCTATGGCAACTTAAAGTTTCCATAGACTTATAATGGGAAAAGTGGAAATCGGCTATTTTTCCGCTAAAATTGCAGACATTTGAATTTTGTTTTTGCAGAAATGTTTATTGAGTAGTGTTTGACGTTTCTTGCGAGTTTTGTCCTAATCCTTTATTTTGATTGGTTGCTGGGGCCCCATAAAGGGCAAAATTTTGAAAAAAAAACATTCAAAAATCTTCCTCTCAGAAACTGTCAAGTGGATGAATCCTGTACTTTGTAAACATGTTCCTGACAGTAGCCTCTGCATAATTTGTGTTTTTTATTCCAGTCGGATAAGAACTCTGGTTGCTATGGTAACTTTAAGTTTCCATAGACTTACAATGGGAAAAGTGGAAATTAGCTATTTTTTGAAAACTATTGCAGCCTGAGATCTGAAAAGTGGTAGATGCAAACAAGTAATGGATTAGATGAAGGTATATGATTAATTTAGGTCAAGGTCATCTCTTGACCTTGGCCGGTCTGTCGTCCATACACATTTTTCAAAGATTTTTTTTCTCTGAAACCAATTGGCCAATCAAAGCCAAATTTTATATGAAGTATCTATAGGAATTGGGAACCAATGTATATGTAAATAATCCAGGTCACATGACCAAGATGGCCGCCATGCCCATATAAGGTAAAAACTCTTAAAATATTTTCTTCTCCAGAACCGGTGAACCGATTTCAATGAAACTTTGCATGAAGTATGGATGACTCAAGTACTACAATGTGTATATAAAACATGACCCTGTGGTGACCTTGACCTATTTTATGGCAAGGTCAACATAGGTCGTCAATGCATTTGAATGGGGAAAACTTTTAAAATGTCATTTTAAGTGAAAGTCTTGCAGGAAATGGGCAGTAGGACTGAAATTTAATGATTCTGAAAAAAATGGACCCGTGCAGGGGCTCATCTGCTTTTAAAATGTTATTTGAAGAGGAAAATCAGCAGGAAATTGGCAAATGGACAGAATATTGATTATTCTGAAAAAAGAAAATGGCCCAAGGGCTTCATCTGCCCCTGCACTGGGGTTAAATACCATAATATTCAAATAGGTTTATTGGTATATGAAGCAGATCTCAGGTGAGCGTTTACAGGACCATTGGTCCTCTGGTTGTAAACAACATGCAAAATTTTTATGCGACGTCAGGTTGTTTTAAAGTGCCGAAATAGATGTATGTTCCAAAAATAACTACATGATTGACAGCTCAACAGGGGAGGCAAATACGCACATGTATTGGACTGGTTTCACGCTAATTACCTGTAAATATTCGATAGCAGGACCGATTGTAAATACACAGTCTGTGGTTGTACTCGTTTGGATTATTTTGGGTGTTAGTATAAAACCCGGACTGTGTTACGATATACCGGAATCCTTGTATGGGCGTACCTGTTAGTGTTGTATATCGGACAGCAAAATCACTATCGATTATCGGAAACTCACAACCGATTGATTATCGATTGTATAATCGGATTTTTGCATTTTTTCCATCCAAGTAACCTAGTGAAAATTGCTTTAACAGACACCTACCTGACTACTACCTGACTATCACCTGTCAATACAACAACAAAATATCATGCTGGCACATGAAACAAACCAATAAACAAATGCCTATGCATGCTACCAGGGTTGTCAAAGCGTAGAAAGTACGCAAAAATCTTAGTTGTAAACAGGTTTGCATTACGATTAGATTCTGCCCAAGTGTTTACCATGATTGGAATAGGTCTTTTTACACAATCTGCAAACAACCGTATCCATATCGAGGTTCGCCTTTATGGGAGGACCTTCCTGTGTTTTTCTGAACCTAAAGTACTCCCATACCCGGGACTTAACTTTGCCCGGGTACGGGTACAGTTTTTCTTCGGCAGCGTCAGAGACGCATTCCGCCATGTTGTTTGTAACCTTGCCGTGACCTTGCAAATAATTACTTCCCTTGCTACGTAAGAACCGCAAGTCCAATGTTCGAACCGAATGTCCGAAAATGATTTCTGGTCGTTTCGCGACTTGGACCGCGTTTAAGTGGCGCGACTTTCGATTGTGACAAATTACAATCGATTGTCGCCGATTTTCGGCCTGGAGCGATAGTTTTCGATTGTTGGCGACTATCGGAACAACACTAGTACCTGTATACCATACCGCGAGCACCGTACCGCAGTATACCGATATATCGGTATATCGTTACACCCCTAATGACCATAATATTCAAACATCTTCTTCTCTGAAACCGCAAGGCCAATCAAAGCCAAACTTCATGTGGAGCATCCTTGGGAAGGGGGAATGAAAGTTTATATAAATGGTCAAGGTCACATGACCAAGATGGCCGCCATGGCTATAAATAGCAAAAATGTTTAAAAATCTTCTTCTTCAGAACCAGAAG
The DNA here is from genome assembly GCA_964017185.1 of Rugalucina vietnamica. NCBI lineage: Eukaryota > Metazoa > Mollusca > Bivalvia > Lucinida > Lucinidae > Rugalucina > Rugalucina vietnamica. The sequence continues at coordinate 59,477,990 of OZ024872.1, forward strand.
GCCTATGATTAGCTCACCTGAGCCGAAGGCTCACAGGTGAGCTTATAGTATACCCATGCTCCGGCGTCCGTCCGTCCGTCGTCCGTCCGTCGTCCGTCGTTCACAATTTCAAAGATCTTCTCCTCTGAAACTGCTTGGCCAATCAAAGCCAAACTTCATGTGGAGCATCCTTAGGAAGGGGGAACGAAAGTTTATATAAATGGTCCAGGTCACATGACCAAGATGGCCGTCATGGCTATAAATAGCAAAAACCTTTAAAAATCTTCTTCTCCAGAACCAGTGGGCGGATTTCCACGAAACTTGGTATGTAGCATCGGGGACGTGGGCCCATCATAGTTTATATAAATCATGACCCTAGGATGACCTTGACCTATTTTACGGCAAGGTCAACTTAGGTCGCCAATGCATTTGAATGGGAAAAAATGGTAAAATGCTATTTAATGGGTAAAACTTACTGGGAATAGGCAAATGGACAGAAGATTAATGTTAATGGAAAATTTTAGCCCCTGGGGGGTTGTCTGCCCCTGCCCCGGGGCTATATACATGTATATTTCCATAATAATGAAACATCTTCTCCCCTGAAACCGCTTGGCCAATCAAAGCCAAACTTCATGTGGAGCATCCTTGGGAAGGGGGAAAGAAAGTTTATATAAATGGTCAAGGTCACATGACCAAGATGGCTGCCATGGCTATAAATAGAAAAAAACTTTAAAAATCTTCTTCTCCAGAACCAGAAGGCCTATGATTTTGAAACTTGGTGTGAAGCATCAGTGACTGGAGCTCTACAAAGTTTATATAAATCATGTCCCTGGGATGACCTTGACTTATTTTACGGCAAGGTCAACATAGGTCGCTCATGCATTTGAATGGGGAAAAGTGTTAAAATTTCATTTGTAGGGAAAAACTTGCAGGAAATGGGTAAATGGACTTAAGATTGATGATTCTGAAAAAATTTGGACCCCAGGGGTCTGTCTGCCCCCACCCCGGGGCAATATACATGTACATTACAGCGATATTCAAAGATCTTCTTCTCTGAAACTGCTTGGCCAATCAAAGCCAAACTTTATGAGGAGCATTGTTAGGAAGTGGGAATGAAAGCTTATATAAATGGTCAATGTCACATGACCAAGATGGCCGCCATGGCTATAAATAGCAAAAACCTTCAAAAATCTTCTTCTCCAGAACCAGAAGGCCTATGATTTTGAAACTTGGCATGAAGCATCAGGCGATGAATCTCTACAAAGTTTATATAAATCATGACCGTTGGATGACCTTGACCTATTTTACGGCAAGGTCAACTTAGGTCGCCCATGCATTTGAATGGGGAAAATTGTTAAAATGTCATTTGAAGGGCAAAACTTGCAGTTAATTGGCAAATGGTCTGAAGTTTTATGATTTGAAAAAGAAATTGACTCCAGGGGTTGCTCTTACCCGGCCCTGGGGTTATATACATGAATATTACAATTCTAGTCCTGCAAGTTTATTGGTATATATCTCAGGTTTCAGGTGAGCGTTTACAGGACCATTGGTCCTCTGGTTTTGAAACTTGGCATGAAGCATCTGGGAATGGAGTTCTACAAAGTTTATATAAATCATGACCCTGGGATGACCTTGACCTATTTTACGGCAAGGTCAACTTAGGTCTCCCATGCATTGGAATGGGAAAAAATAGGAAAATGTAATTAAATGGCAGAAAACTTGCTAGAAATGAGCAAATGGACAGAAGATTTATGTTTAAGAAAATATTTTGGGCCCAGGGGGTTGTCTGCCCCTGCCCCGGGGCTATATACATGTATATGACCATAATATTGAAACATCTTCTCTGAAACCGCTAGGCCAATCAAAGCCAAACTTTTTGTGGAGCATCCTTAGGAAGAGGGAATGAAAGTTTATATAAATGGTCAAGGTCACATGACCAAGATGGCCACCATGGCTATAAATAGCAAAAACGTTTAAAAATCTTCTTCTTCGGAACCAGAAGGCCTATGATTTTGAAACTTGGTATGGAGCATCTGGGAATGGAGCTCTACAAC